>WNWK01001272.1:5000-152500 GCA_009830355.1 Cherax destructor | reverse complement strand
GTAATCAGGTAAGCACTAATACATACCCTAATTAGGCGTGATTTAATTTATGCATTACACTTGATGTCAGTTAATTCAGCGTGAAACTGTGTTAGGCTTCAGGGACACCGCCCAAAACACAGCAGTCATGACACGATTTCAACAAGGAAAGTCAGTTTTAGCAATAATATATTACAGTGTTCAGTAATGATTGTAATCACTCTCCGGTAGTGCTAAATAAATACTGATAAAGATAGTTGCAATGAGACTATCAGTGATGGTATAAAGTTTGGTAACTGATACCGAGAGTAAATATGTCCTAGTGTTTGCTCAAGTGTCTTTTTAAAACAATCGATGATAAAGGTACTTTTAATTTAACATTAAGAAACCCATGTAATGTGGCTTATTTCATTAGGATCCTCAAGTCGTATGAACAAATGTTTTAGAAAATCGAAAAGTTGATAAATGAGAGACTTGGGCAACACTCGAGTATCTTTATTGCGAAAACGTTTTGCCAGCCAGTGTCTTCTTCAGTCCAATGCAGACAAAAGTGGAGTCGATGTGTTCAGTCCATGAATCTTCATAAAAGTCGTTTCCCAGGATGCCACCCATAACACACACATAGATAGACAGGAGCAGCTGGTGTGATGAGGTTCGCCAGTACCTACTGCCTTACTCGAGAACCCTTCGGTTGAATTTCGAATATTACCTCTTGAGTTAATGTTGAAAACATCACTGTATTTAACGGTAATATTAATGCATATTATTAATTAAACTACAAATTTAGTGCAATCAGAAATAAGTGACTATTGGAATATATCCCCACCATATACATAATTATGAAGATTGGTGAAGGGAAAATACCGCAGAGTTTAACTCGAGCGCCTTGTAGATGAATGGTTCAGAGAACCGACAAGTCGAGTAATGGCTGCAAACGTTACTCAAAAAGCACCTCGGGGTAAGCATTGTTCCAAACATATTGCCTGAGACGCACATCAACCGAATAACTGCCGCAACAAACGCACGTCTGGAAATCTATGGTTAGATTTCAGGAACTTTAGCAAGGAGTAAGTCACAACACTATATACGGCATGTGTGAGGCCCATATTTGAGTATGCGCTACCAGTACAGACCCACCGACAAGTCGATTAATTAGCGCATATGCTGTAACCTCAGTCTCCTGAGCTTCGCTATTCTTTGTATTGGACTGATGAAGCCACTGTCTTGCGAAACGTTTCTACAATAGAGATACCCAAGTGTTGCCCATGTGTCCGATTTATCAACATGTTAAGAGCAGAAAATACAGAGATATGCAACAAGGCTAGTCCCGGAGCTGAGGGGTGTCCTATGAGGAGAGACTTAACGAGCTAAACCTGATGACATTAAAGAATAGATGGGCTATGAGTGATATGATAACAACGTAAAAAATACTGAGAAGAAAATGATAGGGTGGGTAGGGACAGAGTATTCGAGAGACTAGGAACAGGAAAACTAGAGAACAACTGAGACTGAAAACACAGACGAGTCACAGGGATGTCAGGAATAAACGTTTATCAGCCTTAGAGTGATCAGGTGTCCCTGATATATACGCCCAACAGGCGTAAACTTATATAATTTCTAACGTCTATATTGTATATATCTTTGAGTGTTCTACGCCATTCCATAAACATGTCAGCCAATAATCTCACGTCTGTCTTCAGATATAACATCAGGTAGTGGAACGACTTTGACAGTGGATTGGTAGAGGCAATGCCCATGCATAGCTTTAAGAAAAGGCACGATAGGGCTCTCGAAGCATGGAGAGACTGAACCCAGTAGCACCCAGCGAAGAGCAGGTCCAGGTGCTGAGACACCGGTGACTACTAGCTCGTAATTTCTTTGTGCACAATTTGATGTGCATGTTAGCTACTGTACCTGCAGCCCTGTCCTCTTAACCACAGACAACATGTCACTGTGGTAAAAACAGTCAAAATAATCGTTTACTAAAGAACAGTCTAAAATTTTATTATATCCGAGGGACCTGGTCTTTTCCTGCTGAGGCTCCATTCACCCCGTAGGGGGCATGATTCCCTGTTTGACAACTCTGATTTAAGCAAAGACATTTCACTCTCCTGTACTACTGAAGATCTCGGACGAAGATCGAAATATGCAGTCTCTGTAACACTGTGTATCTGAAGAATGAGACACTTGTGCAACATTTGAGAATCATTATTGAGGAAACGTTTCACCAGCCATTGGTTAATTCAGTTCAATACATAGAATAACAGAGGGATATGAGGAGTATAAGGTAATCAGTCCCTCAGCCTGAGGAATTGATTACCTAATACTCCTCCTCATCTTCCTCTGTAATTCTTTGTATTGGACTGAAGAAGCCACTGGCTGGGGAAACGTTTTCTCGGTAAAGATTCCCAAATGTTACACTAGTGTCTCTAAACCATTTCATCACACATTGTATTTGTTTACATGTGGGTTTTTTCTGAATTCATAGATAGTCCTCAGTATGCTTCGATGTTTCATCCTGCATTTTGTCTTTAGCCAGGTATCATGTGTGTCCGTGGTTCGACCCCCGGCAAGAGTGGAAACACTTGGCATGTTTCCTTACACCTGTTGTAACATTCACGTAGCAAGCATTTACCTGGGTGTTAGTCGACTGGTGTGGGTCCCATCCTGGGGGGACAAAATTGAGGACCCCAATGGAGGAACAGACAGTCCCTCAATGACACACTGCCTTTCTTGGGTTATCCTGGATGGCTAACCCTCCGGGTTTAAAAATCCGAACAAAACCTTATGATAACAATTAGTTTCCTTACTATAACTTAAAATTATCTGAAGGTGACAGTCATAGCACCTAAGAACCAAGGGCCTCGTGGCGCAATGGTAGCGCGTCTGACTCCAGATCAGAAGGCTGGGTGTTCGAGTCACTCCGGGGTCACGGCAGTTTTCAGTTTTATTTTCCATGAATTAAGTAATCATGGAAAAGACCTGGGCCTGGACCATACCGGCGACCACTTCACATTACACCAGTGAAAAAACATGTAGGTGATCACCATACAGTAACAGTAATGATATACAGTGAACGCAGTCAACAAACCCCACAATCACAGTCAACAAACCCCACAATCACAGTCAACAACCCTCACAATCACAGTCAACAACCCTCACAATCACAGTCAACAACCCTCACAATCACAGTCAACAACCCCCACAATCACAGTCAACAACCCTCACAATCACAGTCAACAACCCCCACAATCACAGTCAACAACCCTCACAATCACAGTCAACAACCCTCACAATCACAGTCAACAACCCTCACAATCACAGTCAACAACCCTCACAATCACAGTCAACAACCCCCACAATCACAGTCAACAACCCTCACAATCACAGTCAACAACCCTCACAATCACAGTCAACAACCCCCACAATCACAGTCAACGCCACACACATACATTCAGTAACAAACAGTCAAGAGAAATGGTATGAAAGACCGACACGATGGATAAAGAAAAATGCAGTATAATGAGTTCCTTTCTTGACAACGTTTCGCCCTCACAGTTAACTATGTGTAAAAATGAGCTAAAAGTTTCCTGGCAAGATCCTCGGCTATGTTGTAGAAACCGTTGTTCTGGATGAAGTCGTTTGATACGCTGATTAGTGATGATTCCAAAATCTTTCGTTAAGTGGGACTCGCACATGGGTTGAGTAAATATTCTGCTAGTGGGACGGATTGTGAAGGACATGCCTAGTATGGGCCAACAGGCCTGCTGCAGTGTTCCTCATTTCTTATGTTCTTATGACAGTGAGTCGTGCGTCACTGTCATAGAAGACGCTTTAAAACAAAGGACTTTGGAATTGTCAATAATCAGTATATCAAACGACATCATCCAGAAGAACAGCTGCTACAACAAAGATGAGCCTCTTGCCAGGAAACTTCTTGATCGTTATCCTACATAACATGAAGGAGCACAGTGGCAGGCCTAATAGCCCATACTAGGCAGTCTTTCTCGAAAACAAACTCTTCTCATTTATGTTTGTCTAACCTGTCAGTAGTCTACGCATGAAGTCAACTTCAGCATACCTCACCTGATTCTTTACATCACTACGCACATTATCTGCGCATCCTCTCTCTCTCTCTCTCTCTCTCTCTCTCTCTCTCTCTCTCTCTCCCCGGTATATCCGTTTGAGACTTGATAAAGCCCATTGCGTGGGAGAAAAGTTGTCAGCTTCATTTTTATTTTCATGTACCAAACAGTCAAGGTTACTTATACAGAGCACACTAGGCAGTCAGTGCTCTGTATAAGTAACCGTTGCAACGTGCACAATCTAGGTGATCTTGCCACGAGAAAAGCAAGAAATCACGAGAACACACCTAAGGATCCTATTTCGAAATCACTTGCAACACATGAGAGCACACCTGTAAATCCCAACACACGAGGATCAGCAACATATGAGAACACACTTGAGGACCCTACTACAGGATTACCAGCAACTCATGAGAACACACCTATAGGTGCTGACATGAACACACGAGAGAGAGAGAGAGAGAGAGAGAGAGAGAGAGAGAGAGAGAGAGAGAGAGAGAGAGAGAGAGAGAGAGAGAGCATCTTCAGTCTCGTGTAGTATAATTGGGGAGTAGAATTATTATTAGTAGTAGTAGTAGTAATATTATTATTATTACATTCATGGGGAGAACTAAACCCATAGGGGCTAGACAGTGCCTCGGGGAATGGAAAGCATTTAGGATTGACTCAAGGAATTGGAATACTGGTCCAATTCAAGGAACCTTTTAGGGGAAAAGAGTTCGTACATAGTTATGAGTAGGCACTGGTGCCAGATCAACCAGGCTGTGATGGATGTGTGAATGTGGGACGCCAGCACTAACAGCCTGGTTGACCAGGTCAGCACCAGAAGAGCCTGGACTATGGCTGGGCTAGGGAGTAGAAAGGTATATCAAAGGCATGATAAAGCCCGTGATCAAGAAAATGTGACCGATCATGAAAAATCGAGACGAGGGACCAGGAGCCGGAACCCAACCCACTCAATCGCATCTGGGTGAGCAACTGCAGTGGCACCTTCGAGAGACTATGATGGATTGACTTCAGAATGAGAGAGAAAAGATAGAGGGGAGAGGGAAGAGAGAAAAATACAGGAACGAGGAAGGATAAAAATTGGGCAGGGCTGGGAATGAGGGAGGGAGGAGGGGTGGAAGGGTAGCAGACAGATGAGAGAGAGAGAGAGAGAGAGATAGAATGTGTGTTTAATCCTGTGTTGTGAAAGCTTTAAAATTATCACATCACCTTATACATCTCTCAGCGTCCATCCAGCTACTATGACAGCACAGTACTGTCTCTTTACAGCCTCCACCGACTCTCTCATCTGATATCTGACAGGCATTAAATCTTGGTTACGGTTTCCAACACTTCATCTTCTGGCATGGACGTATAATCACGCCTAAGCTTCTCTCGAGTTTGCCAAAGATAAACGGGGCGTGTTTGTTGTAGCGGCCTACACAAAGGTAGTCGACGCCTCAGTAATGGTGCGCGTCAACTGCTGGAGGCGCATACCTACCACGGAGGTGGCAGTGGAAGAGGTAGGTGGTGGTGGTGTTTATGGGCGAAGCGGTGGGAACATAGCTGGTGGTGAAACCGATTAAGAAAGTATGGAGAAAGAAGGTGAAGGTAGAGAATGTGGAAGAGGTAGAGGAGGAGAATGTGTGAAGAAGGGAGTGGAGTGGAGAAGGAAGTGATAGAAAAGGAGGTGGAGGAGGAGAAAGGAAGCCAGTCATGGAAATGGAAGAAGTAGAAGACGTTGTATCACTTAGAGAAGCTCGCCTCCTGGCACTGAGTGCCCCTCGTTCAGGGGATTTTGTTGGGAATTATCCCAATTCCTATTTTGGAGCACACGGCGACCCGCAGATCATCCGCAGTGGCGTTACCCTTTGCCTTGCCGCCTCTATCCTCGCCAAACAAGTGTATTTGTCGCAGTACATCAGCAGTCCTGTTCAGGCGCCATGAAAAGGTTGAAGAGGAGCTAAATTGGACTCTCTTCTGGAGGTCACCGTAATCTCGCCCGGTCCAGGACCAGGTCTTTAGTTGTTGGCCTGATCAATCAAGCTGTTAGTGCATACTGTCCACCCCCGGCTATTCAGGAAATCTTTTGAGGAATCTGTTCCATCTTGAAGACAGGGGTTTGTTGGTAATCTTCATTATGCATGAAGGAGAGGTGTTGAAGAGTCGTGGTCCCTGAGCACTTAGTGAGTTTTCTCTCATTGTACTCATTGCTTCCTTGCTTTTTATTGGAGGTATCCTGCACCGTCTGCCAAGCCTCTTGTGTTCATAGTAGTAATATGGCTGTGCAGATTTGAGACAATCCTTCCAGTATCTTCCAGGTGTTGTAGTCTAGAGACTACAAGCATTCTCAGTAATTTAGGTACTTAACTGAGTATATATGAGCCGTGAAAATTCTCGGTACATTTTCCGTCCAAATGGAATTACCTTGCAAACCTGGACAGAGGGTAAGCAGGTGTTGTTGGACTAAACATGCGCGTCCACATCGCCTGAGAGGTTACTGTCAGCTTCAGAGAGTCCCAAAAGAAATTATGATGAACTTGCACATTATTTTATTTTTGTTCCTAAAGGTTCGGAGACCACTTGACCCACTGGGAAAGGAGCACACCCGGGTTCCCTGAGCAGTAGTTGGACAAAATACTCAGTAGGGCACTAAGGATCCCAGGCAGCTTATTGCTGCAATTCAGAGTGGTAACGACTGTTGTATCAAAGAAACGTGACAACTCTGAGTTACACGATATATTTTTAAAGTGATTTTTGACAAACACATGTATTTGTAATGTGTCCCTCAAAATTTATGTTTTGAATATACAATCTTTCTACCATCAATAAGTCTAAGTCCTGTGTACTGTATTACAAAATAAATATATCCCTTTGTGCAGTTAAAGAAGGGGTGATAGGAGAAGAATATACACACGGCTTCAGGGAGACCTGCATATATTTACCCTCTAAGCCTTATCTACTTCTCCGAGGTTATTAGCCTTTCCCACAATTTGCATCAGAGGTGGACCCCTCTATATTATATATGCAAAACAACCACGGGGGGAGTAGAATGATAGCTCTAGGCCTTTCGTGTTGCAATCAACACATCATCAGGAGCTTGCAAAATTGCAGAAAAGAGTAGGAGTTCCAGCAAATAACGTTCCCAAAGGACCGACGTTACTGGGGTTTGGGAACGTTATTTGCTGGAACTCCTACTCTTTCTGCAATTTACAAGCTCCTGAGGATGTGTTGATTGCAACACGAAAGGCCTAGAGCTATCATTCTACTCCACCCGTGGTTGTTTTGCATCTTTATCGCTTGGTTTGCGATATTTGCTTATATATTAATATATATATATATATTATATATATATATATATATATATATATATATATATATATATATATATATATATATATATATGTCGTGCTGAATAAATAAAACTGGTCAATTAGCAAGAACTCATTTAAAATTAAGTCCTTTCTAAAATTTTCTCTTATACGTTTAAAGATATATTTTTTCGTATATGTTAATATATAAATTAATGATTTTGTACCAAAAAACACCTTAGGAAAGTTACCTAACCTTATTATAACAAGCGCAATTTAATTTAGCCTAATCCAAATAAATATATTTTATATAAGCTTACAATTATTTAATAATAAACAATGAAATATATTTTTTCGTTAGGTTCAGAATTATTTTTGCGAAATTATTGCATACACAAATTTTCGCTTGCCCTATTCGGCAAGAAGAGCGTTGCTATTTAAGCCAAAATCGCAAGTTTTACCTATTCGGCGATATATATATATATATATATATATATATATATATATATATATATATATATATATATATATATATATATATATATATATTATGGAAGGAGACAGAAGCACGTAAATCAGGCAGGCATGGAGAGGCAGGCGGTATCCCGGACAACAATGGGCTGTAGACAGTGATTTATGGCTGGGATTCCCAGCGGCTATCACGGCAGGAGGGAAGGACGTCTCAGTTATTCCAAATAACACGTGTTCTACGTGCTCCCTTATAGACGCTGCATAATGATGCAATCCTTTAGTACTTCCGAAAAGCCTTACTGGAATTTCTCTTCTACGGAAAACGTATATGCGAAATTTGACATCCTCTCTCCCTACCCAACAAACAGAAAATACATTCATTCGCCCTCCCGTGACTAACCCTATTAAATACTAATAAAAACAAATTATTTATAACTAAATAGGATTCAATTCATGGTTTCCTTTCCCTGTACATCGCCATTAACACAATACTAAATATTTATTGGAATCACAACATTACTAAGTGTTTAATAATCTAAAATTTAATAATCTAAAATTTAATAATCCAAAATTAGTAGAGTAACCTTGCCTGCCACAGTCAATTGGTGCATACTATTGTGTTAATGTCATTGTTGATATTCAAATGAGAAACGGATGTGTGTTCTAGAAAACATATCGGAGATTACACTCACACACAAACTTATCAGTTCGCAAACGAGCGATTTTTTTAACAAACATTTTCTCTCAGTTAACAAAAGGATTCGAACCTGCACATTCTGTATCAAAGTACACAGTACTTTCGCCACTGGGATCTGGATGAGTGGCGAAAGTACTGTGTACTTTGATACAGTGTGTGCCGGTTCGAATCCTGCTGTGAACTGAGAGATAATATTTGATATATATGTCGTGCCGAATATGTAAACTTGCGATTTTGGCTTAAATAGCAACGCTCTTCTTGCCGAGTAAGGCAAGCGAAAATTTGTGTATCACTAACAACCACGTGTGTCTTTGCATCAGGGAAAACACGCTCAGTACTGCTGAGCGCCTGGTGTTTAAGGATTGATGATCCAGTGGATAGAGTGATGCGTACTTTGTTCACTTCTCACAGGGTTGGGCATTGGAACGCAGGATCGAGTTCTGGTCAGCCGCAGTTCTGTTAATGATTCAAAATAACTTGATTCGTGATTTCATATATATATATATATATATATATATATATATATATATATATATATATATATATATATATGGGTGAATACGTATAGGTGATTACTCAACCACAGTAAAAAAAAAAAAGTGAAAAACAGAACCAACCAGCACTCCAACTAGGAAAGGCCCCAATATTGTCTCTCATCTCTCAAACACGCATTAAACAATTCCGAGGGGCATCACGCTTGTTTACAAAATAGTCCCATTCCCTGTACAGGACGTAATCACGTTGTCACGGGTTGTCTGTCTCGGAATTGCTAACTAAATTGAGTTACAGCGAAATTGAATTTACGAAGTATAATTCTGTCAGTGAGATGACACAGGATCACGGGGAATTTTGCAAGAATTATGCCACGGGAGCAGATTAGATAGAATATATTTCTTTAGGTAAATATAAATATCAGCGAAAATATAAGTATATGAAAGCCATTAAAACTGGAATATCACACTTGCAAATCATATAGAAAATACAAATTTTAAAATTAGATTAAAAATTAAAACTTGCATCCCTAAACTGGGATCCTCATCATATGAGAATCCCAGCAGAGGAAGATTTTACAAAAAGTTGGTTTTCTGAGTGATATGCAAAATTAAAAACAGGTACACGCGCACAATAGCACACACATGAACGAGCGCGAGCGCGCGCACACACACAATGACAGCTGGTAACAAACATACACACAAAGCAGTCCAAGTGTCTCTTGACTGGTATCTCACACACACAAGCACACGGAGCCAGGGCTGTGAATCGACTCCCTGCAATCAAAAATAGGTGAGTACACACACACACAAAAAAAAAACGAGCGCGAGCGAGCGTAACACTTTCCCCTTACTAAAATAAAATAATTATGAATACAATCAATCTTTAATGCATCATATGAAATCGATGAAACTCTTTACGGATATAGGTTGTGTAGGTACAAATTTTGCTGGATTCTGTGCAGTATCTGGAGTAAGTTTTAAAGTCCCGATTTTATTGGACAAAATGTTTTTAGCGAAATAACTGAAGAATGTCTGTTAAATTTACAATTTTGTGTGTCTTCAAGACCAATAATTTGTCTGCCGACGCTTAAATAAAAATTACTAATTTCTTTATAAAGCTTAAATGCTGGTCAGTCTTACTAAGAGAAAAAAAAATGATTGATTTTGGCCAGAGTAGCATCCAATTTGTCTTTTTTATTAAGGAAGAAATTGGGAAAACTTTAATGCTGCTTTTTCTTGCAATAATTTCTGAGTGGTGCATCCAGTTGGCTTCAAATCTTCAGCGCTGATAATTCGGCAATTCACCTTCTTAGCGACTTCAAATTTAATGTACCGGTGTATATTAGGATATTGGTCTCTGAGATAACAAGAGAATGTTTATACAGTTTAACTGCATAGCCGATGTTTCTTAGTGGAAGGAAACATTGTGACATTAGTTTCCATGTGATGATTTGTGAATGCCTCTTCTGGTTCGCTTCAGTTCTGTGGTGATATTTAACTGAGAAACTCTGCCGTACTCTGCGCCATGCCAATCACATTGTGGCAAGGAAGAGGGATTGCTGGAATTTTGTGGTACGGGGATACCTTTCTTGGACGGCGCGGTGACCTAATGTTAGGGGAAATTTGTTTTGATTATAATCAAAAGAAAACGCTAAACAATTTTTGATTATGTATAGGAATTTTAGTACACCATCCTCTGATATTATGGTAAAAAAAAAGACGATATCTAAATTTATTTTATCGTTTGACACGAGTATGAAAAAGGACCATAAACTGTTAGTAATTTACCTAATCATTTGAAGAATGTATGAAAATGAATGTCTGTTCGATATCATAGGTCGTTAACGGGACGTCCTCTATGGGTTTGCTTTTGGCAATCTCTGCACTTTTTTATTAATTTGACTATTTATCTCTTTGTAGATAATCTGAAATGGGATGGGAACTGTAGACGAATGAAAAACACGCTGGACTTAAGTGCACTTTCTTCTAGGTTGGCAAGGTTGGTGATCCTGTAAGCTCACAAGAAAACAAAAATTATAACTGCCTTGTGAGGACGTATCCCTTAACATGACCAGTGTTCTAGCTAGTTGTAGGTCAGTGTGGCCATCAGCTCTTTTACCACCTTTAAAGACGCCAACACAAATGTTTGCAACATCTCATGGGGAGACGGATACAAGTCTGGAACAGCACCTCTTAGCATATAAATATTTCTCTAGCTGGGACGCCATGAACAAGCATGCGTAGTTCGCATGTTTTCATCGACATCTGATAAAGTGGGGGGGAAAGCCTCGGTAGTAATCAAAGAGATTGATCTGCAGAAAAAAAGCAACCCCGTGAAGACAAGGCGGTCAGGTAACCTGATCGACACATCACTAACATGACACCTCCCACATTTGGATCCTCTTCTCCCATATAAACTGAATAGTCCATTTCCTATGTTGGAATGACAAAACTCCCAAGAGCAAAACATTACATAATAAAAAGTTCTAGAGTTTTACAAGCGTCTTATTTACATTATTTGTAGTCAAACACAAAGTTCCTGTTACCTAACCCTGGGCAGCTTACTGATGAGAAAAATGTGCTGGATTTTTTAAAATGATTTCCTCTCAATGTTTACATAAGATAAATGAAGTCCAAGTAATTATTTTACTGGACCTGAGGAAAACGACTTGCTTAATAACATTTAGTATTATTATAACATTCACTGGCGAGCGTTAAACCCTCAGGGGTCATACAGCGCTTGGGAGAATAGAAGGCATTCAGGCTTGATTCAAGGAATTGGAGCAATGATCCAGTTCCTTAGATCAAGAACCCTTCACCAGCATCAAGGAATCTCTGAGGGTTGCTTAATTACAGTCACTGGAGACATGGCTATTAAAGAAACAGACTAATTAAAGCAAAATAAGCCTCCAGGCACCAACGAACTGTTTTGAAGAGTTCTTAAAGAATTAGAGAGGGATCCTAGTGAACCGCTATTCTTTTAAATATGTCGTTACAAACGGGTATGGTATCTGATATATAAAAAAGCGAAAGGAAGGTCCAATAGAATTGCTACCCAGCTAGCCTGAAGGAAATAGTGACCAAATGATTAAAATTGATAATGGTGGATACGATTAGAAGCTACTTTCTTGAACATAATTAAATTAAAAAGTCACAACACGGATTCACAAGAGGCCGTATTTTGTCCAACAAATTCGCTGTTTTTTTTCAATAGTGCATCTGACACAGTGTTCCAAAATAAAGAATATGATGCAACACAAGATGTGCGGGTTATGGCCTTTTATTTAGAACAGGGACTTTATCAGTTCATATAGACAATAAACTTAAGAGAATATATAGTGGTTGAAGAGAGGTCAATGTGGTAGAGCGGACCGAAGAGGTCACCTGGATCCATGTGATAGTGTCAGCCTTATTGAGAGTTAGTTCATCCAATACTTCAAGATTCAGAATGAACCCAAGCTTTTATGATGGGTTGCTGATTCTATACAAAGTCTGCCCTGCCTGTCTGCTTATTCAATAATTAAATTGGTTTTCGAGAATTTCAAGTGTTTTTGGATGCTACATTTTATGGTACCAGTGTTGTTCTTGTCACTCCTGGGGCAAGCAAGTCTATGTTCACCGATACATATATTCAGGCCCCTGGAAGTTTCTTCTTCCTATTACTTCTCACTCTCCACGAGTTATGATGCCACCAGGAGAGATATCCTTCAGTTTGACTTTTTAACTAATCCTTTGATGGTATTACATGACATGTTAGCAACTCTGCTGCTTCATTTGACCAAGGTTCAGGTTAGCTTACTGCTTGTGCTTTTACCAGATTATACATCTGCTGAGGGTGGCGTTTTGTCTTGACTTGTGAAATATATTTTCAGCTGATCGAAGGTCTATGTTGAAATACTGGGGAGGCATTGCAGTTCAACGAAAGCTTTTTTGATGTAATCGCATTTATTCTCAAGGGCAACAAATGAAGAATAAATCCTATGGGCTTGCAGACAGAATCCAATAATGATTTCAAATTTTGTTTTATTGCCGTGAGAGGATAGGAAACGTAGATCATGTCTCTTAGTGGACTTATGGTCAAGCCTTGAAACCTTGTTTATCACCATTTTTACAGATCACGACGTCCGGAAATTACACCTTATTGAATGATCCACTGGGTTTATGTTGTTAGATTCGAAGTGTTGACACGTGTTGGAGCAATGACTAATATTTCGTCAACGTATCTCAGCCTTGTGACAGAGATGTGAACTTTTGAACTCTCCTCTTTTGAATGATCCATATATATCCTGGTCAAGGCTGCATCCAATGGTAAGCCCATGACCATGCCAAAGGACTGTACACGGAATCCTTGAGATGGAATTATAGTTGATACACAGCTCAGTTGCGTTGATGAAATCCATGGCAGAGATGGGAAGGTCGAGTCCATGTGATCCACGACCGACTTTCCTATATTCTTTCTAAATGTGAATTCATGGACCTTGAAACAAATGTTATATATATCATCACTAAATATCCCCTTAATTTATACACGTCTTCCACTTGTATACCTTAATCATATCTCCTTTCAAGAACAAATAATAAAAGAAGTTAGCAGCATATAAAGGGATGGCCAGGTGTAAGTCTGGTTATAATGAGGAAGGCGAGGTCTGGATCTTGGGGTCAGGTGATAGTGCCTCTCAGCAGGCACTATCACGGAAATGGTGCAGCACTTCGTCTACAGGTGAACGACAAAACTAGAACATGGACATAGTACACTTAATATTCTGATGCCCTTGATGACACCTGGTTCATGGTTAATGACCAGGCTTAATAGCCGATCACATATGGTCGCTGGATGACACAAACTGCTACGAGCGTAGACACATAATGTAGAGGAAGGACCCTTTGACCAGTTCTAGATATTAATTACTTCACCTGTCTTATTATCAACACCTCTGTACCTCAGTTAAGCCCTGCCTACAATGTACAAGATCATGAATTGCAATCCATATGATGATGAAGGTTGGAAAACTTGGCCTACAGTGTCCCTGGGTCTTTGTCTACTTAGGCACTTGGTTTCCTAGACTTGGGGTGCTCTCAGGCACTCTGCTTAATTAATGATGGGCTGTTGTAGTACCTAAATGTCATCAAATCATTACAACTAGTTGATACTCAACACTTGCACCGGTAACTGTCCTTGATATCAAGTCTTTCCAAGAGTGTGGAATTCGGCTTAAGTCCAGACAGTCCACTAATAACACTTAATAAGTCCCGGTACTTAAACTCATTGACTCTGAGAGACTTAGAGCACACGACAGTTAGAGCTGTCATATATTATCCCTTTGATATATTAAGAGAAATACTATATTATTCTAGCATTCTAATCGAACAATCATGAGCAGCCACGGGTGTGCTCTGTCTGGATCTGAACACAAGATCACCCGAGGTATTCAAAGTCAGACCGGCCTATAAGTCCTTGGTCTGCCTTGAGACAATGTTACCAAATGTTGACAAAAGAGAACATTAACCACTTTAGATATGTATGAATGTCAGTCAATATGAAATTCATAAAACTGTCAGCGTTCTGAGACCTTAGTGGGAAGTAGGTCTCTTTTCTAAAGTTACAATGGAAGGGAACATTTAACCTCCCTAAACCACCACACGGTCACACTAACCTCTGGGTCCCGTAGATACTTGAGACAATGTAGTAACCCTCTTCCCCGGTCTCTAGAATATTCTAGCATATGGGGATTCAAAAATCCCCACATGGAATGTAATATGTATTATTATTTTGGTAACTGATAAAGCCCCAGGTGGATGACACGTCATAAATATAAAAGATTCTTCTTTACTACTTATCTTTATACAACCTTTTGTCGGCTGTCAGTCATATATCTACAGTAAATTATATCTCTAGGAAGTCACAGCCACGCTAATGTGACCAGTACTTACTTCCTCTCTGGTTGCCTTATACAAGTTATGTCTGCTATATGAAGCACCTGGTGGGCAAAACGTCTTCCAAATAATGACACCCATGTATTGCGCATGTGTATTATCCATCAAATCGTCAATATATTAAAAAAAAATTGCGGCCTTTCATTGCTATGCACTACGACTAAAAAATTAATGAGGTGAAATCACCTGTTATAAAAACATTCCAAGTTTAATCAAAGTGTTCCTGAAACCCTGTTCAATATTACTAAAACACTAACATACGAGTATATTTTTTCCCTTCTAAAACAAATCTGTTAAGTTTTGCAAAGAATAAAGTACAATATACATAGTAAATTTCAATAATTTCAACGCATGTATAAATTGAATTTGAAGCCACAGCTACAGATGGAACATAGAACGCGGTATAAATAAAAAAAAACTTTGGAAATAAGATGGAAAAAAAATGGGACTGAACTTTCGGGCGAGTTTATCCTGCAAATGCTAAATAATTTTTAAAACTGTGTGCGTAGTGAGGTTGGTATAGTTCCAATTAATACTTGTAGCAAAAAATAAATAACACCCTACTAACAAAAAATAATTATCGACAGATGCAAAGAGAACCTCTCAAAATTTTATTCTGGCCTAAAGCAATCGACAAAATCTTCATTATTTTTATATTTAAAGTTCTAAAACCCTAAGAGTTATATAATCTTCGGAGAATGGGAGGTAATCAGGGGTGTTCTAATAACTAAAATGTGATTTAAAAAGATATTGCAGTCGCAATAGCATCTTGCATGAAATTTGAAGTTTGTTTCAAAATTCGACACCGTCACAGCCGCCTCGAGCCTCAGGCGCTTCTGAAGTTTTAACAAATATTTACTTGAAATACAAGGGAAGTGAACTCGCCCTTCCACTCTTCTTTTATTCCTTCCTGTGAGGATATCTGTGAAAGGATTTTGACAAAAAATATATATTCAGGGGTGTCCGTGAGAATTGCTTCAGATTTTCTTTACTTTGATTTAGACCAAGTTGACTTTTTTATTTTATGTTCTGTCTGTCTTGTTTACTGATGTTCAATACTCATCTATTTTCTTCCAGATTATTTGTTGCTGCAGCACATGGGAGGGAATCTTACGGCGACGTTTCGATCCGACTTGGACCATTTACAGTGTCACACAAGAGAGAGAGAGAGAGAGAGAGAGAGAGAGAGAGAGAGAGAGCCAGTATACATAGACGAGTCGGATAGGGACGGGACCAAGAAAGGAAGGAAAAGAAGTGGAAAGGCTGGTAGTTGTAGTAGTAAAAGTAGTACTTTCTCTCTCATTTGCACCTTTTAATACCATCTATGACCCAAAATCCTATGAAACAAACTCTCTATCTACTATCCATATAAAATCCTCTGAGTATCTTTAACGTTGTAAGCATGTCTCCCCCTGGATCTCCTCTTTTCCATTTTTGTATAGTTCCTTTAGTCTTTCCTCGCCGCAGGCCATCTCGCCTGCGAGATGGGGTTTCTCAACTGTAGTTTTATCACAGAGGGAGGGAAGGAGGTAGGTAGGTAGGTAGGTAGACGGGTAGACGGGTAGATTGTGTGTGTGTGTGTGTGTGTGTGTGTGTGTGTGTGTGTGTGTGTGTGTTTTCTCCTCTCTTAAGAAAAACAACGCGAGGTTTCTTAAGTAAAAGGACACAAGTGTAACTAATGTGACATTTTACTGTGGCAACGTTTCGCTCTCCATGAGCTTTGTCAAACCGTTAGCTCCTGGAGAGCGAAACGTTGCCACAATAAAATGTCACATTAGTTGCACTTGTGTCCTTTTACTTACCATATTCTCGGTAATTCTACCAACATTAATACAACTCCAGGTTTGCAGACAAGTCACGAAATTTTTATTTGATGTTATTGAAATGTCACAAAAGAAACATTAGATTAAAAAGAAAAGGAAAGTTTGTTAGTGAAATGTTTGTTAATGTTTATGTTGTCTTTGTTTATGTTGCTTCTTTGCTCTTTTTATTGTTGTTACTTTGGTCTTTCTTTGTTGCCTTTGCTGGTCTGTCATTATTTACCTTGTTTTTGCTTATATTGTCTTTGCATATACTGTCCCTTTACTTATATTGTCTTTGCATATACCGTGCCTTTGTTTATATTGTCTTTGCATATACCGTGCCTTTGTTTATATTGTCTTTGCATATACCGTGCCTTGCTTATGCTGTCTTATGTTGTTGGTGTTCTTACTGCAGCAGCAGTGACAAAACAAAATCGGATTTAGAAGGCAAAAGAAAATAGTATTTAGAAGACAAAACAAAATCGTATTTAGAAGACAAAACAAAATCGTATTTAGAAAGACAAAACAAAATCGTATTTAGAAAGACAAAACAAAATCGTATTTAGAAAGCAAAACAAAATCGTATTTAGAAAGCAAAACAAAATCGTATTTAGAAAGCAAAACAAAATCGTATTTAGAAGGCAAAACAAAATCGCATTTAGAAGGCAAAACAAAATCGTATTTAGAAGGCAAAACAAAATCGTATTTAGAAAGCAAAACAAAATCGTATTTAGAAGGCAAAACAAAATCGTATATAGAAGCAAGAAATATTTCAATTTTTATTACCTAAAACATACAAACAGTTAATGAGTGTTGAAAGTGGCCTTAATGCGCCAATTTACTTCACGTCTGCCATGAAAATTATTTGTAATATAAGAAGCCAGGAGTGTAGTTAATGTTAAAGTTTTATCAATCATTTATATTTACCGTCTACTGACGGACTGGACTCGCCGGGTACAAATGTGGATTAATCCATAAAATGGCGATAAATGCAGAATACAAAGGTTCTATATTTTCCTTAAATTATACCCAATTTTACGTTTTCTTTTCTTTTGTTTTCTCTTACGACAGGACTATAGAATTAATATCACAAATATATATGCACAATGTCAACATGTTTTAATTAAGGTTGGTAGTATTTTACGAGTATGATGGATTTGCTGCTGTTAGATAATAGTTATTTGTAAAGGTAGAGATATCTGAATATTGGTGCAGCCAAAGGCGGAACTGTCTAACTACTTGAGCTGAAATGGACTGGTATTACGGTGGTATGTTCATTCACAGGATGATCGCTGCTCAGTAACCTAACTTCTCCTCAGGAGCAAAATCTAAACTCTGTCTTCATCACATCAAAATGGCCAACTTGTGCAAATTTAAGAAAATATCTACTTTTCAGGTTAATACCATTAAGATCATCGTTGTATTGACTCTTAAGGTGAGGAAAATGATTATGAAAAAAAGGATGATGAGAAATAAGGGATTTGAATGGAAGTAACAAATGCTGAAAATTTATTCAGTAGAAAGAGATAAAAGCAGACAGTGTGAGCAACACTGGTCGTTGGAGGACCAGACGAAAACACTTTTGTTCACAGGCCCTTCAGGGCGTATACTGATGGCGACAAACTATCCATGGAACTGGAGTTAATCCCCACTGTACATAACCTGACAGTTTCCACACTTCGAGTTCAGCGCTTCCCCGTAAATAATATATCCAGAGGAATAATAAGGTACAATACCGTGACTGGAACAACACACAGATAACCCTCACAACAAACTTATGACTACGTTTTGATCCGAGTTTGATCATTAACTAGTCACACACAGAAGCGAGGAGGTAGGGGCTCCCTACCTTCTCGCTAGTTAATTATCCAAGTCGGACCGGAACATGGTTACAAGTTTCTTTCTTCTATATGAGAGTTGTGTGTGTCATGTCCAGATGATGAGGAATGTTATTCATGTTCTTGAAGAAGCAAATGATTCATAATGTTAACCCTGGATTCCCGAATAAGATGGCATCGATGTGGTGTAAACTGACCTTATCTCTGCTCGGGCAGTATACCGTCTCCTCTCGTCCATGTTTACAGTCTCACCCACAAGCATGTATAAATCGTCTTACCCACAAGCATGTATAAACCGTCTCACCTGGAGTTTACCTGGAGAGGGTTTCGGGGGTCAACGCCCCCGCGGCTCGGTCTGCGACTAGGCCTCATGGTGGATCAGGGTCTGATCAACCAGGCTGTTACTGCTGGCCGCACGCAAACTGACGTACGAACCACAGCCCGGTTGGTCAGGTACTGACTTTAGGTGCCTGTCCAGTTCCTTGTTGAAGACAGCCAGGGGTCTATTAGTAATCCCCCTTATGTATGCTAGGAGGCAGTTGAACAGTCTTGGGCCCCGGTCACTTATTGTGTTGTCTCTCAATGTACTCGTGGAGCCCCTGCTTTTCATTGGGGAATGTTGCATCTCCTGCCGAGTCTTTTGCTTTCATTGGGAGTGATTTTCGTGTGCAGGTTTGGTACCAATCCCTCCAGGACCTTCCAAGTGTATATTATCATGTATCTCTCGTCTTATCGTACTTATGTGTGCCGTGAAGGTTTTTTGTACACTCTCCGGGTCAACCGATTTGGAGAGAATCATGAGCGTGGCGTCCCTAGTTTCGAAGGTTCTCATTATCCATCGTATCATTTTCCTAGCAGATGCGGTAGATACATTGTTGTGGTCTTTGAAGGCGAGATCCTCTGACATTATCACTCTCAGGTCCTTCACATTACTTTTTCGCTCTATTGTATGGTTAGAATTTGTCGTATACCCACATTTCTGTTCAAACTGTCTTACACATGTCTTACCCACCTCAATGTTTAAATGACAAATTTAAACTCTGGAAGACCCTTCCATAATTAGCAAATTCAACTATAACTCAGTCATTCTCTCATGTATCTCACACATTATCACATAACTAATATGGGCTTTCGAGATAATAAAAAAGTTCATTTAACCTATGACCTCTCGGTGACCCCAAATAAAAAAAAATGTGTGCGCGGTACAGTGTCACAGCGATGAATGTTATAATGCAAGTAATCTGTCCAGCGTGAGAACCAAGCGTTGGTCAAAAAGCCAACGTAAATGTCCTTTAAGCTGACAGAATAACAGTGTGAGGACCATTATGTGGCGTCTGTTTCAACACTAAGGATACATAAGCTCTTGAATTATCATGATACTGGATGCCATTAATTTGGCTTTGGAATCTAGCAACGATTTCCATCATGCCGTCTTGGAAAGGGTAGTGGAATAATGTACAGATAAATATACTGGAAATTATACATGGAAATATAACGTAGTCACAAATCGGTGAATCCCATCAACTCTTCTCTCTCCATTGTTATTAAGCGGTATTCACTAATTCTATTTCTTCTTATTCGAAACCTTTGTAGCTGTCTTAGCTATTGAGCATACAGTGGAAAGTTGTCGTTATCCTTATCGCCCCATTGAAGTTTCCCAGTTGAAACAGAGATTTCACCACTTAATGCAAGAAATTCATCTTGTGTGACAGTGACAGTGAAACATAACAGTGTGGGAACAAAAATTAAATATCATACAGAGTAGAGGGGAAGGGAGATGCATCACAATGCAAAAGTAGCCAGTTCTGTCAGATATTTTTTTTGCTGATGTTCTCGCTCATTACCCTGTTATTAGTATCCTAAATAAGACTATTTTTTCTTTTACCGCACGGATTACACGACAAAAAAAGAAATTCTTTGAGTAACAGTTGCAAATATGAAAGGCATTATCACAAGAGACTAAAGACAACAGAGAAATTTGGGCCGTGGTAAGTGGCGGAAAAGATAGAAATAAATATGAAAGTAAGAGAAAGGAAAGGAATGAGGATCTAAATTTAATAAAATTAGTTTCACCTATAATATACAACTACTCTTTTCTATAAGATGTGGAGAAATCTCCGCATTTGATAGAGGGAAATCCCCTCTTTCCCTTTGGGAACGGAGTTATAAGAGGGGACAACGGTCACACCCTTCATAGGTCGTGAACCGAGAGGCATTTACTGCCAAATGAAATGACAAGAGCCGTTACTGACCTATAAATCATAAATTTAAAGATAAAGACACGAGGCTGAGTTGATTTACTGGGCCACTGATTGTAGACATTCTGTCACTCGGGGACATAAAATTCGTTCCTATTTAATCTGGCGAGCCCATTAGGTGCCAGGACTAGAGGTGACAGGTCAGCTTTTGAATTACCCTGGGGGGCGCCAGTTGGGTCAGAAAACAAGTGACGTGGAAAAGGGTTGCTCTCCCAAGTATTTTGACCAAGAGCCCACCTGAACAAGTGTCCACATATTGAACATAGCAAACAACAGTAGGCGTCTTAATACAGTAACTAGTGGCGAGATGATAGTTTCGCATATAGTAGAATTGCACACACACATTTTTTATATAAAATCCTTCGAATAACCAGGAAGATTAACAGCAAGTGAGCACTTCAGTGACCAATATGATAGTATCGGTGGTAATTAATCTCGTGAAACACAAATGTCCTGAGGCAAGGATGCCACCCACAAGTAAGGCCATGAATGTACTGTACACCCATGTTGATAAATGAAAAACTTGTGCTACATATGGGTGTCTCTATTCTGGAAACGTTTCGCCACCCAGTGACTTATTTAGTCCAATGCAGAGAAAAGTGGAAGACGAAGAGGAAGTGGAAACTTGGAGTTGATGTCTTCAGTCCATCAAGATTGATGTTGATGGAGTTAAATTTGGAAAGTGATTAACAATAACATTAGCGTTATCACACAGATTTATCCACAAAAATCCAAACATTAGGGAGGATGGTGAACGGAATGATGGAGGTAAGATACATATAGAAACAAAATGAGAGATGGAAGTAAGAAGACAGAGCTGTGAAGGGAAGGAGCTTTGAAGGAATGGAGCTATGAAGGAATGGAGCTATAATGGGAGGGAGCCATAAAGTGAGGGAGCCACGATGGGAAAAATGAAGACTGAAATACAAAAGGAGGTTAAATACGATGGAGGTACGAAGGAAGGGAGGGAGGGAGGTACAAACGAGGGAGAATAAAAGGGAGAGGGGAAAGGAATAGGAGAAATGGAGTGTGAGGGAGCGAGCGAGGAGGACAATGCCCTGAGGTTAAATCAATCACCATTCGAGACTATGTATATCTCCCTGGGACAAGCGCTAACAGCTTGCATTAGCTAATGAGGAAACAGTTGATGATGGCGTCTAGATCGCGTAATTAGTGTTTTGATGCTAAAGGGCTCTTTATCCAAGGAATTGGAGCTACTCTCTCCCTCGGATAAAGCCTGATTACCTCCAATTTCTAAAGAGCTACGTGTCTTCAGTGGGTTTCACTCTTACCTGCGACTGTAATAATTAGACATATATCGGTCGGTGAACGATGCGAAAAAAAGTGTCCCCGTATTGGGTAACCCCAACTACCAGTCTTAATGCACAAGAAAAATAAAGTTTCAGAGTAAGGCAGAAGTTTCTAATGCAATTTAAAATTACCGTTGTTGATTTGAAGTGCATCAGAAGCAGCGTTCACAAGTTATCACATGGACACTAATATCACAATTTCTTCAAAAACAGTGACAAATCAAGATTTACACAGCCCAAAATTTATTCAAATCTTATACAATGAAACACAAGTTTTGAAGCTTAACTGAAAAGGTATTCTCTTATTTCTGAGAGACCAGTATCCTAAAATACAACAACACTAAGTTTAAAGTTGCCCAGAATTTGCATTATCAAGATATAATCTTTTAAGTGTGAAACAACTCTTTCTCGAAGAAAGACTGACCAGAATTTAAGGTTTGAGTTAGCGGTTGACCCCAGTCTGTTCCTTCTCATTTTCTGAGAAGGAACAGGATGGCGTCAACACGCTTCCTTTCCTCCTGTTGCTGTTCTTGCATCATTGCATAGCTTCTAATGGCCCACAGAGACGCGTGAAAGATCTTGAGCTGAAGACTTCTATCCCTCGTTTCTTGTCTTGCATTGTTAAGATCGCATGTCTATGATTGTACTGCATAATATATATATATATATATATATATATATATATATATATATATATATATATATATATATATATATATATATATATATATATATATATATATATATGTCGTGCCGAATAGGTAAAAACTGATCAATTAGCAAAAACTCATTTAAAATTAAGTCCTTTCTAAAAATTTCCCTTACACATTTAAAGATATATTTTTTCATTTATGTTAATATAAAAATTAAAGATTTTGTACCAAAAGAACCTTAGAAAACTAACCTAACCTTATTATAACAAGTGCAATTTAATTTAGCCTAATCCAAATAAATATATTTTATACAAGTTTACAATAATTTAATAACAAACACAATGAAATACACGTCTTTTCGTTACATTCAGAATGATTTCTGCGAAATTATTGCATACACAAATTTTCGCTTGCCTTATTCGGCAAGAAGTGCGTTGCTATTTAAGCCAAAATCGCACGTTTTACTTATTCAGCACGACATATATAGATTTTACACATCGGCCGTCTCCAACAGAGGCAGGGTGAACCAAAAAGAAAGAAAAACCTTTCATCATCGTTCAACACTTTTACCCTCATTCATACATAATCACTGTCTTTGCAGAGGCACTCAGATACGACAGTTTAGATGTCTCTCCAAAATGCCAATATCCCAAACCCCCTCCTTAAAAGTGCAGGCATTGTACTTCCCACCTCCATGACTCAAGTCCGGCTAACCGGTTTTCCTGAATTCCTTCACAAAATATTACTCTGCACACACTCCAATAGCTCGTCAGGTCACCATTCACTCCTATGTACCACACTCCCGTTCGCTTGCTGGAAGTCCAATCCCCTCACCCACAAAATCTCATTTATCATTTCCCTCCAACCTTTCCTAGGACGACCCCTACCCCGCCTTCCTTTCCCTACAGATTTATACGCTCTCCAAGTCATTCTACTTTGTTCCATTCTTTCTAAATGACCAAACCACCTCAAGAACCCCTCTTCAGCCCTCTAATATTTTTAGTAACTCCACACCTCCTAATTTCCACACTACAAATTTTCTGCATAATATTTACACCACACATTGCTCTTAGACACGACATCTCCACTGCCTCCAGTCTCCTCCCTGCTTTGCCTCCATGTATTATATATAAATATAAATATATGTAAAAACTGGTCATTTAGCAAGAACTCATTTAAAATAAGTTCTTTGTAAACCTTCTCTTATACATTTAAACATATATTTTTTCTTATGTTAATATAATAATTTTCTACCAAAAGAAACTTAGTAAACTATATATTCAACACGCCGGCCGTCTCCCACCGAGGACAGGGTGACCCAAAAAAGAAGTGCCCAGATATGACGGTTTAGATGTCACTCCAAACAGCCAATATCCCAAAACCCCTCCTTTAAAGTGCAGGCATTGTACTTCCGAATAGGTAAAATTAGGGAATAGGGAAAATTCGTGTATGCAATAATTTCGCAAAAATCTTTCTGAACTTAACGAAAAAATATATTTCATTATGTTTGTTTATTATTAAATTATTGTAAACTTATACTTAGTTGGATTAGGCTAAATTAAATTGCGCTTGTTATAATAAGGTTAGGTAAGTTTACTAAGGTTCTTTTGGTACAAAATTAAATTTTATATTAACATAAATAAAAATATATATCTTTAAACGTATAAGAATTTTTTTTAGAAACGACTTAATTTTAAATGAGTTCTTGCTAATTGACCAACGCAATAGAGCTCCTACTGATTCTGTCGGTTGGAAATGCTGTGTTACTGATGGTATATACATATTGCCCAGTTTATTGGTTGTTAGTAGGAACTGGGTTAATGTTTTAGTTACATTCTCCTACATATGTAGTGAGAAGACCTCACCTAAAATGTCTACAATGACGAAGGTGGTAAGGTCATGTAACATCGCCATTGAAATGGATGTAAACAGTAGCACAACTCAACCCGGCAGCATATACTACTACGGCGATCACGAGCGCCTCAGAAACTGAAATTCATCTGGTTCGTGGCGACTCCAGGGGATATCAATAATGAATTGGTGTGGCGGGTCAATAGAGCGAGCAGGACATGGTGGTATTAACACAAGGTGAATTTAAATGCGAAACTCATCGCTCTTCCAGTGACATTATGACTTTATTGGCAAGCTGGACGAGTCAGATGCTCACCTCCCATATGACTCATTTATCCCTCAGTAAATAATACAGGATAATACTGTTAATGTCCACGTGCACTCACTTGAATTACTCGCCTAGTAGTGAGTGCCAGGTCGATTCTCACCTTATGACCCCCTCTCATAACTATACACAAGTTTATTTCAAGTGCTCTCCTCGTAAGCCTTGTCGTTCCTACTATCAAATTGAGTACCTCGGCTGTTTCCACGACTTTTTCGACAAGGCTATTGTACTTACTGATCCTTTTGAGGCTGACAAGGTATTTCCTGATGTTCCTGGGACGTACGTAAATACGTGCGAGAGAGAGAGAGAGAGAGAGAGAGAGAGAGAGAGAGAGAGAGAGAGAGAAAATCAATTTCCCCTGATAAACAACCCTTGAAGATTGAGACACTTGTGCAACATATGGGAATCTTTATTAAGGAAACGTTTCGCCACACAGTGGCTTCATCAGTCCAATACAAAGCAGAAAGGTGTAAGGAGAGGAGGAGTTTGAGGTAATCAGTCCCTCGGCCTGGAGTCGATGTGTTCAGCCCATCAATCTTCTAGAAAGTACAGCATAGAGCAGTAGAAGTGGCTTATGGGATCTTGATACAAGAAATTCTTCAATTCTTGTCCAACCTTTGGACGAAGACCTACTTAGACTAGTGGATGGTACCACTATGACCCCGCCTCCTCCTGCTTCACCTCACCTGACTACAGTATATAAGCCACCTCTACGGCTCTATGCTGTACTTTCTACAAGATTGATGGCCTGAACAAATCGACTCCAGGCCGAGGGACTGATTACCTCAAACTCCTCCTCTCCTTACACCTTTCTGCTTTGTATTGGACTGATGAAGCCACTGTGTGGCGAAACGTTTCCTTAATAAAGATTCCCATATGTTGCATAAGTGTCTCAATCTTCAACTCGTCGGTTTTCAAAACTATTTATCATAAACAGCCATTCAAGGAGGGCGAGGTGAGTTCTTTGATGCTGAAGAACTCTTGGTTCAAGGAACTGAAGCCATCATCTCCACTAGATCAAACCTGATTACCTCTCCTTTTCCAGACGCAATATGACACATGCACGTTGGTGATTCCCCAGAAATATAATAATCGTGACTCGCAAAAATGTCACCACCACTATCTATAGTGTGACGTCAACACAACAAGCATCAACACATTTGAATATACCATCAAAACAACTTATTACTGTTATTTAGTTATTCTGGTTAATAATCTATGTATGAATATTCATATACATGTTAATACGTGTGTTCTATAATTAATAACGGAATACAGTTAGTAGGTAAAGTGGGCATGAGGAGAGGGAAGTAGGTGCAACAAGCAATAGAGGGGAAAAATAGTAGGTACATGGTACAAGGGTAAGGAAGTAGAATATTTAAGGGTGGAAGGAAGTAGGTAAAAAGGACAAATAATAGGAGACACAAAGAATAAAGAGTAACAGCACAGAGAACAAGGGTGCACGAACCAGGCTGAGCGCAAAAGTGGAAGTAGGAGGTAGCGTGAGGATGGATGGAGGTAGCGTGAGGATGGATGGAGGTAGCGAGAGGATGGATGGAGGTAGCGAGAGGATGGATGGAGGTAGCGAGAGGATGGATGGAGGTAGCGTGAGGATGGATAGGAGATGGAGGAGGAGGAGGATGGATGGAGGTAGCGAGAGGATGGATGGAGGTAGCGTGAGGATGGATGGAGGTAGCGTGAGGATGGATGGAGGTAGCGTGAGGATGGATGGAGGTAGCGTGAGGATGGATGGAGGTAGCGTGAGGATGGATGGAGGTAGCGAGAGGATGGATGGAGGTAGCGAGAGGATGGATGGAGGTAGCGAGAGGATGGATGGAGGTAGCGAGAGGATGGATGGAGGTAGCGAGAGGATGGATGGAGGTAGCGTGAGGATGGATGGAGAGAGCGTGAAAGGATGGATGGAGGTAGCGTGAGGATGGATGGGAGGTAGGTAGAGGATGGATGGAGGTAGCGTGAAGATGGATGGAGGTAGCGTGAGGATGGATGGAGGTAGCGTGAGGATGGATGGAGGTAGCGTGAGGATGGATGGAGGTAGGAGAGATGGATGGAGGTAGGCGAGAGGATGGATGGAGGTAGCGAAGGATGGATGGAGGTAGCGTGAGGATGATGAGGTAGCGTGAGGATGAGAGGTAGCGAGGATGGATGAGGTAGCGAGAGGATGGATGGAGGTAGCGTGAGGATGGATAGAGGTAGCGTGAGGATGGATAGAGGTAGCGTGAGGATGGATAGAGGTAGCGTGAGGATGGATGGAGGTAGCGTGAGGATGGATGGAGGTAGCGTGAGGATGGATAGAGGTAGCGTGAGGATGGATAGAGGTAGCGTGAGGATGGATGAGGTAGCGTGAGGATGGATGGAGGTAGCGTAGAGGATGGATAGAGGTAGCAGAAGAGGATGATGGAGGTAGCGTGAGGATGGATGGAGGTAGCGTGAGGATGATGGAGGTAGCGAGAGGATGGATGGAGGTAGCGTGAGGATGGAGAGTAGCGAGAGGATGGATGGAGGTAGCGTGAGGATGGAAGTAGCGAGAGGATGGATGGAGGTAGCGTGAGGATGGATAGAGGTAGCGTAGAGGATGAGTGGAATGGAGGTAGCGTGAGGATGGATAGAGTAGCGTGAGGATGGATAGAGGTAGCAGAGGATGGATAGAGGTAGCGAGAGGATGGATGGAGGTAGCGTGAGAGATGAGATGGAGGTACGAGAGATGGATGGAGGTAGCGTGAGGATGGATGAGAGGTAGCGTGAGGATGGAAGGTAGCGAGAGGATGGATGGAGGTAGCGTAGAGGATGGATGGAGGTAGCGAGAGATGGATGGAGGTAGCGTGAGGATGGATGGAGGTAGCGTGAGGATGGATAGAGTAGCGTGAGGATGGATGGAGGTAGCGAGAGATGGATAGGAGGTAGCGAGAGATGGATGGAGTAGGGAGGATGGATGGAGGTAGCGTGAGGATGGATGGAGAGTGAGATGGAGTAGCGAGATGGATGGAGGTAGCGAGAGGATGGATGGAGGTAGCGTGAGATGGATGGAGGTAGCGTGAGGATGGATGGAGGTAGCGGAGGATGGATGGAGGTAGCGTGAGGATGGATGGAGGTAGCGTGAGGATGGATGAGGTAGCGTGAGGATGGATGAGGTAGCGTGAGATGGATGGAGTACGTGAGATGGATAGAGCGTAGGAGGATGGAGGTAGCGTGAGGATGGATGGAGGTAGCGAGAGGATGGATGGAGGTAGCGAGGATGGAGTACGTGAGGATGGATGGAGGTAGCGTGAGGATGGATGGAGGTAGCGTGAGGATGGATGGAGGTAGCGTGAGGATGGATGGAGGTAGCGTAGAGAAGATAGGATGGAAGGTAGCGTGAGGATGGATGGAGGTAGCGTGAGGATGGATGGAGGTAGCGAGAGGATGGATGGAGGTAGCGTGAGGATGGATGGAGGTAGCGTGAGGATGGATGGAGGTAGCGTGAGGATGGATGGAGGTAGCGTGAGGATGGATGGAGGTAGTATGTAGATAAATTTAACTGTACCTTCTGGTGGTAGCTCATATCTGGACAAGTCTGCTGTAATTTTATTCAAACAAAATTAGTTCGATCACCGACATGGGAGGAAATGCTGCTCGTGTTTCCTTACACCTGCTGTCCCTGTCCACTTAGCAGTAAATAGGTAACCTGGGCGTTAGTCGACTGGTGTGGCTCGCATCCTGGAGGGAAAAGATTGAAGTTCAGAGTCCAGTGGAAACAAGATGGACAGTAATCGATGAAGGACTGTCTTTTTTTGGGTCATCCTGGATGGTTGGTCCTCCCTAGGGTTAAAAATCCGAACAGATCTTAGCTTATCTTATATTTACAGATCGTTGTGAATCCACACGGCGTACTATCAAGAAAATGTTTCGCTCTCTCCTCCACACATGTTGAAATTCGGTCGAAACAAGAAGTGTGGCTAAAGTCCACATTTCTCCTTTTGATATAAAGATTTTTTGATGTCATAAAGCAGCCTAGCCTCATTTCACTACATTAATTTTTTACGAGGTTCCGATCTCAATTTCCTAACGTTTTCTGTAAATCTACAGATACTGTTTTATTAGGTTAGGCTAGGTAAGGTTTTCTTAGGTTAGATAAACCTATAAAACACACTAATAAACCAATAAGCAAAATATATACATACGCAGTGACATATATGGCACCGAGGTAACTGAACAAGCGTTCGTATCTGCAAGAGTTTCACCCGTCGTGCTTCAATAAGTTCCATAATATGGCTGACTCCGATTTCTACAAGTCTTCCCCACTGAACACATGCATCTGGACAAGGATGACTTGAAAGAAAAAATATTTCCCTTGCCCCACACTCGCACCTTCTCCAAGCACACCCTTGAGTTTTGCGGTCAGCCGCAGATAACAATAATAATATCCCAGCCAACATTGATCGCACTAATGAATCGTAAACAAGGCCAGCTGTCTCCATGGATGGAGCAAGAGGCAGGAAGAACGGGAATTGCGCCTGGCGGAACGAATTTCGGGGGAGTTTATCGTCGATATTGGATCGATATGGGATTGGTTCTCTTTTGTGACAAGGAATTCCCTGCCACTCGACGTAAAATAAATCGTCTTCAGAGGGCACCCTAAGCTCAAGAGAATTAGTAGTAAAGGTGAAGAAAAAGTATGGGCGAGATTGTTGGCCGAATATATGTCTGCAAGAAACCCATTCTTGTACCACCAACGATACTCGTACAGATTTGAAATTTTTTTTTGGTTACAGTCGTCCACCTTGTTACCAGACGTATGGCGGATAGTTTTTAATTTGCTTATTTACGGTTAAATATACGTATATATATATATATATATATATATATATATATATATATATATATATATATATATATATATATATATATAATGATTCATCTAAGGCTAACCTAAATTAGAGAAAATAATATTTGTGAGTATACACGAAGCGTTAAAAATGAACCTCGGGTTCCTCATAATAATATTAAAAGCAGTTGAACGATAGGCTGAAGTGAGAGTCCTGTTCCTTCTGGATTAGGCTGTATAAGGATGATAGCAGCTTAAGATAATTAAAATTTTGTTCGGATTTTTAACCCCGGAGGGTTAGCCACCCAGGATCACCCAAGAATGTCAATGCGACATCGAGGACTGTCTTGTCCCCCACGATGCGATCCACACCAGTCGACTAACAGCAGGTACCTACTTGCTTGCTAGGTGAACAGAGACAGCAGGTGTAAGGAAATACACCCACGGACACTCAGAGTGTGAGGCTAGAGCGTAGCCTACCAGGCTTGTATCGATGAATGACAATACATACTATTACATCATATCTTTCATTTTTTTTCAGCCTTCAGGAGAAAGAAAACACCCAAGGATAATAGTGTCATGTAGGGGGGTAAGGAAACTGGGGATAATTGGGGAATAGGGGAGTAAACGGAGGGAGTGAGTAGGCAGAAGAGGTGAGGTTGACAGGAGCGGAGGTAATGTGAGGTCACTGGTGACTACACCATCACCTCTCATTACCACCTAACACTACTCACCCTCTCAGTACTTAAAATATAAATAATAAAATAAAGTATAAGAATAAAGAATAATAAGAATATAACGGGGACAGTGAATATTACTATTCCACTCAAACACAGTTTATTTAAGTCCTTGTACAATAATATATTTGGGAACAGGAGAACACTATTGGGTTTAGATAAATGGGGATTGCACATATTAGCAGGGAGACAGGGAATACAATCAACTGACGAAACAGAATATAACTTACAATATAGTTCAGAGGACAGTTCACCACAGGAACTCAGTCACACTTCTAGCCACAGGTCCCAAGACCTGCTCCAACAGAACTCTGCCCAGTGTCTCCAACAGTCTCCTCCAGAGACTCTACAGCAGCTCTCTCCCAGAGCTCTGCACACCGACAGTCGCTCTGCTAGAATCTCGTGCCCAGAGCTCTGCACACAGGCCAGAGCTCTGCCCGAATGTCTCCAGCCCAGAGCTCCGCCAGAATGTCCTCTCTAGTTGTTTCCTCGGCCTTATATGGTCCTCCAAGCATCCCGCCAAATGAGGAGCACCACGTGCTTTGACCTGACGCCGAAACCTGACGCTAGTCCAAAAGACAAAAGACCTGAGCCTTAATCCGAGAGGCGTGTCTGACAGCTATTTACGAAGGGCAGGTGTGGCTGCTTAGGTAGACCTCACAGCACACTGACTACATCACAATAGGATATGCCTCGCGCTGCTGCCCGGAAACAATTGAAGAAGTGATGTTGTAATGGGTTAGCTTTTACATTGTTCTTGCTTGTTAGAATGATAAGCCTTCCGTGATTCATCATGGTCACAAACTGATTCTGCGAAGTTGGTGGTTACAGGCACTTCACACAATTTGTGCTTTCGATCAGTAGATTCTAGCTATGGAAGGCTAGCCAACCTTCCTGTATCAGGCTTAAGCAATTGTTTTCTTGAAGGCATGACAGAAGGAAAAGAAGGGCAGCTTTCAGGCAGTCTGTTAACTTTCATCTGCCTTTTTAAAAGGAATATCTTCTTGAGGCTTGCCCTGAATGTCACTGACAGGATGTTGAAAAAATGACAGCAGTGACAAGAAACGAGTTTTGGGAAGTTGCTGAATTATGCTTGTGATCCGCGTTGTCCAAAACGTAGTACCTATTTTTAACGATGTTGTGCTCGTTATTCTATCTTGTTTGAAGTACTGGATTGCTGTGTTACCATGATCAGCTGAAGAGCCAAGGACGCTATTATACGATACTAACACTCCTAACTTTAAGATAGTAATTAGTTGCTTTGACCTGGTTCCAAAGTGAATAAGACTGCCGAGAAATAGCTGGAGCAGAGTTCCAGGCTTGTCGGTGTCTAGTGTTTACACAATTTTATCTCTGCAGTGTACACTAATTTAAAGCCAGTAACTGTTAAAGTTACTCGAGAATTGAGTTACTATATTTATTACTTTCAGTATTATTATTATTATTTCCGATACTTGACTTAATGCTTATCGGCTTGGATTTGTCTTTGGTTGTCATTTTGGAAAAAAGCCATCACGGGTAGAGAACCAAAGATGTTCAAATCATTTTACAATACCTTATTGTCCGTAATATACTCCTGCAAAATTTCAAGCTGAATCACAAAATACACGAACGATGCTTTTGAAAATTCGCACATGTCTGCCGGACCACAAAGGTCATGTAGTACCTGGGGAATGGCTGGTCATCAGCGTTGCCTTGAGGAAAGGGAATTCAGACCCCAAATCTTTGGATCAAGAATCCCTTCAGCAGCATCACGTCACTCCACTTAAAAGTACATTAAGACACGAGCCTCGTTAAAAGCTTCTGTCTTAGCTCAATTATTATTTGATTTATTGCTCTCTCAGCTACAACTGTGTGTGTGTGTTTGTCATTGGAATGGTAATGAGAGATTTAGGCTTCTGAAAGTGAGCAGCGAGCACCAACAGCCTACTCGTACAGAGACTGGGCAGAAATTAGCTGAAGGTAGTCTCCACTGGAAGGTATATCTGTGTTTTTCGGCGTGGTTCAAGTGAGGAATTTTTCAATGTTTTGCAAGCAAATATTTTAAAGGCGGTGACAGTGTCCATTTTGACTGAGGACGACGACATATTTCCTTCCTTGTTTACCGGAAAAGCAGAGCGAGTGTCACGTTAACTACCAGTGACCTGCGTCCACAATATCGAGCTGCTGTACGCATCCAAATATTCTGCCACTAAACATATTGACCACAACATTAATAATAACAATAATATGAAAGATGATAATGGTGATAGAATAAAATGTTGATGATGATGACGACGACCACTGATGTTTTCTTGTTATAATTTTTTAATGACAGATATTCTTAAATTATATATTCATCACTTTTTTGGCCATCCTCTGTTCTCTGGTGGGGAGAAGGATGGGGGGGGGATGGTTTCTTTAATGCAAGTGAACTCTTGATCCAAGTTATTGAAACTAATCTCTACTTACTCGGATTACAGCTAATTATCTTCCATTCCCCAGGCACTACATTATCCATAAGGGTTTGGTGCTTCCACAAGAATGCAATAATTCAGGCACTACTGTCTGGTTTTCCTCTCCTTCCTTACCTCCTTCCCTTCCCTTTGTCTCTAACTTTCCCTTGTCCTTCTCATCTTTACCAGTGAGTTACTCCTTATTCCATCATTTCAGTACTATAATCACATTTCTGTCCCCCTCATTAAACTTGCCCCATTTACCTGGTTTACGTACTGGCTCCATCTGTCTCTGTCTGTCTCTGTCTGTCTCTGTCTGTCTCTGTCTGTCTCTGTCTGTCTCTGTCTCTGTCTGTCTCTGTCTGTCTCTGTCTGTCTCTGTCTGTCTCTGTCTGTCTCTGTCTGTCTCTGTCTGTCTCTGTCTGTCTCTGTCTGTCTCTGTCTGTCTCTGTCTGTCTCTGTCTGTCTGTCTCGAAATGGTATTAAAAATCAAGAACATCAAGCTGCCAAGGTTCAGGTTTGCAGTGTGTTTTTGACAGATCAGTCAACGTCATGGGACGAACCAATTTTAGCTGTTTTGTCAGGTTTGAAAGTAGTTGGCTGCACGATAGTCCTCTTCCAGGGAGAATGCTACTTAGCTACTTTAAGTGTTAAACACAATATAGAGTATTCTAAGTAAGAGTCGGACAAACACTTGCAAAATATCGGATTCGACTTAACGCTGTTGGGTCCTCTCTGTGAACACAGAATGAAGTGGAGTGGGGAGTCAGAGAGCGTAAATGTATCAAGTCTCTATTCCAATGGTAACTAGGACACCAAAGTTACTCCCTGGACTCTCCAAGGTAGTGGGTACCAAGTAATATTGGTCGTGTTAGCTGTAACGGCAGCAACGGCTGCAGAGGCGTGGGTGGCGCGCAGTACAAGTACTAGCAGCACTGACAGGATCAGCAACAGGAGCATTAGCAAGAACGACCAATGAAGTAGCAACAACTGCAGAGGCAGCAGCAGTAAGTCGAACTTATATATTTTATTCTTATTCAACATCCCTGCACGGTTTTCAGTGAATCATAGCCTACCTCTGCCTACCGCTTCGTGCTGGCAGCGTGACCGGGGAAAGTGGAGAGAGATGTGAAGGAGTCGTCTGCTATACTATAGTTATCTCACTGTCAAAAGAAAACTTGTTGTAGACGCGTAACATCTTCACTTAAGAGTGCAAAGCCACAATATGCAGAGTAAACATTTACTGGGACAGCTTTTTGCCATGGATTGAGCTTCATCAAATCATGCTAAAGCTCAACCCCGAGCGAAACATAGTCCCAATAAAAGCTTGCTCTACATATTGTTTTTATGCACAAAATAGATAGCTAGACACAACAGATAACTTTGTTATAGATTGCAAGGTTTTTGTATGTTTCTAATTCTCTCATTTACTCGCCCCTTTCTGTTTCCTACTCTTCCCACCAGTGTTGTTGTTGGCGCGTGCGTGTGTGTGTGCATGCATTGTGTGTGTGTGTGTGTGTGTGTATGCATTGTGTGTGTGTGTGTGTGTGCATGCATTGTGTGTGTGTGTGTGTGTGTGTGTGTGTGTGTGTGTGTGCGCGCGCGCGCCCATGTATTGTGTGTGTGTGTGCATGCATGTGTGTGTGTGCATGTGTGTGTGTGTGTGTTAGTTACCATTTTGTCCTAGGCACATGTCGATTAGACATTAGGCCTGTTGTATGTATGTGTGTGTGTGTAAGGAAACACTTCGAAATGTTTCTGCCCCGCCGGGAATTGAACCCGGCCCCTCCGTGCGTGAAGCGAGAGCTTTACCCACTAGGCTAACGGGTGTGTGTGTGTGTGTGTGTGTGTGTGTGTGTGTGTGTGTGTGTGTGTGTGTGTGTGTGCATGTGTGTGTAATTTCCTTACCCCTCAGTTTTGATAATTCAGATTCCCGTCAAATACTTCCGCTCTATATCACTTTTGTATAATTCACCATATGTATTTCATCCTTTCCTTTTTTTTTCCTTGTTCTTTCACCGAGTTTCGTGTGTGACTGTTTGCTTTTTACCAAATATTTTTTATTGTCTTTCTCTGTATATGTGTCGTTGGGTCTGGCTTAAGTCTCAGCTTCATTCCCTCTTCCTTCTTCGCCAAACAGGTACTGGGCTCTCCCCAAACAGGTACTGGGCTCTCTCCCCAAACAGGTGCAGCATTATCTTCTCAGTGAGTGGAAATTAGGGAGAGGTGGCGGTAAGACAGACGAGTGGAGGTAAAAGAGAAAAGTGGAGGTAAGGAAGAAAAGTGGTGGTAAGGGGAAGTGTTAACAAACGACGGGTGTGGAAGTTTTGGGAAACATTAAACCTCAATCTTCATTAGCAACAAAAATGGGATAAAATATTAAGGATAAACGGAAGACAAGAGTAAGAGAAAACATAGTTGGATCAACGGGGAGAGAGAGACAGAGAGAGGCAGAGAGAGAGAGAGAGAGAGAGAGAGAGAGAGAGAGAGAGAGAGAGAGAGAGAGAGAGAGAGAGAGAGAGAGAGAGAGAGAGAGAGAGAGAGAGATAGTTCTTTCAGCTATAACATTTAGTCAATTAATCGAAAATTCGTAATAAACATATATAATAAATTGTTTCATTTGTTAATTAATAATTTCCGGATCATTTATAAGTGTCTTAGAATACATGGAGTTAGATCTATCATTGGTTGTTGAATGAGGTACCAACCAGCACAGCTTCGTAATAATGTGGTGAAAACCGTTTTCCAGCTGGAGTATTACTTAGCACTTTCAGTGGTCCAGTGCTTGAGCCTTGGACCGGTCTTTCAGTGGGCCAGTGCTTGAGCCTTGGACCGGTCTTTCAGTGGGCCAGTGCTTGAGCCTTGGACCGGTCTTTCAGTGGTCCAGTGCTTGAGCCTTGGACCGGTCTTTCAGTGGGCCAGTGCTTGAGCCTTGGACCGGTCTTTCAGTGGGCCAGTGCTTGAGCCTTGGACCGGTCTTTCAGTGGGCCAGTGCTTGAGCCTTGGACCGGTCTTTCAGTGGTCCAGTGCTTGCGCCTTGGACCGGTCCAAGGCTCAAGCTGGTCCAGCAATTGGCTCTTGGAGTTCTGCAAAGTCATGACGATTGGGGAAGGGCAAAGAAGACCGCAGACGGAGTACAGTCTAGGGGGCCAGAGACTACAAACCTCACTCAAAGAAAAGGATCTTGGGGTGAGTATAACACCAGGCACATCTCCTGAGGCGCACATCAACCAAATAACTGCTGCAGCATATGGGCGCCTAGCAAACCTAAGAATAGTATTCCGACATCTCAATAAGGAATCGTTCAGGACCCTGTACACTGTGTTCGTCAGGGCTATATTGGAGGATGCAGCACCAGTTTGGAACCCACACCTAGCCAAGCATGTAAGGAAATTAGAGAAAGTGCAAAGGTTTGTAACAAGACTAGTTCCGGAGCTAAAGCTCATGTCTTACGAGAAGAGGTTAAGGGAAATCAATCTGACGACACTGGAGGACAGGAGAGACGAGGGATATGATAACGATATATAAAATGCTGAGAGGAATTGACAAGATGGACAGAGACAGGATGTTCCAGAGATGAGGGACAGCAACAAGGGGTCACAATTGGATGTTGAAGACTCATCTGAGTCACCGAGATGTTAGGAAGTATTTCTTCAGTCACAGAGTTGTCAGAAAATGTATTAGTCTGGGAAGTGAGGTGCTGGAAGCAGGATCCATACATAGCTTTGAGAAGAGGTATGATAAAGCTCACAGAGCAGGGAGTGAGTGATCCAGTAGCGACCAGTGAAGAGGCGGGGCCAAGAGCCATGAATCGACCCCTGCAAAAAAATTAGGTGAGTACAATTGAGTACACACACACACACACACACACACACACATAAACACAAACACACACACACACACACACACAAGAGCAGTGATGGCCGAGTGGTTAAGGCGTCTGACTAGAAATCAGATGGGATCTTCCCGCGTAGGTTCGAATCCTACTCACTGCGGCGTAGTATTTGTTTTAGTGGTGGCTATTTGAGAGGCAAGGCTAGGAGATGAGACGTAACCCCAGCAGCAACAAATAAGTACCCCATGCACGCACGTATAACACTTTCAAGATTATAACTGTGAGAAAGAAGAGTTACGTAAATTCATTTAAAATATATATGACAAACATCATCTACGATCTTACACCAGAAGAAACTGAAATAAAATTAATTAAAGTCAGCAAAGCTCGATAAAAAAAAATTAAGGAAAATGTAGCTTTGAAAAATCAAATAGAAGGAATGAATGTTTCCCTAAAAGAGGTGTAGAAAATAAACTACTATAAAAAGAAGAGAGATGGATCAAGAGCGTAAAATAATAAATATGAAATAAAGTAGATAAGAGGCTGCAAGAATACAAAACAAAAGTAAAACATATTTCAGCAGGTTCAACAAGGCAAGATACAGAACTATAGCAACATGAGCTGGCAGATCAAGATATCGCTGATAATATTAATAAAAACCTTCTGAGGAGATGAAAGGTCCCTAGAAGAGCATGAAGCTAAATTATGTCTGTGCCACAATTAGCAAAGAAAGAGGAAAGATAGAACAACAGGGGATAATATCTACGTAAATTACTACTAGAAGAAATATCAACATTACAAAAAATACATGCAAATAATTTTAACTTCTAAGGGAGAATAGTGATAATTTATAATTTTTAGCCGAGAAGTAATGTTAATTAAATTAAGAAGATAAAGAATCAACGAATATCAATGCATGAATGGGCAGAATGCTTAGTGGATTTTAACTTAGTTTATAGCAAATTCATAGACAAATTGCAAAATATAAGAAAGATAAGAACAGGCCCTTTAAGGAAAGCTTGCGCAGATTATATATAAGGTTCAAGGGCCACAACATCTTCAGTAAAGGTGTTGCAAGGGAATGCCTTCGGTCTCGTTAACTCGAATTCCCGGAGAATTCAGAAGGCTACACGAATATAGAAATTAGCTAAGACCTTCCAGAGGAGGACAGGGTGAAAATAAAAGATTACATGAAGACTACTAAGAGGTTGAATGATGATAATACAAGTGAGAAAGATTTTTTTTGTAGAGAAACATAGCTGTACCGGCCAGCCAAACATCAACCAAAGTAAGAGAAAAATGTAAAGATTTTGTTAACTAATATAGATGAAATAATTAAAAAAAAAAGTTAGAACGAAAGGAGATTATAAACGAAAAGGAAAAAACGGATATAATCAAACTGAAACTAAAGGGTAAAACCAGAATATAAATAAGGGTGTATTAGACAACCTACTTAAGAGCGAAGACAGAGTAGGAAAGAAAGATAAAAGTTTGTTAATGTTGGTACAGGAAAGAAATATAAGCTACAGAGGTTGAAATCCAAAATATTGAGATTAAAAAAAACTATTATAATCAATGCACACTGCCCATCGTTATAATTTTTGTGAGAGAGAGAGGATTCTGATATTATGTACGAGTGATTACTTAATATACTCAGTGTATTATTGATGAAAAGCGATAATGAAAAGGAAAGTTAATGTAATTGGAAATTTTAAAAATACAACCTAAGTAACTCTACTGTTAAAATCACCATTAGAACAGAATTCAATTGGATTCCTTAATATAATTATATTTTTTTATGCATCAGAATATAAATGAAGGAACATGAATGACAGATGGCAACAATGTCAATATTAAATGCTATTAACTTATATTAATACTATTAAATTGCCACCCAATAAACCTGACATCAATAGAGGGCAAATTATTAAATTAATTACAGCTGACAGTCACCTTGATAAGCATAATTTGATTAAAAACTCTCGACATGAATTCACAAGGGACCATTTTTGCCTGACCTTCAGTAAAACCTTTTAGGCAATAGACCAGGATAAAGTCTTACAAACCAATGGCTTTATCAATTCATTGCAGAGATTATTTACGGAAGCAGTAAAAGAAAGTATTCACTCCCTTCGCCTTGATAGGTGTTCAATTCCTTAATCATGATCAATCTGAAGATGACACAGGAGGTTCAAGGCATCGCCATAGATTAAGGAGATCCACAAGTGCAGGGGTTCTTAACTTTATTTCAAGTGCCTCTACCTCCCCTCAGTCTTAACTTTTTCCCATACCATTGTTGAAAATTTCGTTTTTTTTTTGTACAGCAAAAACGAATATGAAGGTGAAGTAGATCAATGACAGTTATAAATAAGTGCATATGTGCATTTAATTATAAACAGAAAAAAATACATTTGCCTTATTTAGTGGTTTTTGCTCCTCACGGTTTCTAGGTTTTGTTTTTGCGTACATAAGTGTTGAAAACGTTGTCTCAATGTCTAGAAGCAAATATACACAGATCTAAATGGGTTATGAAAACATTATGTTTTATAACTTGCACGAACTGTATATAACTGTAGACAACAAGAAAATTTCACCCCTCCATGGAAGATATGATCATTTAATATCACATGCCTTCTAACTGTGGGAACGTCTTCAGTAATTATAAACTGTCAGTGATTCGATTTCCACTCGGCTTCCTTCATAAGTTGTCAGTTCAAGATCATCTTTCGTTATATGACTATCACCCAAGGGATTCACATTAAAAATGAGCCACAGAAATTTCTCTGTGGTGATTGTAACCCTGGACAGACTAAATGAGCCCCTGAAAATTATTTTTCACTTCAGTCACGATGGACTGTTCTTTTTTTCGCACCAGCAGCTTTACTGAATGAAGGAAAATTATGAAAATTTCCGTTCCAAATTAGATGTTTTCAGAAGGCTGACAACTTTTCCCATGCAGTGACTATATTCATTCTTGTTCCTTGGGCGGAAGCGTACATTTCGCTGACATGCGTGAATACATCAACCAACTATGGCAGAGACAAAATGAACTCCATGTTTTCAAATATGTCAGCAATATTACTACTGTCTTAGTTTCTAAATAAGTGCTTGATTTGTCCGTGCACGTCGAAGACATGAACAAGCACCTTGCCACGGGAAAGTCACCTCAATTCTGTATGAAAAAGAACACTGGGCTCTCCAAATTTTCAAAACAGGCATTGAAGAGGCTCTGCTTCAGGGATTGTCCTCTTTACAGCTGACAAAACTTTCTTCAATTTTCCTGACAGTGTTTTTCTGGCAAGTGCATGACACTGCAGTACAGTGTGACAGTGAAGTGAGGCACCTTCACCCTCACACGGGTGGCTAAACTTGATTTGTATCAAAACAGCAGTGACTCCACTGGTACAAAATGACCCACACATATCATTCATTCCCTTAAAGAAGAAACTTTCCATAGATTAAATACATGGACTGGTTTTGGGGTAGTTTCCAGGGGTTCACGAAAACAGAATTCCATCCCTTATTGCTCTATCGTGTGCTACACAAATCCCAACAGTCTGAAATATGTTAGGTAAAAAGATACATGTACAACTAATGTGACATTTTTATTGCGACGACTTTTCGCTCTCCAGGATCTTTGTCAAGCCAATACAAACAATACAAGAACACAGTGAGTATATATAGATAAAGAAGGCATAAGCACTGCAGTAAGCCAGTAGGCGCTTAGTCAACTAGACTGTTAGTGCCAGCGGCCCCCAGGTCATCCCAATATAGACACACTGACACACACTGCTGGTAGTGAACCACTTTCTTTAAAAAAAAATCTACTTTTGGTTCAACAATATTTCTTCTTATCTCGTGGAAGAAGGTTAAATGAGGTCTAATATTTTATGTGAAGAGCTAATCAGGTGTGAGGCCACGCAGTGATGGAAGCTGGATTCTCCGTCTTGGCGTTAAACTCGTTACCATTAAATATACACTTATCTTGGTAGGTTAATGAGTTTTCGACCATCGGTGTTGACGGTGTTTTCTGTGTTTTTGTATTGGGTATATTCTACACCAAGACTAATTGTACTGACTATATGTCAGGATGTAATGTAAGAGGTATTTTCCCAGGACAAATGTAAGACATGAATCAAAGACTCCTCAGACAGAGATAGCAGATTCTTACTGGCCAGTGACCACGAAATTAACAATTGGGAAGCAGTGTAAGGAGGAAAGAAAACGATATTATTCTCTCATTACAAGCTACGTGTAACAAATGGATAAAGATTTCAAAATAACGTGGATGTGTGTTCTGGTCCCAATTTTTTTTGTTTGTCCAGCTCCTTGCGCAGTTTTCCTTTTCGTTTTTGTATTGATATTTTATTTAGATTTCTCTGTTCTACAGTAAATACCTCCGTGAATATTCTGAAAAATTTCTTAGAAACTTCCATGTCATCCCTTTACACTTTCTTATTCTGTATAGCTATTTCTGGCACTTCGGCTTGTTTACCTTTTCTTTCCTGTTTCCTGGCTTTGTATTTTTTTAACTTATCTCTTCTCCGTCTGCTACATTCCTGTCCGAACTACGGAAACTCTTGTTGTTCTTATTTTTCCTCCTCGTGTTTATTACCATATTTTTACCTTGGGTTACAACTATGCTTCCCTTTTCTTCCTGTTGATGCTGCTACGAAATATTTTATCTAGTATTTCGTATCCTTATATAACTTTCCATGTGCTTAGCATTAACTAGAGCATTTCCTAAATTATTTTTATAAGCTATGATGTGTAACTTTCTAATTTTAATTACCTATAAGAAGTCTTGCTCTTCGACTGACTGACCGACTGTGTATAAGCACTTATCGAGTTTTTTTCAGGGGTCGAAACTAGCTCCTCGCCCCCCCCCTCCTAGACACGAGTGTGTGTGTGTATATATTTGTGTGTGTGTGTGTGTGTGTACAACCCAAATACATCACGCTCAAAAATACCAAGTAACAAAACATAAAAACGTAATTTAAGAAACGCATTCATACATTTTGGTTTTCGGGAAGTGCTCTCAGTTGGTGATGTAAATAACCGAAGGCACTTTTAAAAACAAAATTATTTTTTTTTTCAAAACAATTTTACTGCATCCTGATAATGAAGTGTTTACAGTGAGTTTTTGCATAAATGATACGCAAATTAAAGCTTCAAAAACTTCATAATTTATATCACTAGAGAGAGAGAGAGAGAGAGAGAGAAAAATAGAAAGAAAGAAATAGAGAAAGAGAAAGAGGAGAAAAAGAGAGAAAGAGAAAGAGAGAGAAAGAGAGAGAGGAGAGAGAAAGAGAAGGAAAGAGAGAGAGAAAGAGAGAGAGAAAAAGAGAGAGAAGAGAGAGAGATATAATTATGTAGGGGATTCAGTGTAACAAACAGTTTAAGTATTAACACAACATTTCTGTACCTCTACAGTGCCAAATACATGTAAATATGTCGAGCAGTGGAGACGTGTGCTTCTGCACATGATCAGTAAAACTCTTCCTGGACACAAATTTAAAATAAATTCTAATAGCAATAAAAATTACGTAAGTCGGTGGCCACCACGATAACTTAGCAGTCTTCTGCGCCGCGTCAGCATGATCAGTATACGGAATTATAAGCTATCATCGGAAGCAGAAGTAGCGGTGACACCTGCTGCGGTGTAAGAGTTCTTTTCTGTACAAGTTCTTTTCTGTACAAGTTCTTTTCTGTACAAGTTCTTTTCTGTAGGAATCACGAAAGTGATTCTGAAATCGTGGCAGCAATCTCTCAGAGTGCCATTATTTTTTTTTTAGGTCGTAACTCAGAAACTCACTGGCTAGGGTGTCGTGGAACACAGACAACACTGATACGATGACCAAGGCGGTAAAGGCTGGCACACCGTGAAGATATACTGTCTGCAGTAAACTCTCTTGCACTTACGTTAAGCTTGAGGGGAAAACATAGGTTACCTTTAAAAGCTACCAAGGAATGTGTATCTAAATAACTTAGTTGAGAAAATGCTATGGTGTTTATAAATATTTATTAGTCTCTAGTAAATACGGGGTTTACCGCCTTAATACAATATTTTGGGCATTTTCGTTCCAGCACTTATTTTAATTACTTGATTAATGACCGAAAGCTACATACACGCTCGCGCGCACACACACCCGGCGCGCACACACACGGCAAATGTAGTCCCAATTTTTAAGAAAGGAGACAGACACGAAGCATTAAACTACAGACCTGTGTCACCGACGTGTATAGTATGCAAAGTCATGGAGAAGATCATCAGGAGGAGAGTGGTGGAGCACCTAGAAAGACACAAGCTTATAAACGACAACCAGCACGCTTTCAGGGAAGGAAAATCCTGTGTCACAAACCTACTAGAGTTTTATGACAAGGTAACAGAAGTAAGACACGAGAGAGAGGGGTGGATAGACTGCATTTTCTTTGACTCCAAGAAGGCCTTCGACACAGTTCCTCACAAGAGGTTAATGCAAAAGCTAGAGGATCAGGCACGCATAACAGAAAAGGCACTGCAATGGATCAGAGAATACCTGACTGGGCGGCAACAACGAGTCATAGTACGTGATGAGGTGCCAGAGTGGGTGCCTGGGAGAGGAGGGGTTCCACAAGATGGTCAGTCCTGGGACCAGTGCTGTTTTTGTTATATGTGAATGACATGATAGAAAGGATAGACTCATAAGTGTCAGTGAATGCAGATGAGAAGTTAATGAGGAGATTAGGATCAGGCAGGACTACAAAGAGACCTGAACAGGTTGCAAGCCTCGTGCAGCAACTGGCTCCTTGAATTTAACCCTGCCAAATGCAAAGTCATGAAGATCGGGGAAGGGCAAAGAAGACCGCAAACAGTACAGGCTAGGCAGCCAAAGACTGCAAACCTTACTGAAGGAAAAGGATCTTGGGGTGAGTATAATACAGAGCACATCACCTGAGGCGCACATAAACCAAATAACTGCTGCAGCATATAGGAGCCTGGCATACCTAAGAATTCCGTTCCGATACCTCAGTAAGGAATCTTTCTATACTCTGTACACAGTGTACGTCAGGCCCATACTGGAGTATGCGGCACCAGTTTGGAACCCACACCTAGTCAAGCACGTCAAGAAAGTAGAGAAAGTGCAAAGGTTTGCAATAAGCCTAGTTTCAGAGCTAAGGGGCATGTCCTACGAGGACAGGTTAAGGAAAATCGGCCAGCCGACACTGGAGGACAGGAGGGATAGGGAAGACATGATAACGTTATATAAAATACTGAGAGGAATTGACAAGATGAATAGGGACAGGATGTTTCATAGATGGGACACAGCAAACACCCATTTAATTCACTTTCACCTATTTCATATAATCCTGCCTATCGTTACAATAAACACAGAATTACTGCAATAAAAATAACAATTTATTTGTTGTTTGCAAAAACTTTCTTGTATATACGAACGCGTCTGGCAATGAAATATTTGTCAGCTTGAATACAGCTTAAAATTCGTGGAAAAAGCCTCCACCTGCATTTTAAGTGTTACAGCGCAGTTGTATCTTTTATAAATTTTTTCATCGTTTTGATTTTTCCCCATTGTATTTATTCTCATTTAAGTAATTTATTCCAAAATATATGAATAAACTAATTAAATGGAAACTAAATGAGACTTTACTAAATGAAAACTTCAAAATGACCCGATTAATGTTCGATTTTTCAACTGAGAAATTTTCATGAAAAAACTTTTCAAACGTAACTAAATAAAAAAAAATCGCGCTATCCAATTACTGACTCACGACAACGCAATAACATGGTCGTAAACAAATCAGGAAACAGATGGGGACTTGAACCCATAGCAAGTGAGTCCTAAAACTCACAGGCCAGTGCGTTAACCACTCGGTCAGCTGGCTCTTCCTGTAAGAATCTTATTAGAGCCAGCTGGCCGAGTTAACCTGTGACTTTTAAAACTCGTCTGCTAAATGTTCAAGACCAACCCGTTCTGTCATTAGTATAAAATTAAAAAAGACGATTTAAAAAAAAAATATTATTACTGCAACCCAACCTCTATCCCTTCCTCTTATTACATCATTCGTTTGCTGATGATTGCCCAGTGTCAGTGTCACTACATTTCCGGAATAAATGTCTGTTATTATTTCAAGTTAGCTCAGGATAGGCTGCAAAAATACAAGTCTATTTAACTACAAAAAATACGTATGGCAGTGGAGTCTAGGCGAATATGCATAATGTTTATTTTTTGTACGGTTATTGTGCCTAGCGTGGGGTTACGTAGGAGCGTGTGCGCGTGTACCTTTACATGCAGCTGTGTGCCATGTAAGAAAAATATTGTTCAGCAGACTTTTTTTTTTTTCGTTGTAGCAGTTGATATTAACGTTGGTATTACCTTATTTCACTTATTAGGTTTCCTAAAGCACTAGTTATTTAGCAGATTGTAGACTTAAAGACATGTTCAGAGTAAACTTTATGAAGACTTCATAAAGTTTTATGAAGACTTGAAAAGCTATATAAAATTTGATAAAGTCTAAAGCCTTATCAACTCACAAAGCAAACTTCCTTTAAATACAAGTGTTTTACTAAATCCTCTGAGGATCAAGCACTTTTTTGCACAAGCAGTTGCTGAAATGATTACCACTTTGCAAAATTAACCATGATTTTATCAACGCCAAGTGTATGCACCACTAAAATATTCATACAACTATTCACTCATCCTTTTCTCTCATATGATACTTAACTCGACTCGAAAATACTTTTACAAATGCAGCCGCCTAACTTAAGCAAACTTACTAAACAATAATGAAGATGCATCCTTTGTGGTAGTTTTATATATCAGACCTTTCAATATACTTTATGCTATAGAGCATATGTTGCAATGTTTCTGTCCTGGAATATAAGGGTTGAGATTAAGAGTCTGAAGAGAGGGAAGGACGATGTATGTTTATATAATGTGAATTCGAGGTGACAGTGTACGCCTTGTATGGATCCCTCATACAGTTTTCATAAGTATATTTACGTAGTTGCTATATCCTAAACAAGATTTTATTTTCTCCGAGAAGTTAGTTAAGGTGCTGCAGGGGAGGGGAAAACCATAGTTTGGGTGTTGGCTCGGCTAAGTACTTCTTCCTATACACGTAATTAACTTTAATAAACTGTATATACATAAATGTAGCTCAGGCACCCAGGTATAAAATTTAGGATTAACGAAAATATTAAAATCGAGTGAGCAAAATACTATCACAGACGGTCAGCTGGCCTATCAAAAGGTGGGTGGCAAATGTTAGTGAATACAGCTTTTGTAATACTATGGAAAATAAATTATAAAAAAATTGTACTCTGTCACTTCGCCATCGAGTTTGATTCTTTCTCTTTCATTAAACATATTCCTAATAAAGAAGAATTAAACACATGCAATATCTGGGTACCTTTATTTGTAGACGCTTCGTCATAAATTGGCTTTATCAATGCAAGGAAATAATGTGAAGAATGTAGAATTATATACAAAAAAGGAGATAATCAGTCCCACAGCCTTGGGGCTAGTGAAGATCACCGTAGTCTTGAAGAAACTGACGCAGTCATGGAGCTTGGCGCTTACATACCAGCGTCAGGTGAGGGTCGTGCAGCAGACGAAGACATTGTCATTTTGTCGGTACTGTATGTCATTTATATACAACTTGTCAGACACTGTAACATCATGGAATCATGGTACAGAGGACATCTACAGAACCTTCTTGCTTACTACTGGCCCATTCCTTGGGTATAAACTATTTCCACTAGTAAATACCGCCTGCCAGTGGCAATGTCTTCGTCTGCTGCACGTCTCTCACCTGATGCTAGTACATAAGCGCCAAGCTCCATGACTGTGCGTCATGTGGGTCACCATTTGGAGAAGACCTGGGCCGGATGTACCGGCGAACATACAACAACAACTGTGCGTCAGTTCCTTCAAGAATACTGTGCTCTTCACCAGCTCCAAGGCTCAGGGACTGATTACCTCTTTTTTTCATATAATTCTATATTCTTCACATTATGTCCTTAATAAAACCACTGGCTGGCGAAACGTTTACAAAAATGATACCCAGATGTTGCATATGTGTCTAATTCATTATTTTATCAGTATTGCTTACCATTTATGTACAATATATTCCTAATAAAGTAGAATACTTGCTTTTAAACATGAGTCATGAGGTTACATACCTAAATGACACGCAAACATGCATTTATTCTGTTATATCGAAGAAAAAGTCAATGCCGTAGCTTGAACACTTCACCAAAAACCAGGTGTGACTTGACGATGGTCCAGGACAGACCGAAACGGCGTCATAAAATTCCACTCCTAAGTGTCATTTTATGTCAAACTTGATCCAAGAAAACTAAGCACGGAACGGGTGGAGTTTGAACCCATGGCAAGTGAATCGTAAAACTCCAGGCCATTGCGTAAGCCATGGGTTCAAAACCCACCCGTTTCACGGGTTGTTTGCAATCGTGTTATTACGATTTCGTGAGCCAAGAAAACTAATTTATCAAAGCCACCAACCGGCTTAAAGATTAACCAGAATTTTTCAAGGACAGTAGATTGCATCACTAAGCCAGCTACAGTAATGTATTCACTTTCCTGTGTAAGTCGTTTCCAAATTCGAACAAAACAATACGTCTTCCAAGGCCATCATCTGGCTGAGTCAAACTGTGTGATAAATGGTTCAGAAAACCAACTAGTTGAAGAAACGTTTCTCCACACAGCGGCTTCATCAGTCCAATATAAAGAAGAACGGTAGAAAAAGAGGAGGAGTTTTGAGGTAATCAGTCCCTCAGCCTGGAATCGATGTTCATTTCATCAGTCTTGAAGACATGAAATGAACAAGTGTCTCATTCTTCAAATCAAACTTTGACCCAGAAATTCTCAAAGCCAGTAGGTCAAGTCAATAATTCAAATACGATCCACAAAAGCCAGCGACCTACAGGCTTTGACAAATAATGTGCTGAAGTTTGACAAAGCCAGGTAGTTATTTTGGCAATGGTTTTGTTTTTAATCACATTTGGTATCAAATGATACGAGGAGAACGAGTATGTTGTTGTGAGTGACAGGCTTAGTGACACAAGAGCCTGGCTTTGATCAATTCTGGGTTAAATTTCACTAAGCAAGACGACTTATGAGTGTTTTCTTTAAATATGTAACCAGTTTTGTATGAAATGACAGAAGGCACTGGGTGCCTAATTTTGTACGAATGGCTTAATGAGACAAGTTTCTGGCTATGTTACATTTTGAATTAAAGTTTGGCTAAGGGAAATGTCTTTTTTTCTGTTAAGGCCAACAACAATGGTAAGCTCAAGTTTTCATTAGAAAACTTGAACTTATTCCCTGGAGTTCTTAAATCCCATAGTTCGATCGCTAGCACACTCGGCTCACACACTGTGGTCCGGGGGTCGATTCCCGGTACGGCTGGAAACATTAGGACGTGTTTCCTTAATTAAGTCACCTGTTGTTCATTGTTCACCCATCAGTAAAATGGGTACCTGGATCTTAATCGACTGGTGTGGGTCGCATCCTGGGACAAAATTGACCTAATTTGCCCGAAATGCTCTGCAAAGCAAGAGGCTTTCTATTTGGTAGTATGTCACTGATGTCAGCTAGGCCTGAATACCTTAAACATGTACCTGTAGAAATAAAGATTATTATTGAATTTGGTGTTTTACCTATAGTCAGCTCTACGTTATCCTGGGTTAGGTATACACTACAAGTCAGTGTTACTCAGAGTGTCTAAAAAAATAGAAGTTACCAGGTAAGAGGTCGATGCTGAGGCGAATGATCTCTAAACACCTACGATGCTACACCTACTCAGGGGCATTATGTGCCAGATAGAGGTCGATTTTCATCTCCTGGCCCCCCGAAAAATGCTCCTGGCAGCGGTGGGATTCGAACCCACGCCTCCGAAGAGACTGGTGCCTTAAACCAGCGCCTTAGACCGCTCGGCCACGCTACCCTCCGTATTTTTGGCAGTGTGTCGGGCCAATTCTCTAGGGTACAGCTGGCAGCAGGAGCAGCGGTACGTTAGTTAAGTGGTATCGCTAGGCGATCCACACAATCGATCCCCCTAGCCTTAAGGATGACCCTAGGCCTTCGGATTTTTTTCTTTTAATGCATTTTAAGCGCTAATAAACTATTTTTTTTCATTATAAATGTAAATTTCAATAGAATTTTGCCTCTTATTAAATTTAACGCAACGAGCAAATACCAAATTGGCCTATAGACAGGCTGGAGAGAGTGTGAGAGAGACTGTGTGTTTGTCTATGTCTCCTGGCATTACCAAAAGCACTGGATTGCACGTTATCGGGTCCGTAGTCCACCAATATTTAGTGATGTATTTCTTTTGCAAGTTGTGGACCTCATCACTTGAAAATAATGTTAATCCTATCTAAAAGTACATGATACAACTGATACAGACCTAACATCACTGGCATACTGTATAGCAAGCACCTGGTTATGCAGAGCATTTCTGGCAACTTAGGCTAATCTCGTCCCCTAAGATGCAGCCAACAACAGTCAGCTAACAGCCGGGTACCTACTTACTGCTAGGTGAACAGGAGCAGCAGGTGTAAGGAAACATGCCCAACGTTTCACCCGTGAAGGGCAGCAGCTCCAGAAGCTACTGTCAAACACCTTCATCTTCTGGTTAGTCATCAGTCTCTCCAACACGAAGTCTTGAGACTCTTATGTGGAAGAACAATTTTTGACGAATTTAGTGGTCAATTTCTCTTTAAGATATTATTGTGTATGTGTGTGTGTGTGTGTGTGTGTTTTCCCCGTCCGTCAACCCGTCACACACACACACACACACACACACACACACACACACACACACATCACAGCAGGCATGACATGCCCTGCAAATGGTCACTCCAAGTGTCTTTGTGACAAGTGTCTTGGACAAAATGGTAACACACACACCCGAGATAGGGTGACCCCCAGAAAAAAAGGGGATACATTTATTCATTCAATAACGTCTTGTCAGAAGAGAGCAGACAACACAATTCAAATAACCGTCTGGAATGCAATGTCCCTACCTCTCCCTCAGAGTGCAGGCACAGTACTTCCAATCTCTAGGACTCGGTCTGGTTAATCGATTTCCCTGAATCCCTTCAGAAACGTTACCTTGCTTACACTTCAACAGTACAAGCTACTGTAACCACTCGTCTCCACTCCAATCTGACACTCAAGCCATTATCACTCAAAACTATCACTTACCCCCCTCTCTTCAACCCATCTAAGATCTACTTCTACTCCTTCTTCCTTCCTCATCCAATTTATACACACAGTGTAATCCTGATCAGCTCCATCCATTCTAAATGGGAAGGGGTTGTTGAGGTGGTTGGGACATTTAGAGAGGATGAAGCAAAATAGGATTACTTGGAGGATGTATAAATCTGTAGTGGAGGGAAGGAGGGGTAGGGGTCGCCTTAGGAAAGGTTGGAAAGTGTAAAAGAGGTTTTGTGTGCTAGGGGCTTGGACATAAGCAGGAGTGTGTAAGCGTGTTAGATAGGGGTGGAGGCAAGTGATTTTTGGGATTGACGAGCTATCGGAGTGTGAACAAGGTAACATTTTGTAAAGGGATTCGGGGAAATCGGTTAGTCGAACTTGAGTCCTGGAAGTGGGAAGTACAGTGCCTGCACTTTGAAGGAGGGATGGGGATATATGAACTTTGGAGGAGTATTTGGGCTGTAGTGTCTGCGCTCCTCTAGCAAGAGTGTGATAGTGTGAGTGATGGTGAAAGTGTTTCTTTTTTTCGGGTTACCCTACCTCGGTGGCAGAGAGAGACAGAGAGACAAAGTACTACCTGCAGTGCTCCTTAGAGACCCCTCATCCTCTAAGAGAAAATATTCCATTCAAGGAAACATCTAGATATTTCTCCCCGAAGTGCAGCCACATGGAGAGGCATGAAAGTAACTTTAGCACCTTCGTTACAATAACATCTCTCGCTAAATCAACCAGAGTCAGCCAGAATATCCAGAGAAGAATCAGATGCCACGAGTTCTTTCGGAGCGGAGGGCATCCATGTAGAGAATATTGGAATGACGACTTTCATTTGTTCCAGTTTTACCTTCTATAACACGTATCGCTTCAGTTCCAGCAGGGGGATATTTGTTCATAACTTCAGGTATATCTCCGTCCTCTAGCCTTCTCCTTACCTAAGCAAAACAAAGATGAGAGACTGATCTGAGTTTCCACTGAAGAAACGTCTGAATTGTAATCACTTACTTTTCATATCTCACATTTTATCTCCAGCGAATTCTTGTTTTCTTTTTCATAGTAATTTTCCCGTATACCTTGTCGTTGATGAAAGGCTCTTGATCTGAGGCAATAGAGCTGGTTTCTATATTGATTTTCCTTGGAGCAAAGATGAATATAACCGGATGAAGTTAGCCTCAGATTCAATATAAAGCATTCACTTAAATATCTGAAAGTGGCCTAATAATAAAAAAATATTCAACTTTAAACTTAATTTTCGATACGCCAATAAGCTGCGTTGTCAAGTTACTCTCACACTGATATTTTTTTCCGTCTATCACTTAGTGCCAGATATTATCAATGATTTCTTAAACCATATGGATTAGCCTAAGTTCAATCCCGACGTATTTTTCAAAGCTAGGGGATTAAATCACTAAACCACTCTTACCAGTTTGAGTATAATAAACTTTATTACACTTTTTACAGGGAATCTTGTAGAAACAGCAATCAGCATTTTGGGGGAAATTTTTAATCAGAAGTTTTTTATACTGTATCAGGATTTTTAAATACAACCTTGATTTTAAAATTCTTAAGTAGAGAATGTACATCGAGAAAGTGTTCATGGAAAGTGAGAACCAACATATTCTTGTTTAAATGTGATTGTCCTTTTTTTCAATTGTAAAATAAATTTCTAACAATTTTAAAGGATTTATCAATTAAGTATTTTGGATATTTTAGATCATTAGGTAGTCCATAAATCTTCAAGAGTTCTTCATCTACGAACTGCTTAACAAAATCCTTCCCAATAGAGCTAGTTGGTACAGATATGTTGATGATGTTTTCTGTCTAATGCATAAGAATATAAATAGTCTAGCTCATTCTATAAATTTTACAGTAGAGTTTGAACAAAATAATGCATTGTCATTTATCAAGAATTCTTAATTTTTAAGGGGACCCCTGATTTTAAATTCAAAATATACAGAAAACTAACACCTAACTGTTCTTATGTCACCACGCTACCCTACCCTGAGAAAACTTTCCCACATTCGTCCAGTTGCTACCCTTGCAACATTGCATAGCTCCTGATGCCATACGGAGACGTGTGAAAGTACATAAATTGAAGATTTCCATTCCTCGTGGCTTTTCTTGCATTGCTAAGATCGCCTGTCTGCGATTGCATATATATATATATATATATATATATATATATATATATATATATATATATATATATATATATATATATATATATATATATATAAATATATATATATATATAAATAGTATATATATATGCGGGATAACAGGTATATCTGGCTACTTCAACTTACACTTAGGTCACACTACACATGCTTGTACACGCTTATATATATACACACCCATCTGTTTTTTTCTATTTTCTTAATAGCTCCCGCTCTTCTTTATTTCCTCTTATCTCCATGAGGAAGTGGAAAAGAATTCTTCCTCTGTAAGCCATACGTGTTGTAAAAGGCGACTAAAATGCCGTTAGCAAGAAGCTAGTAACCTGCCGGTTATATATATATATATATATATAACCGGCTAGTAAACTGCCGGTTATATATATATATATATATATATATATATATATGTGTGTGTGTGTGTGTGTGTGTGTGTGTGTGTGTGTGTGTGTGTGTGTGTGCGCGCGCGCGCGTGCGTGTGTTGAATTCAAGGAAAATATGGGTTGCAAATAATCCAGCAATATATGGGTTTTGCAATGGAGATTTGAATTTTGAGACTATAGGAAGAAAACGATTTTTGGCAATTCTACAGAAAAAAGAACCTTACCTAACCTAACCCAACTTAACCTACCCTAGGTTTTGAGTTTTATACATAGTTAGGTTAGGGGTAGGTTTATTTTTTTACGAAACAGAAAAGGCTTTCCTCCCTTCCCCACCAAAGGCCAAAAATATAAGTGTTTCCATTGCACAACCAATTTCATATCGTAGAATTTGCATAGTGGAAAAACTGAGCAGCTAAATATATATATTTAAAAAGTAAAGCAAAAACATTTTTACAATTTGGGCACAGGAAACGACGTCTGTTGGCAAGCTTGCTTATTATTATACAATGATGCTCTCCCGAACAACTAAAGTAAATAGTGACCACTTTATATATATATATATATATATATATATATATATATATATATATATATATATATATATATATATATATATATATATATATATATATTAATCACATATGCATTTACAAAAAAAATAGAGCCAGCTTACATTGCTCGATATAACCCATCCAAATGAAAAACTATACATACCTAGTCAGCCGGAAATTGGAATGTGACACGAGGATGAAATTGCATCAGATATACTGCATCAGTAGAACACGAACATTGTTCAATTTAGTTATAGCCTGTAGAGAACACTCAGAAGTTTATAAATATACTTTTGTTCATTTTTATTGTTGGTAATAATTCATTATATAGAATGGCAAACAATGTTTGTTTCTTTTTCAATATGCTTCTAGTCGAAATAAAATATTATGATTTGAAAATCCTTTAAAATTCACCTAATTTACTACTACACGAGCGGATAGCTTGGCACTTGGCCTTATATTTGGTGCATGTATTTCGAAGGAAAGATCTGCTTTAGAATGGCACATAAATTAAGTCTTTATTAGAAAGACGTTTCATCTAGAGAGCTTTATCATGTTACTTGATAAGATCTTGATGAGCGAAATGTTTTAATAAACGTTGGCCTGGTCTACATGTCTAATTTACTAGGTGTCGGCTAATTGTTTATTTGTTATAAGAACATAAGAAAGGAGGAACACTCCAGCAGACCTTCTGGCCCATACTTGGCAAGTCCTTGTCAAACCCAAACCCACTAACAAAAATATTCGCCCAACCCATTATCAATGTTACCCAAGGAATAAGCTTTGATAACCCTATTGACTCAAGTGCAAATCCCACTCAAATCCAACCCCTCTCACTTGTGTATTTATTTAACCTATATTTGAAGCTAACTGAGCTTTCAGCTTCGATATGCTAGGAAGCTAAACTGAGTAGCATGAATTTAAAAGTGTGTCTGGAGAGAATGAACTCTAGGCGCTAGCTAGCGAGCGTGGTTTTACAATTGTCAGATGGGTGTCTGCTTGTTTAACTAGCTGGTTTCACTCGTCTAGTAGAAGTGTTACTGTCTTAGGTTTAGAGATCGGGTTCAAACCCTTAATTTATTGTTCTAGCACACACGTGCAGGCATGTATATATTGAACGTATGTATACACAGTGGCCACCTCGTTAGGCACACCTGTCCACATACTCGTTAATGCAAATATCTAATCATCCAATTATGTGGCAGCACCTCTATGCTTAAAAGTAAGCATATATTTTCAAGAGATTCAGTTGTTGTTGTTCAGATTGAACATTAGAAATGGGGAAGATATATAAGTGAGTAACGCGGAATGAATGTTGGTGCCAGATGGGGTGCTTAGAGTATCTCAGAAACTGCTGATCTCTTGGGATTTTCACGAACAAGTCTCTAGAGTTCACAGAGAATGTTGCGAAAAACACAAAACATCCAGTGGGCGAAAATTCCTTGGTAATGACAGAAGTCACAGGAGAATGACCAAATTGGTTCAAACTGAGAGGAAGGTGACAGTACGTCTTACACAATAGTATGCAGAAGAGCATCTCTGAATGCACAACACATCGAACCTTGAAGTGGATAAGCAGACCACATCGAATTCTACTCTTGTCAGCTAAGAACACGAAAGTGAGGCTATACTGGGAAGAGGCTATTCAAAACTTGTCAGTTGAAGATTGGAAAAAAGTCACCTTGTCTAACGAATTGCGATTTCTGATTCGACATGCAGATGATAGGGTCAGAAATTGGCGTAAACCTATGGGGTGTGGTGGAACGGAAGATCCGCAACATGAATGTGCAGCGGAAAAATCTGCAGCAACTACGTGATGCTGTCAGGTCAACATGGACCAGGATATCTCTGCAATATTTTCACCACCTTGTTGAATTCGTACCACAAAGAATTCCGGCTTTTCTGGGGCCGAAGGGAAGTCACTACCTAATAAAATGGCCACTGAATGTACTCATCTAGATGTGATTGCAGCGGTCGATTCACAGCTCCTGGCCCTTGTATGTAAATATAAATAAATATATATATATATATATATATATATATATATATATATATATATATATATATATATATATATATATCGTGCCGATTAGGTAAAACTGGTCAATTAGCAAGAACTCATTTAAAATTAAGTCCTTTCTAAAAATTTCTCTTATACGTTTAAAGATATATTTTTTTCATTTATGTTAATGTAAAAATTTATAATTTTGAACCAAGAAAAACTTTGAAAACCTACCTAACCTTATTACAACAAGCGCAATTTAATTTAGCCTAACCCAACTAAATATATTTTAGATACGTTAACAATAATTTAATAATAAACAAACACAATGAAATATATTTTTTTCGTTAGGTTCAGAATGATTTTGGCGAAATTATTGCATACACAAATTTTCGCTTGTCTTATATGGCAAGGTGAGCGTTGCTATTTAAGCCAAAATCGCAAGTTTTACCTAATCGGCACGACATATATATATATATATATATATATATATATATATATATATATATATATATTGAAAATACATCTATCAAAAACGAAAAGCAGTAATGATTAATTAAAACCCTGTCGTAGACTCTCCTCTAAGATGAAATGAAAAGTAACGAGAATCGTATTTTGTGAGGAACTGATTAATATCTTAATGAGAATGTTGCTCATTTAATGCCCGTGATTAATCTTTAACTGTAAGAGCGGACACTGTATTAGAGGACATTACTTGGATGACTGGCGCAGTGCAAATATTCTGTCATTAATATTACGGTTTTTTTTTGTGTCAACCAAGATTGGTTAAGCAAAAAAATATAGACATCAGAGGCAGTGAAATGAAAGTGTAGTGGCTTATAGGGAACTTAACCTTAAGCATCTCAAGTGGACTATTATAGACATGTAGAAACGCCTGTGGAATGGGAGGTAAGGAAGGGGAGGATAGCTCAGATTCGTTGGATCAATATCTCTTTACTAGGATCCCAGGAGGGAAAAGATTATTATACATGTGGCAAGCACTAAACCTGCACGAGTCATACAGCTGGGAATTGAAGCCAATCAGGTACTATCCATGGAAGGAAATAGTACCTCTAATTACTTTGATCAAGAGCTCTTGAAATATGGAGGAAGCAAACGCTATAAACCTAGATAAAACGGACTGGTCGCCAAGACCCAACTGGCTGACTCAACTGTAGAAGCATTGGTGGTCATTAATTTTCAAAGGGGTGGACCGGTAAGCCAGAGGAAGGCCTCGTCAGATGACCAAAAACTCCAGCTGCGGGTCATCATATGACTAAGATCCACGTCAGGAAACACTTGTCCTGTTTCCTAACAAACCTTACCTAGCCTAACCTAATCTAATCTAATCAACTATAGACGAGTTATGGCAGAGAAAGAGTGCTTTTTAATCACCCATCTCTCTCCTGGCTTCCTCATACCTCCCATGGGACTTTTTTTTAGAGGCCAATGGAAATTTACATTGATAATTAAAAAAGGCACAACATGAAGCTGGCAAAAAATTCCATGCTTTGTTTCAGAAAGCGGCCTCTTCCTTATAGACATCGAATAAAATTAATATTATATGGTACACCTGAGCATAACGAAAAAAAAAAAAAAAAAAAATATTTTCCAACAAAGCATAACAATCTAAATAAACATCTATAAAATGTACACAAAATAATGTGTCTTAATTAGAAATATAATTTAACAATTGTATTTCACTGGTTTCATTGGAGGAGAAAGCGAAATGTCTCTAGGAGCCTCACTTGTAGTAGGAGCCTCACTTGTAGTAGGAGCCTCACTTGTAGTAGGAGCCTCACTTGTAGTAGGAGCGGACCTCATAGCAAGCAACTTGTCGGGACCGGGAACCCTGCCATTAAAAGCTCATTATCAAATTATTAAATAAACATTACTTTTTTTTTTGCACCCAGACAGTCCAAACCCCGGCTTTATAGGTGTCCATTTATAAAGGGGCCCAGGGACTATCTTCCTGATTGCCTTCCTCTCTTTAATCTTCAAACAGATTTCAGCACTATACTAAAACCCATTGAGTATGATGGAATATGGCAATAAAATATTGCTAGCATTTTTTTGTAACAGAATATTTCTGTTGTATTCAGTTATCCTAAAAAAGATATTTGATTCGTGATGTCCAGGCTGGTTGACTGGAAGCTATTACAACATTATATATTTTATATATATATATATATATATATATATATATATATATATATATATATATATATATATATATATATATATATATATACTGTATATACATATATTTCTATAAATTTTTATGTTATTTTATAGTTTTTGTTGTCTCCCTCAGTGATGAATATCTTAAAAAATTCCTGAGACATAGTAATAGTAACTCCAGCGTTGATTCAACGGAATCATCAAAGATTCTGTAGCTATTTCGTTTTTATAGAAGAATTCTTGATATCGCCGCTGCCATGTTCAAGTCTTGCAGCGTAGAGTTGCAGATTTCATCCCTTTATGTCTGAAACCCATATGATGTAATGGAATACGAAAGGGGAGGGAAAGCCACACACCTCTCAAGGAAAGGGAATGAAAATGTTCTTGCTCATTTTTACCTTATATTTGTCACTGAATATTCTCTTTGTTACTCTTATTGTGTCTACGTCTTCGCTCTCCCAGACTTATTCACTCCCTCTGTTGCACACTTCACCTCCTACCACTTTCATCTCTCTCTCTCTCTCTCTCTCTCTCTCTCTCTCTCTCTCTAACTCTCGAACAAAATTTATCTCCTTCCTCTGGCATTACTTTCTATTTCCTATCACATCGCCCCTCGACACCTCTTCCTGTTCATTTTGTCTATTTTCTTCTACTTGCCAACATCACCTCCGGTCACCTCCTCCCCCCCCAACCCTCCACCCATGCACCAAACCATGAAATAACACTCGACATAGGCTCCCACCCCTCAGTAAGTACCTAGTAGAAACCAATGCCTCACTAAACCAGCACTCTAATGTTTATACCACTTGGGAAGAGCCACACTGCCAGCTGCACCCTAACTCGCTGAGCAATGGAGCAGCGGAGAGAAACAGCTGGTTAACCACTTCAGGGTCGTTTGGCCCGCTAAAAAGATGGGCGTTACGCAACAAATGGCTTGGGGAAATGTTGGAGGGTGTAAATCCTCGTTTAGGTGCTGGGGAAATGTTTGCCGTGGCCCTCTGTCATGGACTAAGTGAAAGAACACACGGGAGCTGCACACAGCGTCTTCAGGTAAGGGAACACACGGGAGCTGCACTCGGGGACTATAATAAATATAATAATTATATATATATATATATATATATATATATATATATATATATATATATATATATATATATTATATATGCAATAAGATCACAGTAAACAGGTGATATCACAATATGCAGAACAACCACTGTGAAAAAATAGTGAAATTCCAAGTGCCCTCGTGACTTCTCACATTATCAACGAATTATCATAGTTCCTTGATAACGTGAGAAGTCATGAAAGCGCTTGGAATTTCACTATTTTCACAGTGGTTGTTCTGCATATTGTGATATAACCTGTTTACTGGTTTACTGTGATCTTATTGCATATATATATATATATATATATATATATATATATATATATATATATATATATATATATATATATATATATATATATGTAGTGTGTGTATGTTTACTCACCTAATTGTGCTCACCTAATTGTGTGGTCGCAGGGGTCGAGACTTAGCTCCTGGCCTCGCCTCTTCACTGACCGCTACTAGGTCCTCTCTCTCCCTGCTCCATCAGCTTTATCATACCTCCTCTTAAAGCTATGTATGGTTCCTGCCTCCACTACATCACTTGCTAGACTATTCCACTTTCTGACAACTCTATGACTGAAGAAATGTGTGTGAAATGTGTGTGTGTGTGTGAAATGTGTGTGTGTGAGCAAAACAATAATAAATACTGGAAATACGAAGGACATTAACTGCCAGAACTAAAACCATTTAAATATTACTGAACAACGTAGGACGAATGAATCATGGTGGCCAATAGAAGGAAGGAAATTTACAATGCTTTAATGTTTTTTTATTTTCCACTTATGCAGTTTTCCTTCTAATTTAGAGCATAGGATTATCATCCACGATTATTCCATTAATAGTTTATCTTGCCAGAAGTGTTCGGATTTCCCAATGCAAATAATTCTTCGAACTTTAGATAAAAAAATACAGAAGATTCCGGTCTATCTGTTGATGGATTCATGGCTCACTGTCCCGGCGCCCTGTCCTAGACCAGGCGTCCTGGTTGACGGAACGGTCATTCAAGTTGTTTGTGCTGGCAGAAAAGATTCTAATGTAAGCAACGCGGCTAACTTGGTCAGAAACAACCTGGAGGATGTGTTGGCAATTCCCCAAAATATTATGCAGATGATTAAAATAAAATGATGGCAGTGATCTAGCATACATGCGTTGCACATGTATAAATGTTGCATCGAAAGAAATTAAAAGTAGAGGAGGAGAAGCAGCAGTAGCAGCAGTAGCAGCAGCAGCAGCAGCAGTAGCAGCAGTAGCAGCAGTAGCAGCAGTAGCAGCAGTAGCAGCAGTAGCAGCAGCAGCAGTAGCAGTAGCAGCAGTAGCAGCAGTAGCAGCAGTAGCAGCAGTAGCAGCAGTAGCAGCAGCAGCAGCAGCAGTAGCAGCAGTAGCAGCAGCAGCAGTAGCAGCAGTAGCAGCAGCATCCGCCTAACATGTCTCAGGGAACAAACTAAAGATGACGACCTCACATTCTCAGCAAGATAAACTGCAGCCTCACTGTCTTCCACTACACCACCCTCACCTTCCACTACACCACCCTCACCTTCCACTACACCACCCTCACCTTCCACTACACCACCCTCACCCACATAACCACCCTCCACTATACCGCCCTCATCCGCGCCACCAGATCAGAAGAGGAATTTTCAAAGTTACTCCACGGAAACCATGTAAAAAAATGTCAGATTCGTAGCAATGCATCCCATTAACAACCTAAATCTTATTCTAAGCAAAGTACACTAATGCTAAAAGTTTAAAGTGAATCAGAAGACTCATTCTGAGGTTATAACGTAAACAGAGAGGAAGAACGCCATAAACGCGAGTTTCCAATTTTTTTCACTTTTCTATTTGTAATTATATTGTATATTAGTAGCATAACTCAGCACTGTTTTGTCATATTTCATTTCTCATAACTTAGAAATGTAAAAGGATGAATGAAAATTTTCTTAATTTAGTAGATATTCTGAAACCTGTGATGAAAACCAGAAGCCAATTTGACGAGGCCGTCATCGCGCAAAAACCACTGCAGTATTAGCATATTTAAAATTGGAAAAATGACCAATAACAATTTGAGTCTTCCTCTATAAGATACACAACTGCTCAAAGTTTGAAGTCCATCGGAGAAAGCGTTCTTAAATTTCGCGCAGGAACCTTGGAGGAAAAAGAAAAAAGCCTGACGCATTTCCTTCGATAAGCGATTCGAGAAAGGTAGCCAGTCCCACCACGGCCACAATCACAGCCCCATGTACCTCAATGCACTCATAAGCCAAACCTTCTATCAAAGTTAAAGATTAAATATTTGAAAAGCAGAAAAGGCCTTTTTAATAAGGCAGACATGTCTCACAGAGATAGGGGTTACCCAAAATAGGAAACGCATTTACCATCACTCACCCTGTAGCCATTTAAAAAAAAATGGCATTTTGGCACCTACACAGCCCAAAATACAAATATTGAAAGTTTAAAGATAATCACAAGAGGTATTCTCAGGTTATCACACGGTGACCAATATTCCAAAACACACCAGCATCCTAAATTTCTGAGGTGAACTAAGTTATCGGCATAGAGGGTTTGAAGTCGATCCGTTGAGGTCTTCATAAATTATCGCATGCGCACCAATATTTCAGTTTTCCCAATTTCTTTAATAGAGAAAACGACTCAAATAGCCCAAAATCAATCTAAACCTTTCTCAAAGAAACACCAGCTTTTGAAATTTGAAACTGATCAGATGAAGCATTCTCCAGTTCTCTTATGAATCCATTAAATCAAAGTTTATCAACATAGTTGATAAACTTTGATTTGTTGGATTCATACGAGAACTGGAGAATGCTTCATCTGATCGGTTTCATATCTCAAATGCTGGTGTTCCTTTCATAAAAAAGTATCACCTATTGAAGACTAATTCCGTTCATGAAAAGGCATTACTCAAATTATTTCAGTTGAGGCATTCTCGCGTTATTACTCAGAATCTATCAATTCCAAATTTATTAACTATGTTAGCAAAGGGCTAAATATATTTCTCCACACTTTAAACTTATAAATATGATCCTTTTCATAAGATGCTTTAGTCACTGAAGATAAAAGCATTTCAGAAGACATATAATTTAAAAAATAAATTTAGCATATTAACACTCACCCTTTTTTGATGTAGGACACACCAGTGTTGGAAGTCAGAATTCGATCAGAAAAGGCTTTTTCAATTTATCGCAAGGAGGCGAAATCAGGAAAGGTCTACATATACGAGACTGACCAGGTTTCATAGCACTGCTCTACAACAACTACGCTTCAGAAATATAACCAATCATTATTTACTAATTTGGGGTAACTTAATACAGAAACAATGCTTGAAATTGTAAACTGCCTCTGTTTTTAAAGATATGGACTTTTGCAGGTTGCTGTTATCTTTGACCTTGCAAGGGAGGAGGGAAAACTGTACTGGGTAAAGGCTCTTATAGTTTTCTATAGCCACAATGCGAAAGTGTTAAGGAAATACATAAAATGTCCTTTAGCCAACCGGTGTTATTATGGTCACATTAGTTCTCAGCAACATAAACCATAACGTGAAATACCTTTTTTCTACGAAACAATTTAAAAAAAAAATTGTAGACCAATGTAATTTGAAGCTGATCAGATGAAGCGTTCTGAAGTTTTCAACTCATCCTTGGGAGGAAAATAAAACGTCAAATAATTTAAGATACCCTTTCGGGAACACCTAAAAGTAATGGACAGCTATCATTGCTTCTCTCCTATCGGGATGATACCTAATAATAGCTGATTCATACTGTTAACTCAGCCGGGATACATAACATTACGATCTGCAGAAACCTTAATACTCTTTATATTTCCACTCGTCTACACTTAAAATGGTAATCTTTGTGCAAATTTGCCGGGGAAACCACTCTGGAAAAAAGTATTCAACACTGTTTCCTTAGATTAAACACTAAGAGAAAAGTATTCGATTTTACCAGAGTGCGCTGAGGCACGTAACCACCGCGAAATGTGCTTTTTATGATCAAGAAAATTGGATTCTTTTCAGACAGATTCCCTATTGTAAGCCTGTAATGATAACGCTTGACAGTTTAGTGTTGTTTAAAGCATTTCTGAGGAGGTTTTCATAGCGTTACGCACCAATGCACTCTAATTGCTTACCTTTCTCTCAGTAAAAAAAAATTCTATGTTCAAAGGTGAAGTAGTTGCCTACGAGAGTTCCAGTTCTCGATCCTTTTTTTTTTTTGCACGGACAGGTACGACCCTGCACGTGCTCTTTAATTTTATTAAGCGTGCACGTGCAAGTCACGTGTGCAAAAGTTTTAAACGTGTCCGTGTAAACGTAACTCATGTAACAAGTACATAGGAACCTAGCTAATCTTATATCTTATCAAATATTCATACGAACACAGCTTATTACATGTGTTCGTATGAACTTTATTCCACGTAGTATTATAAGCCTTATTTATCACAGGTGTTCGTACAAATCCAAATTATTTCACTGGCACCACACTAACACAACTTCTTATATACGCACGTATGAACGCAATGTATTACACATACACGCACGAAGTTAACTTATTGCGTGATCATGCAGGAACCTAACTTATTACACGAGACTTATCCGACTTATCTCAGGTGCACACATGAATTCAACTTACCACACGTGTGTGCATGATCCCAACTTATACATGCACGTATGAACCCAACTTACCCCACGTAAATGCTTGATCTCAGCTGGTTAAACATTAGAAAATACCTCGATATTGTATATTTACTAAAACGAAGAGAAAAAGCCTTCGTTCCAGCACCAGTTTGTCAGGGAAGCATGAGGTGGAAGAATTTCAACTTCTCCTTTCAACAGGGAGTCGCAGTCACGCTGGCTGGATCTCATCAATGCTCTACTTCTAATGGGAGGATTTTCAAGATCCATCTCAGAACATTAATTGGAAATCCCACCTCATCGGGCAGAGGAATAAAGCAATGTATTCTGAAGAGCTGTGAGGGTGGGTGGAGGGACTCATCAGCAGGTCTTGCCCCAACAGATGATTTTCATTTCATTTAATCTCCTCCCACTACACAGAGGAACTTAATTCTCGGAGGAAGCGAGTGGACATGGTCGTTTACTCAAAGGCGACACGAAATTGTTGACGGCTCGATGGTAAAGAGGTAAGACCCAGCTGATCCAGCGAAGAAAACCAACAACTTCGATCGACAGTGAAACGGAATACTGAAACTAACACGCTGCTTGAGGTACATTAGAAAAATCGTCGTAAAACTGAAAATGTATTGCAGCATTCTAGCAACAACCAAACGTAGTGTTAGTTGCCATATGCCAAAGTCACTTGTTGATAGACACTTGACCTGTTGTGTGTTTGTACTCGGCTATATGTACTCAGTTACATGATGTGGTTGCAGGAGTTTAGTCTCTGCTCTTATCCCCGCCTATTCGCTGCCCGATACTGGATTCACTGTATCTTGGCTTCGAGAGCCTTATCCTATCTCTTCTTAAAGCTCTGTATGGATCCTGCTTCGATCATACCACGGTCCAGGTCGTTCCACTTCTTGACCACTTTATTGCTGAAGAAATACTGCCTAACTTTCCTGTGACTCATCTGCGCTTTTAATCCCCAGTTGTGCTCTCGTGTATCTTGTTTTCTGTCTCTCAATCAATCCGTTCCTGCCCAGCCTATCAATTCCTCTCAGTATCTTTTAAGTCATCATATTACCCCTAGTCCTATTCTCTAATGTCATCAGATTTAGCTCCCTTAATCTTTTTTCATACGTCATACGCCTTTAGCTATGACAGTCTCCTTAGAAACCTCTATTTTCTCCAGTTTCTTGACGTGCTTGACCACGTGTGGTTACCGTAGTGCTGCATATTCTAATGTGGGTCTGACTTATGTCGTATACAGTATCGTGAATGACTCCTTGCTGAGGCTCATGAAAGCTACCTGTAGAGATGCCAGATCGCGCGCCTGCGTGTGTACTCACCTAATTGTGCTTGCTGGGGTCGAATCATTGATCCTGGCCCCGCCTCTTTACTCTCTCCCTGCTCCATGAGCTTTATCATACCTCTTCTTAAAGCTATGTATCGATCCTGCCTACACTACCTCACTTTCCAGACTATTCCACTTCCTGAGAACTCTATGACTGAAGAAATACTTCCTAACATCCCTGTGACTCATCTTATTTTTCAACTTCCAACTGTGACCCATTGTTGCTGTGTCCCATCTCTGGAACATCCTGTCTCTGTCCACCTTGTCGATTCCTCTCAGTATGTTATCATGTCCCCCAATGTCCCTCCTGTCCTCCAGTGTCGCCAGGTCTAGTTCCCTTGGTCTCTCCTCGTAGGACATGCCCCTCAGCTCCGGGACTAGCCTCGTTGCAAACTTTTGCACTTTCTCTAGTTTCCTTACGTGCTTGACCAGGTGTGGGTTCCAAACTGGAGCTGCATACTCCAGTATGGGCGTGACGTACACGGTGTACAGGGTCCGAAACAATTCATTACTGAGATGCCGGTATTCTAATCTTTGGTTCGCTAGTCACCCATATGCTGCAGCAGTTATTTGGTTGGTGTACGCCTCAGGAGATGTGCTCAGTGTTATACACACTCCAAGATCCTTTTCCTTCAGTGAGGTTTGTAGTCTTTGGCCCCCTAGACTGTACTCTGTCTGCTGTCTTTTCTGCCCTTCCCCGATCTTCATGACTTTGCACTGCACTTGGTGGGGTTGAACTCCAAGGGCCAGCTACTGGACCAGGCCTGCAGCCTGTCCGGATCCCTCTGTAGTTCTGCCTTGTCCTCCTCAGACTGAATTCTCATTATCATCACGTCGTCTGCAAACAGGGACACTTCTGAGTCTATTCCTGAGTCATATTCCTTGTGTGTGTGTGTGTGTGTGTGTGTGTGTGTGTGTGTACGTGTACGTACTCACCTAATTGTAGTTGTAGGGGTCGAGTAATAGCTACTGGCCCCGCCTCCTCACTGGTCGCTACTAGGCCCACTCTATCCCCCTCCTCCATGAGCTTTATCATGCCTCTTCATAAAGCTATGTATGGATCCTGCCTCCACTACAACACTCTCCAGACTATTCCACTTCCTGACAACTATGGCTCAAGAAACACTTTCAGCTTCCAGTTGTGACCCCTTGTTGCGTTATCACATCTCTGAAACATTCTGTCCTTATCTACCCTGTCAATTTTTCGCAGTATTTTATATATTGTTATCATATCTTCCCTATCCCTCTTGTCTTCCAGTGTCGTCAGGTTGAGTTCCCTCCATAACTTTACATACATGTCCGCAACACTGATATGTAATTTAGTGCAGCCTGTCTGTCTCCTTTCTTAAAAATCAGGATTACATTCGCTGTCTTCCATACCTCAGGCAGTTGCCCTGTATCGATAGATTTATTGAAAATTGTTGTTAGTGGTATACACAGTCCATCTGCTCCCTTTCTCAGGACCCAAGAAGAGATATTATCTGGGCCATCGTCTTTGAGGTATCTAGTGTCCCTAGCAGCTTCTTCACCTCATCCTCGGTTGTGTACAGTGTGTCTAGCATTTGTTGATGCACCCTACCACCTCGGTTGGGACCCTTTCTGTCTCCACTATGAATACCTCCCTGAAGCTTGAGCTCTGCTCTTCACATACTTCCTGGTCATTCCTTGTGAGCTCCCTTCCTTCCTTCCTTCCTCAACCTGATTACCTGATCCTTGATTGTTGTTTTCCTCCTGATGTGGCTGTATAACAACTTTGGGTCAGATTTGGTTTTTGATATTATGTCATTCTTGTATTGACGCTGGGCTTCTCGCCTTGTCTATGCATATTCATTTCTGGCTCTTCGGTTCAACTCCATTTTCCTGGGTCCTTTGCCTTTTATACTTTTTCCATTCTCTAGCACATTTGTCTTTGGTTTCTTCACACCTCCTGGTAAACCATGGTCTCTGTTCTTCCCAATGTTTTTGTTGCTCCTGGTACGAACTTCTCCAGTGCCTTCCTTCACTTTGTGGTCGTTTACCCACTGCACCTCATGTAGGAATTGCTTCATACTTGTGTGTGTGTGTGTGTGTGTGTGTGTGTGTGTGTGTGTGTGTGTGTGTGTGTGTGTGTGTGTGTGTGTGTGTGTGTGTGTGTGTAGGGGGTGGGTGTGGGGGGTGTAGGTGAAGTTATGCACTCACCAAGTTGTATTACGGGGTCGAGTCTCAGTTCCTGGTCATGCCTCAAACTACAATAACTGGTATCATTGCGTTATGGTTTCATGAATTTTATCATGCCATCTCTTGAAACTGTGTATTGAGTTTGCCTCTTCCACTTCATCTTGCTCATTCCATTTAATTGCCACCCTTAGACTAATAAATTATTTCCTTATGTTCTTGGGGCTCATTTGTGTTCTTAGCTTCCCTGTACAACTCCCATGCCTCTCATTTCAAAAAGTCTCTGTATCTACTGTCAAACCTTCTGAGTGTGTTGTATGTCGTAATCAAGTATCCCCTAATTTTTATTATGAAAAAGAGACGGCCAGTCTACAAAGTAAAACGATCAAATCACATTTGCTAGATTTAGAATATATTGCCGTGAATGTATAAAGAAAGGAATACGTTTCTTTCTGTTAAGCATGACGATCATATCAGAAATATTGGTTCTCTGACCTTCGTAGAAATTTAATCTTGCTAAGTTCAGACTGTCTCCTTTATTGTTGACTTCACACCGAGTCCTTCCAAGCTCGTTGCCACCAAGACCACCCGAGATTGAGGTACAAAGCTTGACACATGATTAATACCATGTTGAGCATAAGTTTGTATGGTTTGATAAGATGCAATGCTTCATCACCGTACTTCTAAATGCACCTCGCTCAAGTGTTGATTAAATATGGAAAACTTATTTCTTCCATTCTGCTGTTCCACTAAGTCATGAAAATGCACAAAGTGTCTATTTTAAAATGGTACTGTTTTCACATCATGATGGAATACGTGATCAGCATATTTTGTCAACTCAGCCAACTCAAAAATTTGAATGTTCTCTGTCTACATTCCCCCATGTATTCTGCTAGTTCAGCAACAGACAAAACCTGTAACCTGTAACTATATGAATTTGTTTACTTGGCTTCCTGTGCAATAAGATCACTTGACTGAGTTTGGAGAGCAGCTTTGTCACATAATTGTCCTTCACATTTTCATGTTCACAAGTTTCCCAACCAAAGCAAGCACAATGGTGCTGCATCGTCTTAAGTATTTTCTTAGGCTTCCTCAAGAACTCCTTGTATGGTTGCTGTTTTTTCCGATTTTTGCTCATAATTCTGAGCAAGAATATTATTCATGTGGAAGAACTTAACCCATAGGGGCCATACGTATGGGAAGAAGGGACGAGACGGAACAGAACTGATAAAGAGGAATATGGGCAAAACTGTCTTGGGTCCTCTAACCCACCAACACTGTTGTGCGAGGTTAATAAAAATATAGGAATGCAAAAAAACGTATGAAAGAAGCAGAGAGAAGCACTCACGTCATAGGAAAGAGCGAAGGGGAAGGGTTAAGAGGCGAGGCGAAAGGAGAAAAGGGTCGCAGGAGAAAGTAAAGAAAGGAAAAATGCATGAGAGGGGAGAAAGTGAAAGGGAACAGGATATAAGTGAGAGAGTGTGAAATGTGAGAGGTAGGAGGAGGATCCCGAGTGGCAGTACATGGAAAAAAGGCAGATTATCTACTAGGAAATTCTATAAAAAAAATAACTTCAAAATAATGAAAATAATGCAGATATTTTCGGACTAGATAGAGACTCTTTCGAGCAATACTAAACTATTTGGAAGAAAGCTCGTATATACATGCAGTGGTCTTTTTTGTACACCTGACATGTTTGCACATGTAAAAGCTTCCTTCCAACAAGTTTAATATCGTCTGAAGAGGGTCTCTTGGTAGACCAGGTATTTGCACTATTTTCACTTAGTTAAATATGGATTATTTATGTACATTAACAATACAGTGAATGGCTCACACAAGACAGTGTCCAAAGGAAGACTAACTGCAATCTAGCTTCCTCCAGTTAGGTCAGAATAGCAGAATGATGATCTCTTTACTCTCTTATTCCCTCTGGTAACATTACTAAAAGGAAAGACTGGGTAAAATGAATTCTCTTGCAGTACTGAAAAACATACTTGGAAGTTAATAGAAGAGGAAGTAGTATTTTCGCTACGAAAGTGATGGTAGCAGCTGCTAGATCTGCTGCTGCTTCAGGGATCATGGTGGTAGTGGTATTAGTGGTAACAGGGACGGTCGTGATGGTATTAGTAACGATGGTGGAAATATTAGTGACGGTGGCAGCGGTGGCGACAGTGATGGTTGCGTCGTCGTCAGTTTTGTATACTCAAATTTCTAGCAAAAAAACCTAGCATTATGTTGGCTATGATGCTCACACTTAAAATGCTCAATATACTGCAAGTCACTACAATGACCTCTCCAAGTCATCTCATCTTTTATCACGGCTACCAAATTTAGGAATGTTGCATATACTTGTTGAACACTGGTGTATCTGAAGGTAATATTTAACCTCGAAATTTAATTGAATTTTCCACGTCACTGACTACTACACCAGTTTATTTAGGTTTTCCAATACTTCTTCAGTCGAGATGCTAGTCCGGTTTTGAAATCGTTTATGAAATTTATGAAAAGAACTGAGCCGAGGGCCGATCCCTGAGGGACACTACGAGTTACGTTCAGAAATTCAGGTACCTCAAAGTCAAGTGTTATTTCGTATTGGTGAACCAGTCTTTGATCTGGGCCTGAAATTTGTCTATTGTGTGTGTATTGTCTATTATACCATGCGAACTTATTTTGTCTATCATTTCTTTTATAGCACTTTATGAAAGACATTTTGAAAACAGAAATATATTTTGTGTGGGAACTGTGATCAAGATTTTGTATTCGTAAGTGAAGAATTTTAGCATTTTTTAAGAGGGATATTTAATTATGAAAGCCATATTGATTTTTTATTAAAACATTTACTAGAAAATGCACATTTTTATTATTAATGATTGTTTTTATTAGTTTCACCCATAACCACTGTGAAGTTAAGCGTTGGAAGCTTAAGATTTGTCTACGTTTTAAAACTCATTCTCGCACCACTAATGGTGATCGCCCAGACTGAACATTTTCTGGCTACACTCGGCTGTCTTGTGGCCAGGATCATCACTGCCGTTTTCTTTTAATTAAATACAAGTTCATAGATATATGTAACCTAATCTAAGCGAAATAAAACCTGGAAGGGTGTAAGTCCAACCAACAAATTTTGTTGCCTTCGTATGTTTGTGTAATTTTTCCCCTGTAAAAACCGAGCTGAAGTCTATGATGAATCCGGAAGTCGTTCGTTTACTACATTGCTACTCGCCTGTCTACCGTCACACTTAATGGTTAGTTTAAATCTCTCTTGTAATTATCCATAATGTTTGTAGTTTTTTCACTTCCTCTCTTACCCTGAGAGAGGAGTGAGAGGAGTCGTGAGGTACTTCTGTCTAGATTCCAGAATTACCCAAAACATTCAAACCTAGAACCTGTCCTCTTCTGAGAGTTTTCTATTGAGTTTACGTTAAAAACTACACCATCTGGTGGAGAGCCAGCAAGTGAAACCCAACCACACGGAAAATCGAAAATTCTACATTTCAAAATGTGTGTACTCGCCTAATTGTGGTTGTCAGTAGTTCAGTAGTAGTATTTTAGTATAACCGTTACTGAGTCACAGCCTCCATATATGATCACTGACCGTTACTGAGTCATTCTACTGACCTAGCATGATGTCATAAGTCACTCTTTGAATGCCGTGGGCGTCCTCGCCCACTGGCCTCAGTTCAGAGCAGAGTACAGAAACGACAGGTCAGACCTGAGTGCTCCCATATTTTTCCACTAATATATAAGTTACTAGGCAAGCTACGTTTGTGTTTATTACCAAATCCATCAAGAACCCACACGACAAATTGGTGGCAGCATTGTGGACATGGATTAGGGTATTTACGCAGATATAAGATCAAGCCAGGTAATTGTGAGTGCCACAGGCGTTCCCCAAGCCAGCCAACCCGCCGTCTCTACACTCACCCCACCTCCACCCGGCGTCGCCAGCCTGCAAAGCCAGTTTGTACAGCTGTCTCTCAAGCTTCCTGGCTTTATTCGTGTGCTAATTGCTTTAACTTTCGATCCGAGTTTTGCAATTAAGCCAGCCAGTAAGCCAGTCTGTGGGGGAGAGTGCCAATTAGTCATCCAGCCTGCCTCAGCCAATCATCCAGCCTGTCTCTTCAGTCATCCAACCTGCTCCTTCATGCTGTGTGCATAGTTACAAGCATTCAAGTCAGTGAGTCTCGAGGGCTTAAGCCAGCTGCTTCTCCAGCTAAGCTGTCAGTAGCGTACTGAATCACTATGTATTATACTTGTGTAGTATATCATAATACCAGCAATATTATAGTTAGGCTCCCTAGCTGGCTGTGACGTCACGAGACCCGTGCATGTCAGCTCTGGGCCCGAGGCATCTGCCTCATTCGTCGACAGGCTCAGAACGGAACACGTAGGCTGGGTTACTTTCCCCTCACAGACTCTGTCAATATAGCGTTAACAACCATCTTGTGTGTTTCACAATATCTCCAAGTACCCACCCAACAAATGGTGTGCAGTGGTGAGCCCGTAATTCTGACGATTACGATGATATACGGAGATAAACTCTACCAAGCCGGCGGACATCTTGTGCGACCGTGCGCTAGGCCTACAGAGAGACGAGTTTCCTCCAGCCTGTCTACACTGTTTCCTTGTCAGTTTTGTGCTTTATCTCTAATTTGTTAAAACCTTCGAGGAGTGGATCCGAGTTTTGCAAATTAAGCCAAGCCAGATAAGCCAGTCTGTGGGGGAAGTGCCTAAGCCCTAAGCCATCCAGTCTGCCTAAGTCCTCAGCCAGCCTAGCCTAACTAGCCAGCTTCCCAACCTGCTGTGTCTAGTTAGAAGACTTCAGGCCTACCAAGCCTTTGTGAAAGGCTTAAGCCAGTAAGACTAGCCCAGCTGAGTGCGAGAAGTCAAGCAAGCCACGTTGAGTTCCTGCCTTCTCCATCGCTTTGTGCTTCAAGTGCATAGCTGCTCTGAGTGCTAATACCAGCCTTGTGGTATTTTGTGGGTTGTTTTTAAGCCAGCCGGCTTAAATTCAAGTGCCTAGTGGTGTAGTGTGTAGATACCGCCAGCCAGCTAGCGCGGGACGCTCACCAACAAGCAGCCTGCTTCACCCACATACACACATCCATCAACCACGTACTCACCTAATTGTACTCACCTAATTGTGGTTGCAGGGGTCGAGACTCAGCTCCTGGCCCCGCCTCTTCGCTGTCTGCTACTGGGTCTCTGCTCTCCCTGCTCCATGAGCTTTATCATACCTTGTCTTAAAACTATGTATGGTTCCTGCCTCCACTATATCTTTCTCTAGACTATTCCATTTCCTGACTACTCTGTGGCTGAAGAAATGCTTCCTGACATCCCTTTGACTCATCTGAGTCTTCAGCTTCCAGTTGTGTCCCCTTGTTTCTGTGTTCCCTCTCTGAAACATCCTGTCACTATCTACCTTGTCAATTCCCCGCAGTATTTTGTATGTCGTTATCATGTCTCATCTGATCCTTCTTTCCTCCAGTGTTGTTAGTCCTATTTCCCTCAATCTTTCTTCATAAGACAGACCCCTGAGTTGTGGAACTAACCTTGTCGCAAACCTTTGCACTTTCTCTAGTTTCTTTACGTGCTTGACCAGGTGTGGGTTCCAGACTGGTGCTGCATATTCTAGTATGGGCCTGACGTACACGGTATACAGTGTCTTGAACGATTCCTTGTTAAGGTAACGGAACGCTAATCTTAGGTTTGCCAGTCGCCCATATGCTGCCGCAGTTATCTGGTTGATGTGTGCCTCCGGAGACGTGCTTGGCGTTATACTCACTCCAAGGTCTTTCTCCTTTGCCGAGGTTTGTAGCCTTTGTCCGCCTAGCTTGTACTCTGACAGCGGTCTTCTTTGCCCTTCTCCGATCCTCATGACTTTGCATTTGGAGGGATTGAATTCAAGAAGCCAATTGCTAGACCAGATGTCGAGCTTGTCCAGGTCTGTTTGCAGCCCTGCCTGGTCCTCTTCCGATGTGATTCTCCTCATTATTTTCACATCATCCGCGAATAGAGACACTTCTGAGTCTATCCCGTCCGTCATGTCATTTACATATACCAGGAATAACACTGGTCCTAGGACTGACCCTGCGGTACACCGCTCGTCACAGGCGCCCACTGTGATACCTCACCACGCACCATGACCCGTTGTTACCTCCCTTTGAGGTATTCCCTGATCCATTCCAGTGCCCTTCCTGTTATACCTGCTTGTTCTTCCAACTTCTTTACTAATCTCATGTGAGGAACTGTGTCGAAGGCCTTCCTGCAGTCCAGGAAAATGCAATCAATCCACCCTTCTCTCTCCTGCCTTACCTCTGTTACTTTATCATAGAACTCTAGGAGGTTTGTTACACAGGATTTGCCTTCCCGGAATCCGTGCTGTCTGGTGTTTATTATCCTGTTCAGCTCAAGGTGTTCCACCATTCTTTTCCTGATGATTTTCTCCAGGACTTTGCACACTATACATGTAAGTGACACAGGTCTATAGTTTAGTGCCTCTTTTCTGTGTCCTTTTTTAAAAATGGGGACTACGTTGGCCTTCTTCCATACCTCAGGTAGCTGCCCAGTTTCAAGGGATGTGTTGAATATTATGGTAAGTGGCACACTCAGTACCTCAGCTCCTTCCCGAAGAACCCACGGGGAGATATTGTCCGGACCCATCGCCTTTGAGGTATTGAGGTCACTGAGTAACTGCTTCACTTCCTCCTCAGTTGTGTGTATGCCCTCTAGCACTTGGTACATCCCTTGTTGGTGACAAATCACGTCCTGTCTACCCAGCTGCCTTCCTTCCTCCATTGTGAATACTTCCTTAAAACCTCAAGTTGAGCTCCTCACATACCTCTTGATCATTACTTGTGAGTTCCCCATCTTCTCTCCTCAGCCTTATCACCTGGTCCTTGACGTGTGGCTTATATTGGGTTCTACCATCATCTTTGGTTCTACCATCATCTTTGGTTCTACCATCATCTTTGTTGACTACAAATCGGATCAAGATTCCAGAGTGTTTCTTCGTACCTGTGCGCCAACGATGTAAAGCCTAGATTTGTAGTCCACCGAGATAAGCGCAGATTTCTTCAATATTCTACATGGTGTATGGTGTGTGCAGACGACCACCACCTCCTGCCTCCTCAACACCTTAAAGACACTTTTATATATTTAGAGACAGTTGTGAGAGTTTGAGACATTTTCTCAGTCTATAATGAACTTCTGTGTTATTCAGAGACTTGTGATTTCATTGTAGACTCAGTGTTAATTTAGATTCTCTTCTTGCAATAATTTTATTTTTTCCTAGTGTTGTCTCTGTTTAACTTTCGTGTCTCATTATATTTACATATTGTGTTGTGTTCCAACTAATATATAAGTTACTATCCAAGCTACGTTTGTGTTTATTACCAAATCCATCAAGAACCAACCCGACAGTTGCAGGGGTCGAGACTAAGCTCCTGGCCCCGTCTCTTCACTGATCGCTACTGGGTCCTCTCTCTCCCTGTTCCATGAGCTTTATCATACCTCGTCTTAAAGCTATGTATGGTTCCTGCCTCCACTACATCACTTGCTAGACTATTCCACTTCCTGACTACTGGCTGAAGAAATACTTCCTAACATCCCTTTGGCTCATCTGAGTCTTCAACTTCCAATTGTGACCCTTGTTTCTGCGTTCCCTCTCTGGAACATCCTATCTCTATCTACCTTGTCTATTCCTCGCAGTATTTTGTATGTCGTTATCATGTCTCCCCTAACCCTCCTGTCCTCCAGTGTTGTCAGGCCGATTTCCCTTAACCTTTCTTCGTAGGACATTCCCCTTATCTCTGGAACTAACCTTGTCGCAATCCTTAGCACTTTCTCTAATTTCTTGACGTACTTGACCAGGTGTGGGTTCCAAATTGGTGCTGCATACTCTAGTATGGGCCTGACATACACAGTGTACAGTGTCTTGAATGATTCCTTACTAAGGTATCGGAAGGCTATTCTCAGGTTAGCCAGTCACCCATATGCTGCAGCAGTTATCTGGTTGATGTGTGCTTCCGGAGACGTGCTTGGTGTTATATTCACCCCAAGATCTTTCTCCTTGAGCGAGGTTTCCAGTCTTCGGCCACCTAACCTATACTCTGTCTGCGGTCTTCTTTGCCCTTCCCCGATCTTCATCACTTTGCATTTGGCGGGGTTAAATTCGAGAAGCCAGTTGCTGGACCAGGTGTCCAGCCTGTCCAGGTCTCTTTGAAGTCCTGCCTAGTCCTCATCTGATTTAATTCTCCTCATTAACTTCACATCATCTGCAAACAGGGACACTTCTGAGTCTATCCCTTCCGTCATGTCATTCACACATGTGTATGTGTGTGTTTTTTTGTGTATGTGTGTGTTTGCTTGTTTCAAGTCTTTTCTAAAATACTAGTTTTCTTTTTATTTAGTTTCACTGGTTTCGCAGCAACTATTCTTCACAAAGTGATTTAACTAATATAATCAACTTATGCCACAATCTGTATAAGATTATACAAAATATGCTGATACTTATCAACAAAAAATGAGCTTCTCTTCAGCGAATGCTGGAAAATATTATAAGCGTAGAATACTCACCATTGTTCAATAATGGCTACATTTAAAGGTGAAGTGTGGGGACATGCAGGTGGTGAGAGCAGACTCGTTTCTGCCAGTGTACTATTCTCTACACGTGTAGCGTTACCTATTAAAATCATATTATATATATATATATGTATACGTGTGTGTGTGTGTGTGTGTGTGTGTGTGTGTGTGTGTGTGTGTGTGTGTGTGTGTGTGTGTGGTGTGTGTGTGGTGTGGTGTGGCGACTAAACTACAGAATAAACTTCAACGTCTCATCTCAGATAGCCCTTGGTCTAAATTCTCCCTTACCGACTGTGTTACTAATCTGTCTTCTGTCACACGCTCTCAACATGAACTTGAACTGCTTGGTTTTGGTCTTTCCTTTGCCACTTTACCTGCCCCTCGCGCTGGTATTAACGTGATTAGTTTTTTTTATTATTTTCGTCAGTCTCGCTCTCGTAATAATCTTCCTGATTTGTACACTTTTCGTGGCGCTCTCCTTCCTGCTCTTGATAGGCTGTTTTCTAAGAAACATCACCTTCCTCGCCGCTATCAACTTGCCTTTTCTTCTCTTAAATCTAACGCTAACATTGTCATACTCTCTTCTGACAAAGGTAATTCGGTAGTTATCTTTGATCGCGAGGATTACCTCAGTAAAGCCGATGTCCTGCTCTCTGACTCACGTACCTACACTCCTCTCGTTTCCAACCCTCTTGATCGCATCAAGAGAACTTTCAACAAGAAATTAAGGACTCTCTCCGACCTCTGTCCTTCTGACTTTGACCTTGTTCAACTTTTTCATGTCATCTGTCCCTCTCTGCCCTATTTCTATGGCCTTCCCAAAACTCACAAACCTGATATTCCTCTGCGTCTCATCATATCCTCTAGAGGTTCTGTCTTTTATTCTCTTACTTCTTGGCTGGCCAAAACCCTCACTCCCTTTCTTGGTACTTTTTCTCCTGCCCACCTTCGTCACTCTCAAGACTTCATCGAACGGGTTCGCCCTCTCCTGACCTGTACGATGCTTAGTCTTGATGTTGAGTCCCTCTTCACTAATGTCCCTCTTGATGATGTCCTTAATTTTCTCAGAGAGAAGGCCATTGAAGGGTTACTTCATCTTCCTATACCTATTGATGTCTTTCTTGACCTTATCCGCCTTTGTGTGGACTCTAATTCCTTTTCCTTCCAAGGTAAATATTATTCTCAAACCTTCGGTGTCGCTATGGGTTCTCCTCTATCTCCTGTTCTTGTTAATCTTTACATGGAATACTTGGAGACTGCTGTTCTTCCTACTATTGATGTGCGCCCTTCACTCTGGCTCCGCTATGAAGATGACATCTTTGTTCTTTGGCCTCATGACTAGTCTCTTCCAACCATTTCTTGATGCTCTTAATAATCTTGCCCCTTCCATTAAGTTTAAAGCTGAATGGGAATCTAATTCCTTGCTTCCTTTCCTTGATGTTCATGTCCACCGCTCAGATACAGGTTTTGCCTTTTCCGTGTACCGCAAGCCTATGCACAGTGGCATGTATATTAACTGCTTTTCTTATCATGCTTCCTCTGTCAAGGAAAGTGTTCTTATCTCCCTCTTTCTCCGCATTTGTGATCCTCAGTTCCTTGAATTAGAGATTTCCATTCATCATTATTAATTTTCCCGTCTTGGCTACCCTTCCCATTTCACAGACTCTGCCTTCTCACGTGCCAAACGGACTTTCTTCTCTCCCAAACTCTTTACTCCTGGGAACTCTCCTGTCCTCTGCTTTCCCTACATTTCCGGTCTCTCTAATCTCAACAACTCTCTCCGTTCCTTAGACATCAAACTTACTTTTCGCCAGACTAACACTCTTCGCACTAATCTAGTTCATACCTCTCCTACCCTCTGTAGATGCTCCTGGTGTCTACTCTATTTATTGTTCCTCCTGTCCTCTTCAGTACTTTGGAGAAACTGGCCGATCTCTGTCTGACAGACTTAAAGAGCACAAAAGTATGTGTTAGGCTTACCGACACTAATAATGCTCTTTTCTGTCATGTTAGAGATCACAGTCATCCTATAGATTGGTCTTCTGCTAAAACTGTCTACCCGACGTCCAACTTTCACAGTCGCCGTCTGGTTGAATCCTCCCTTATACACAACTTTCCTTGAATGAATCTTAGTCGTGGCTTTGTCTCTGTAGATGCCTTCCTTTCCCATTACATTGTTAAATGCTCCAAACTTCAGAACACCTGTGGTGACTTAACCTGATTCTTTTTTCTCCTTATCCCTCTTCCCCTTTCCTCTTTCTTCTTTCTCCTTTGGGTTTTCTTTCTTCTGCCTTGTATTTGTCTTTTTATTATTTCCCCCCCCCCCCTCTGTGATCTTGCTCCTACCCTCTGTGGGCCACTAGCTTTCTTGCAGTGCTCCTCTTTCTTAGTATATGACTGACTCCACTACAACTACTATTACTCCTCAACCACTTCCTCTCTCGTTCCCGTCCCTCTCTGCTGGCCTATATATACTACCTCATTCTCTCCTTTATGATGTGCGGGTTATTTGTGTATTTTACCTATTCGGCACATCTATATATACGCACACACATATACATACATACATAGAAAAAGTTTAACTAGAAAAAGTTAGTGGTATGGGTTATGGGGAGAACAGTGAAGTCCCAGTGTAGTAATGTTATGAATTTTAGGGGAACTAGTAATAGGCAGAATAAGGTGGATATTGGAAAGTCAGTGGCACTAGGTGACAAGGACAGCATTAGGTATAGTATGTGAATGAATGGTTCAGAGAACCGACGAGTTGGTAAATTAGACACATATGCAACACTTGGGTATCTTTATTGAGGAAACGTTTCCTCAATAAAGATACCCAAGTGTTGCATATGTGTCTAATTTACCAATTAGGTATAGTAGAAAAACAGAAATGAACAAGAAGAGTAGAGAGAAAGGAGGTTTTCTGAACATTTTTTATACTAATAGTCGTAGTGCGAGAAATAAGATGGACGAATTGAGATTAGTTGCAAGTGCGGGTAATATTGATGTTTTTGCAATAACTGAGACGTGGTTTAATATGAAAAATCGGGACATGCCTGCTGAATGTCACATTCAGGGTTTTAAATTGTTCCAAGTAGACAGAAGTATCAGGAAGGGGGGTGGGGTGGCACTATGTCCGTGATCATTTAAATTGTTGCATAAAAACGGGTATAAAGTCTGAAATAACACATACAGAGTCTGTCTGGATAGAATTTTCAGAGGGGTGTGAAAAATCGATAAAGCCCACTGCGTGGGCGAAACGTTGTCAATAAAGGATCACATTATACTGCTTATGTGTTTATTTTTCCACACGAAGATAGGTAGGATAATTGATTCAAACGTAGATGTCAGGGAACTTCAGGAGGATTTAGACAAACTCAATTCTTGGTCAGAAAAGTGGCAGATGCAGTTCAATGTAGATAAATGCAAGGTTCTGAAGCTCGGAAGTGTCCATAACCCAAGCACTTATAAGTTAAATAACGTAGAACTTAGCCATACAGATTGCGAAAAGGACTTGGGGGTTATGGTAAACAGCAACCTTAAACCAAGACAGCAATGCCTAAGCGTACGTAATAAGGCAAACAGATTACTGGGATTTATACCAAGAAGTGTAAGTAACAGAAGTCCAGAGGTTATATTACAGCTTTATACATCGTTAGTAAGGCCTCACCTAGATTACGCAGCTCAGCTCTGGTCTCCATATTACAGAATGGATATTAATTCGTTAGAAAACATTCAGCGTAGAATGACTAAATTAATACATAGCATTAGAAATCTTCCGTATGAAGAAAGATTGAAGACCCTAAAATTACATTCACTTGTAAGACGAAGAATGAGGGGAGACATGATCGAGGTATACAAGTGGAAAATGGGTATTAACAAAGGGGATATAAATAAGGTCTTGAGGATATTTCTCCAAGAGAGAACCCGCAATAATGGATTCAAATTAGATAAGTTTAGATTTAGAAAGGATATAGGAAAGTATTGGTTTGGAAATAGGGTAGTTGATGAGTGGAACAGTCTGCCTAGTAGGGTTATTGAAGCAAGGACCTTGGATGGTTTCAAATTTAGGTTGGATAAATTCATGAGTGAGAGGGGTTGGATTTGAGTTGGAATAGCACATGAGTAAATAGAATTATCAAAGTTTATTTCTTGGGTAGCATTAAGGTTGGGTTGAACAAATATTCTGTTAGTGGGATGGAATGAGAAGGACATGCCTAGTATGGGCCAACAGGCCTGCTGCAGTGTTCCTCCTTTCTTATGTTCTTATATATGAATGACATACATATAACAGAATAACTGATTCCAGCCCCAACAATGAAAGATTCCAGCCCCCAACAAAAGATTCCAGCCCCCAACAAAAGATTCCAGCCCTCACAACAAAAGATTCCAGTCCCCACAACAAAAGATTCCAGCCCCCACAACAAAAGATTCCAGCCCCCACAACAAAAGATACCAGCCCCCACAACAAAAGATTCCAGCCCCACAACAAAAGATTCCAGCCCCCACAACAAAAGATTCCAGCCCCCACAACAGAAGATTCCAGCCCCCACAACAGAAGATTCCAGCTCCCTCAACAAAAGATTCCAGCCCCCACAACAAAAGATTCCAGCTCCCACAACAAAAATTCCAGCCCCCACAACAAAAATTCCAGCCCCCACAACAGACGATATCAGCCCCCACAACAGAGGAAGATTCCAGCTCCCCAGAACCAATGAATGAGCAAGCGAGTCAACAGCAGATGATCCCGCACTCCAGCCACACCCAATATTTGGTTAACTCTTGAAGCTTTCAGACTGACAGCCAAACACACAGCCGGCCAGCCAAACAGACGTCCAGACAGCCGGCTAGCCAAATACACAGCCTGCCAGGCTAGCAGCATGACCATATAAGCAGCCGGCTAGCCAGACTATACACACACACACAAAGTATCTACCGATAGCCAGCCAGCTAGACAAACAGCCAGACAGACTGCCTGCAAACCAATGACAAATAGGTGAAGATCTGTGTACTGCAGATCGGAGGTTGATTTGGAACTGAATATCCATATCTTCATTTTTAAATCCATTTTGACATGACCCGGAAACGCCGACCTCAAGCATTATGATCATTTTAATCTACAGCAACGTGTTGATGAGCAGCATAAAGCTTCAACTTGACTAATAAACCACAGTACGGGTGGGGTTAGAACCCATGGCGACTCACTTGCCATGGGTTCTAACCTCATCCGTACCGGGTTTTTTTTGTAATAGTGTTATTACGATTTCGTAAATTCAAGTAGACTGTTTCGCAGAGACTGTCAGAATTAGGTTGGGATATGTCATCTGTGGCAGATAAATGATGCAGCTTCCACCGAAGTAACGTAAGCTGTGTGACAAGGATCAGGGGTCGTATCCTTCAGCATTACAATGCAGACTGCCAGTTATCGTTGAACTGATTAACGAGTGTGTAGTTGATTGATGAAGGAAATGAAGGAAAATACAACTCTCAAAAGGCAGGGAATGGCTATGGAAAATCCATTGTCTCCGCTATTGATCAATCTGTATAACAGCTAGGCTGTTGAAAGACATCCTACCCTTCAGTCCCGGCAGAATGAGGTATTAGCATCTCGTGGATACCTTATACACACTGATGTGATGGACGAAATCCACAACGTTCACCAAAGATTTGAAAACACTAATTAGATAGAAAACAACACCCAATTGTATGGGATGAGTTTATAAACTCTTGCAATTTTTCTGTGTCCTCTAGGCAGATGACTTTCATGCTATTTTTTTTTTTGTCTTCTGCAAAGAATACAAAGCTGTAGTTGGTAATTTTGTCTGAAGTACTGAACTTTTTACATTGCTAAAGATTAACTTAACATTGCTTGCTTCTGTTCTTGTGTTCAGCTCGTAAGAAAAGTGTATATCAAGTCCCTGCTTTTCCTGTTATAATTATTGATCTTATTTATGCGCTACCTCTTCCAAGATCTCATTTGTCCGATGCCTTAGTGACTTCGACGTAGACCACGTCTGCACTTTGGGATTCTTTTAAAGCTTCCCTCATTTTGTCGTAATCATCCAGTAGTTTAGACAAGCATGATTTTCCTTCTATAAACCCACGGTGATCTGAGCTGTACAGGTCACATTTTTACCACCCTCTCAATGTAGCGGTTTGACAGAGTCCTACTGCCGCTTTTCTGCAGAGCAGTCAAGTCCAATTTTTAGGACCTCTGTAATTTCGCCTATATCTAAGCACAGCTAAGTATGCTGAATGCTCGTGATAGTGGTGGTTTACATTTCTTATAAATGGAAAGTTCCACGATTCTAGTGCTGAATTTTTACTATTTCCTTCTTGAATTCTAGAGAATTGGTTCTTATGTCTGATACATGATTTATCGGGCGGGTAGAAGTAATAAACTTTTTAAATCTTCCCACTTATCACAAGTGTCTTAGTGACAAGTGCCTTGGACAAATCGTAACTAGCATACACACACAGAACAGGCCAAGTGTCTTATTAGCACGTTCCTTTGACAAAATATTAACTAACACAAACACAGCATAATCCCCTCCTTGCTCCTGGGGTCACCGCCGTGGCTTGACAACAGCAGACGCCTCAGTTAGACCAAGGCGACACACACACATCCGGAGATCCTTCTGGCGCGCGTCCCAACAACAGGTCAAACGATCCTTAACGTGTTTACCCAGCGATGCTTGCAGGGGAAAGGAATCCACGAAGAAAAAGAGGGGAGAAAGACAGAGAGAGGGGAGGGAAGGAGAAAAATTGGCAGACGGGATAGGAGCAGTGAATGCGTGAATGAGAGGGGTGAGGGAATATAAAATATAGTAAAGTGTGAGGATAATGATACGTAAAGTTTGGTATGTCAGCAAGTAGGAGGAAAGGGGCGATAGGGAATAAAGAAGATGGGATAGTTGAGGTGACGTAGGAGAATGAGGATGATTGGGGTGACGTAGAAGGGAGTTGCATGGGAAGATGTGATGCAAACGTGGGACCTTCTTTACTTATTTAACAAAATTGGATTCATCAACATTGTGTTGCTACCTTTTAAGCGCAGGAGCGAGTGTCGGAGGGTGACACGGGAGTACCATGGGACGATGGTGTTGATATCACAGGAAAAGAGGATCCAGCCCTCCATTATACATCCTCTTCGAAACCCTTGATTTGTCAGGAATGTACTTGCGCACAGCTGAAATGTTTGAGTACTAGTACTACTGCAGTTTGCTGAGAGGTCTCTTCTCCTCCCGATAAGTGAGCGAATAGTGATGCGGATTGATAATTGTGTTGGTTTAGGGATGTCTATTGTCATTGCATTTGCTTGTGGGAATCTACGTCCTAGTGCTGTTCCTGTCTCTACCAGGTGAAAATGCTGTATTTTTTCACATAAATCATGTTTTACAGCCTAAGAACTGTTATCCTACCAAAGCTCATTTCAAAGCCCAGCCCTCTCTATTGTATGCTATCACGCCCTGGGATGCAACCCACAACAGTCTACTAACTTCCAGGTCCCTACTTACTGCTGGGTGAATAGGGGCAGCAGGTGTAAGGAAACATGCTCAATATAACCACCCGTGCCGGGGATCGATCCACGGACCCTCAGTACGTAAGCTGATTGCGCTACCAACCGAGCCACGATAGTATTTAGGTATTACCCCGTTTGTTGGTAGTGGGGAGGAACAGGGTTAACGATTTGGTTATATTTTGCTTTATTCGAAATGGGAGGATTCCGCCTAAAATATTTTCAATGGTGAAGGGAATGTTCATGGTGGCAAAGTCATGCTAGAAAATGATTCTTGCATTGACGTCAAAAACAGTGGAAGAAAAAAATAATGTATTTTTTCTGGAACACTGAAACTAGCGCAGTTTTCATTAATATCAGTTCTGTACCTGTGAGCTGCAGGATTAGTGTCCCAGCCTTAGTCTGGCCATCTATTACTCTAGTTTTATGCCTTTTGTGTTTCCACACTATCTATTTTTAAATTAACAGTTCCATAGTGTGTTGATAAGCACGACATTTCTCAGTTTTCAACGAATTTGTTTGTAATAGTTTTAAGAGCACCTTTACGTGCTAAGTGTGGAGTTGGCAGAGGTGTAGTGAATTCTATAGTGTGCACTGCTTTAGCAAGTTCATCAACTATTAAGAAGGAGAGTCAGGGGTATACTAGTTTCTTGTAGATTTTAGAGAGAAATGTAAGTACCTGGGTAACACTTTTCGAATCGCTACAAATTGTACAACTGTCTACCCGCAGGGTGTCAATTAATACAAGAGTCTAATAAATTCTATATATTTCAGCAGTGAAGACAAAGGATGTTGGGTATCTTCCATTCCATTTTGTGACGGAGGCGAGGACTCCACAGTGCAGATGTCACTAAGGTTGTATTACTGTCGAGGATCTGTGATCCATCTGTGCATATACCTATTGTATGTGAGATGAAGGTTGTGCATTGAAGATGTCAAAGAAACTCTTGCTTCATTTGGTACTTTTCTGAAGCATCACTGTCAACAGGAGTTATCGCATTTGGGGTAATACAGTTCCACGGGGAAACTGGCAGAACTGCTATTTGGTTTTAGCACTCATGAAAAATGTTTATGTAGGAAGAGAAATTATGTGGGAAGTTTTTAATAAAGGTTTGAAGGTAGGGGGGTGGGTGAATCTAGTGGGTTCATTCATAGAGGTGATGCCAAGATTCACTTTAGAAAGGTATGGATGTGTGTGGTGTGAAGAAATGCAGAGGGAGAGGTAGTTCGCACACATTATGTCTTTTTAAGGCTAGGCCTACGAGTGTTTTTTCTCCTTGTAGGCCTATTTATTATACGTGATGAAACTAAGGATCCGCCAATGATTCGTGTGGCAGAGTTTTGAAGTGTCTCCAGTTTTTGAAGGTTTGATGGTCCTTCTGATGCACACGTTTGGCAGTAATAGTCAGTTTGTCTGCGAATGTTTGTTATGTGGAATCTGAGAAGGATTTTGTGATGCACCACCCATAATGTACCGGTTAGGGGTTTGAGTATTGTTATACTCGACTGGGTAGTATGTTGGAGGTATGTGATATGCTCTCTAGGTGAGGAGGGGGCAGATCAAGATACATTACCAGGTATGTATATACCCTGTTATGTTTGATGCGATTGTTTTCAGCGATGATAACAGACAGTTGTTGAATTCGTGTTTGGTGAAGACTTACACGCCCCATTCGTGTATCCGTTAATTAGATGGTTTAGAGAGTATTGTAATGTTATTGTAGCGGACAATGAAGAGTTGTCGGAGTAATATAAAATCAAATAAAAGGACACAAGTGCAACTAATGGACATTTTGTTGTGGCAACGTTTCGCTCTCCAGGAGCTTTATCAAGCCGTTACAAACAATACACGGACACAGAGGGTATATATAGGCTTAGAGTGAGGTGTAATACTAGTGGTAGTAGTAGTAATATATGAAATTAAGACACATGTGCAACATCTGTGTATCTTTATAGTAAACGTTTCGCCATCCAGTAGCTTTATCAATACAAAATCCTAGGACATAATATGAAGAGAGTAGAACTATATACAAAAGACCTACGGTGCTGAATACACAAACTCCAAGGCCGAGGGACTGATTACCTCATCTTTTGTATATAATTCCACTCTCTTCAAATTATGTCCTAGAATTTGTATTGATAAAGCCACTGGATGGCGAAACGTCTACAATAAAGATACCCAGATGTTGCACATGTGTCTTAACTTCAATTGGATGTTCCGTTGATGAAAGTATCGTAATCAATTCAGTATTCTGTCTCTTATTCCTTGACTCAAGAGGTTAGCTAGCAGACTCAAATTTGGGATACTGTTAAAGGTCCCTTTGAGGTTGATGCACATGACAATGCAGACAGTTTTTTTTAACAGAAATAAGTTGATTTCACGTTTCAGATTATTTAATCCAAGATTGAGCAATGGGATTTAAGCCCTCCTGTGTTGTAGATTCCCTATTAGACGACTATTTACAACTATCTCCATGACCTTACCTAGACAAGATATAGATATAGGTCTATATGATGCAGGTTGGGACAGATCATTACCAGCGTTGTGTCCAGCATTGGTTAAAAAAGTCAAGATTGAATAGTTGTAGAGATGACAGGAGGAATTTGATTAATTCGTAGGGAATGCTATCTTCAGCAGCTGCCTTTCTCAAGGGCAACTGTGTAAATACAAGTTGTAATTGGCTGGAGGAGAATATGCTGTCCATAACTAGCATAGGCTGTGAGCGTGCCGAGACTATTTCCTGTAAGAGCAAGTTTTTCTGAATATGTATGTTAGTGCAGAATAATCTGATAGGGTACCTGCTCATACCTGGGAGTGTTTAGCATAGCACCCCATATAGTATTGTGACTTGAGAAGGATATCAGCGCTGGGCAACGTGTTATGCTGTTAAATGTTGCTCATATTTTATAGTCGGATTGGTGGGTGAGAGATTCGTGCAGAATAGTCTCAACGATTCTAGCCTTGATTTTTTTTTTTTTTTTTTTTTGGCTGCTACTGTTGCTTGTAGAAAGGTTACCCAATTTTATAATGATAGCGATATACGTTGCTTTTGTATGGCTCTACCTTTTAGAGCAATTGCCCGTGCGCAATCAGAGTTCCACCAGGGTTTTAAAGTTGTTGTTTTTTTTAGAACGTTTTCCAATCGTTTTATTGAGAAGTGATGTGGCAACATGGTTTAAATCTGCTGTGATTTCCGATAACCTTAAATCAATGTTTGCGTCGCCTGCACTTTTATCGTGAATCTCAACAGTAGTCGCCCACTGGGCTCTATTGAAGTTTATGTTCCATTTTGGAAGCGAAAATGGATACGAGGGTGACTCAACGTTGGACAATTTCATGAAGGGTTTGTGGTCACTGCCAATGTCAGGTCCAGTATCGCATGCGATTTTATATTTAAATTGAATTGACCCAATACATATATCGAGAGATGCTTCCAAGCCAATTCTGTAGTTGAAAAATGAGGAAAGGTATGGGAGCTAGGGAATATTATATGGTGATGTACTAACGTAATGGTAAAATATGAGGAAAGGTTTGGGGGCGAGGGAATATTATAAGGTAAAGATCAACCTCTGCTAAATTCTGAGTGTCTTTGCTCCATGTTGGGTGTTTGCATTAACTTTACTACAGGTTTTCTTTCTCCCCCTTTTCTTCCTCTTCCATTTGCTGTACACTTGTTAGCTACTTGCACAAGATAGCACTAGTCACTGGAGCACGGAGGTACTCTTACCTTGTGCTCAGTAGTGCGTGTCCCAGTATCAAGTACAGTCCTTGTGAAAGCAATATTGAAGAAGATATTACTCACACTATTTATAATCGTTAAAGCTAGGAAATTTTTCTTAGACAAATATATTATACTTTCTGAAGCCTGAGTATAAGAATATAGTTACTGACTGGAAAACGTTAAGTTTAGTCTGTTGCCTTAAGAAGGTCGTATCAACGTGAGCTAGTGTATGCTTTTAATTTATTTGTAAATTGTAAAACGACATTTGTTATGTTTTACCGCAAGAAGTAAACATTTATTTTTACCTGAAGCGCAAGTTTTTGATTACGATTTGTTGTTGTTGACAACAGAGGGTTTCGTAAATGGCTGCTTGAACCTCACCAAATGTTATTTAGATATCTGACTCGCTAGAACAAGGTGGCCGTCAGGAGAGAAGACTACAAACCGTTCAATCAAAATCTATTGACTTTGGACACTAACTGTAGAGGCGATTAGGTTGCCGAAAACTGTTATGAAGTCCTGCTGGTTACATGAGAATATTAGATATACAGAAAGGTAGGTGTGTGTGTGTGTGTGTCTGTGTGTATCTCAGTGTATACATGTTGAAAGCTTTCCTAAATACCTGTTTACAAATTAACGTTTACGAAACAGGTGCTGTACAGATAACATGCAGCCTTAATAACCCTCGTGCTGTCGATAGACTTTAAACCAGCCCACTGCTTACATGAGATATTTAATTTCTGGCTGTCTCTTAAACCAGTTTCAGAGCTTTAGCAGCTGCAGGAAATGAAGGCTTTGAGTGTTGTATTTATATTCCAAGTTCAGTTGCATAATATATATACATTTATATTCATATAAAACTGATATAGCCTTGTGGTAGCAAAGGAAACTGAATTCTAAAACGTAGTCACTAAAAATATATTATTGTTCACAAATATTGTTGGAACAAATGGTCGCTTCATCATACCATCCAGAAATATTGAAGAGCTTTGCTGGAAGCTACGAGTTATTCTAGAGAGAGCTCTAATAACTGCTGGAAGCAGGAAGCTGGAAGCAATTTTAAGTTTAAAATATTTATAATATTTTTGTAAATTTGTTTTAATAATTACCGACAGATATGAAGCCTTAGGTATAGCTGGATGCTACAGTTAATTTCATATATATATATATATATATATATATATTATATATATATATATATATATATATATATATATATATGCAATAAAATCACAGTAAACAGGTGATATCTCAATATGCAAAACAACCACAGTGAAAATAGTGAAATTCCAAGCGCTTTCGTGATTTCTCATTATCAAGGATAATGTGAGAAGTCACGAAACGCTATTATATTTCACTATATTTTATTTTATATATATATATATATATATATATATATATATATATATATATATATATATATAAACTTGACGCATAAATGTGGGACAGCGGGGGAATAATTGAAATATTAATATTTTTGCTAATCTTTAATTATGCTTTGCATTAGCAGTGTCCTAGCAAAGGCTGATTCGTTGCTAGATTGAAGAGGATGCTCTAAATCCGTAAGTCAGATGTATCTACACCCAGAGGTTTGTGCATCCATCTTGTGTACAGTACGCTGAATTTTTTTTGTTTTAACATTTTAAGGATTACAGTATCCTTGACCTGTGGTGTACAGGTGACATGAAGGGTTAAGCACCATTGCGTTGTTGTTAGACTTTAAACCCAGTAAACAGTAGAGGGTATCATGCATCACCTGGAGAATGGGTCGTAATCAGGTTTGTACAAGGAAGGTGAGAGTTGCTCCAGTTGTTTGTGTCAAAACCCTTCACCCGGATCAGTGTATCTCCTGTCCTTCCCGTTTCTCTTCCTTGACTGTAGTCAACAGGGACTGGAAATTGCCGAAAAACTTTAACTAATTTTTATTGAGGGTTACCATCGATATGCTCCAACACACTGTAGAAACCTGCTCCGAGAAATTGGATCTATCCTCCTTTTTCTTGGATCAACTCTGATTACATCTCATGCCACGGGATCTGATTTATTCATACAGGTTTAGTGCTTCTCCTATAACAATAATACAAATTTATTATTAGACTCCAGCCCCCTAACAATTTAAAACTATAGTAATTTGACAACTTTCAGGGATTTAATTATTAATGAACCTCCGGTACACATACTGAGTGGGGCTTTGTGAACGACGCAATGGTAAATCATTTATTAACTTTGTAATGAACGAACGAACTTCAGTAATTCATCACTGAGGCACCTGGTCTCGGCTCGGTACACCTTTGTTATATAGGCTCAGCTCAGCACACACTTATGTAGATTCGGCTCAGCATTATAGCTTGTCTCAGTTTTATAGAACGTTGTTTTTGGTATCCGTTCAGCAGACTATTGTATCTGGTCTTGGCTTACGATAACCTTTTATCCAGTCTAGGCTCATCAGATCTTTATATATGGCCTCTTTATACATGACTTTCTATATCTGGTCTCGGCTAGCCAGAGCTTAGGCTGACCTTAGGTCAGCAGGCTCTTGACTTAATTTGTAAACGACAGTCGTCATTTTTTATCTTAATTTTTTGGCTCGTCTGGTCAGATAATTAACATTCGAAGGGGTCATATTCTGGAGATTTCCTTTTGTTCGTCCCTAATTCCTCCTTGGGCATTTGCCCTTGACCCTCAGAATATTCGTATTCGTGTAGTTCTTCACACAGGCGCCCCTCCCCCCTACTCAATACATCAGAAGAAAAAATTGCCAGACACGAGGTCAGTGGCATCAGGCGAAGTCTTGCCACAGCCTGTTGTTGCCTAGAAGAACGGGCACCTCAGGAACTGAGGCCCGATAGAAGCCAGAAGCACCCATGTGGATTCACTTTGCTACACTAGAAAGACAGCAATCAGATTGCGTTGGACTATGCCTGTGCGTCTACATTGGCTGACATCTGCCTAAAATACTTTGGAACTGAAGTGGGTGGTGCCGCCACTTTCAAGGAAACCTAGAAGATCAACAAATGCAGTAAGCTGGCATCATGCTATAACTTCGTCCCAATAGGACCGTAGACCCTATGAGCATGGAACAAGTGTGCTCTTAGAATTCTTAAATATGAGTGACAAAGTCATCACGGACACCAAAGACTCCAGAGCTACCAGCTTTCTTTTCCAAAGATTGTGTTGCGATCCAGACAGAAAATGCCTGCAGCAAACATAGCATATAGTGGGTGGTAAGGGAATACAGTAGTCAAACACCTGGAATGATTGTTAGCGCCATACGGGGTGGCTGGAGTATCTCGGAAACTACTGATCTGGGATTTTCACGTACAACAGTCGCAAGAATTTACAGAGATTTGTGTGAAAAACACTAAACATTTAGCAGTTCAAATAACCATACGTTACAACAGTGGTAGGCAGAAGAGCATCTCTGAATGTACAACACGTCGAACCTTAAAGTGGAAGGCTCAGAATTTGGCGTAAACCTTTGGAATATGGTGGAACCGGAGATTCACAGAAATATTTCCAACACCTTGTTGAATTCATACAACTAAGAATTCAGGTTGTTCTTGGAGCAAAGGAGGGCCTCGCCCAGTACTCGAAGGGTGCACCTAATAAAGTGGCCACTGAGCTGTTTAGTTTGTTTTTTGAAACTTCGAATCGATAATCTGACAGACGACAGTCTAAAGCACTGTCTATTCGGTGTGCCATCTTAAAAAGTTTACTTACAAAAACATATTACCTACTGTAGCTGTAAAATTTGTAATGACCACCAAATGCGATCCATCTACATTTTTGCATCCACTTACTTGGGCGTACTGTAGCGTTAGGTTTTTTCTCTATCGCTGAAAATGTTGGAGGATGGTCCTCACAGCCGCTCCAGCCTGTGAACAAGTTCACCCGTTCAGACTTAGATGTCTCGTTTAGTATTCAAGTTATTATATAGTAACCATGCATAGGTAACTGTCATCCAGAATTTGGATGCAACACTAAGCAAGTGACTTGATCGCTCCATTAATCGCATATATTATTTTAATCATTCTCTCTTTCTTAATCCACAAATTCCCTCTCACTCCTCTTGCTACTGTGATTTTATCCTCAAAAAAATATTTTTTTTTTCTTTCGGGGAAAGGTCATCCTGAGAGATGGCAATTTCAAAGTAAAAATAATTTCAGTAGTAATAAACGACAACTCAAAAGTTCTCGTAGTTACATTGCCGAGTACTCAGTGTAATCTCCATAGCCTTACCAAAGAACCTTTCCTATGAAAATAGGCTGAAGGCACTAAAACATGGACATAATAGAAAGGCGTAGAATTAGGAAAGATATAATTGAAGTGCACAAACGAAAAACTGGAATAAATAAAGAGTTACTTGTATGTTGTTCCAGTCACGGTATTGTGTCTGTTTGTTTTTCTTGAAGAAATTAAGATTTCAGAAGGACATAGTGATGCCGTGGTTTGGCAGAAGAATTTTAGAAACTCCCAGGTTGTGTTGAGGCAAAAGCTTTAGGTAGCTTTAAATATAGGTGTGAAGGGTACATAAGTGGGTGTGGGTTGGTGTGAGTTGGATGTTCCTAGCATGGACCAGTGAACTTGCTGCAGTGTTCCTTCGTTCGTGTGTTCTTGTGTCCCAGTTGAGACTGATAGACGCCATTACCACGTGGATGGAGCCATTTCTATGTAATGGAAAGTGACAGGGACCCAGCTAGCTTTTGTTCCCGCTGTGCAACTCATGTATAGAATAAGGTAGCCTTAGGTCGCGGGTGTACCTTTTTTTTTTTTAATTTTAGAGGCTTGCATTTTATTTAGCTCTTTACCGATGTGTATAATCTATGCTTACCCATATGGTGTCCTGTTGTTTACAATGGAAATGTGAAGTGGCTTTACTACTTGAACAAGGCCTATTTTCTCAAGATTGCAATTGCAGTCCCCGTCTAACACACACAAAAGCTGTGAGCAGGGCCAGGAGCTGTGAATCGACCCCTGCAACCACAACTAGGTGAGTACACACGCACACACACACACACACACATACACACACACCAGGTTCCCCAACCTGGACAACCCCAATGCAACCAAACAACCTAACCCAAAACACACATGCCATACCCAATGATTCCACCCACCTCATTACAAACTCCACCTTCCCACCAACCACCCATAGTTCCCCATCAGATCTCCCACTTTCCCAACCCCAACATACCCCCCAGACTACGGTTTTAGAAAAGAAGTTAAAGGTTTGGTATACAAATGCAGATGGTATAACAAATAAATGTGAGGAGTGGCATGAAAGAATAAAGGAGACATCCCCAGACATAATAGCACTCACAGAAACGAAACTCACCAGGATGATAACAGATGCAATCTTTCCACCCGGATATCAAATCCTCAGGAAAGATAGAGGGAGCAGAGGGGGAGGAGGAGTTGCACTGCTCATTAAGAACAGGTGGGGATTTGAGGAAGTGGAAGGAATGGATGGAATGGGTGAAAGGGACTACATAGTAGGAACAATTCAGTCTGAGGGCCATAAGGTGGTATTTGCTGTAATGTACAACCCGCCACAGAACTGCAGGAGGCCAAGAGAAGAATACGACGAGAGCAACAGAGCAATGGTAGACACACTAGCCGAGGTAGCCAGAAGAGCCCACATGGGGAGAGCAAAGTTACTAGTTATGGGTGATTTCAATCACAAAGAGATTGATTGGGAAAACCTAGAGCCCCATGGGGGTCCTGAATCATGGAGAGCCAAGATGATGGATGTGGTACTGGAAAACCTCATGCATCAACATGTTAGAGACACTACCAGAGAGAGAGGTGGGGATGATCCAGCAAGACTGGACCTAGTATTCACCTTGAGTAGTTCGGACATCGAGGATATCACATATGAAAGGCCCCTTGGAGCTAGTGATCATTTGGTTCTGTGTTTTGATTATATAGTTGAGCTACAAGTGGAGGGGAGCAGGAATAGGAAGGGAGAAACGAAACTACAAAAGGGGGACTACACAGGCATGAGGAACTTCCTACAAGACGTTCAGTGGGAGAGAGAATTGGCAGGAAAACCAGTAAAAGAAATGATGGAATATGTGACAACCAAATGCAAAGAGGCAGAGGAGAGGTTTGTCCCCAAGGGAAACAGAAGTAATGGGAAGACCAGAACGAGTCCTTGGTTCAGCCAGAGGTGTAGGGAGGCAAAAGTAAGTGTAATAGAGAATGGAAAAAGTACAGAAGACAAAGGACCCAGGAAAATAAAGAGATTAGCCGAAGAGCCAGAAACGAATATGCACAGGTAAGAAGGGAGGCTCAGCGACAATATGAAAATGATATAGCATCAAAAGTCAAGTCTGACCCGAAGCTGTTGTATAGCCACATCAGGAGGAAAACAACAGTCAAGGACCAGGTAATCAGGCTGAGAAAGGAAGGTGGGAGTTCACAATAAACGACCAAGAGGTATGTGAGGAGCTCAACATGAGATTTAAAGAAGTATTTACACAGGAGACAGGAAGGACTCCAGGAATTCAGAATAGGGAGGTATACCAACAAGTGCTGGATGAAATACACACAACCGAGGAGGAGGTGAAGAAGCTGCTATGTGAACTCGATACCTCAAAAGCGGTGGGACCGGACAACATTTCTCCGTGGGTCCTTAGAGAGGGAGCAGAGATGTTGTGTGTGCCACTAACACAAATCTTCAACACATCCATTGAAACTGGGCAACTACCTGAGGCGTGGAAGATGGCAAATGTAGTCCCAATTTTTAAGAAAGGAGACAGACACGAGGCATTAAACTACAGACCTGTGTCACTGACGTGTATAGTATGCAAAGTCATGGAGAAGATCATCAGGAGGAGAGTGGTGGAGCACCTAGAAAGACACAAGCTTATAAACGACAACCAGCACGGTTTCAGGGAAGGAAAATCCTGTGTCACAAACCTACTGGAGTTTTATGACAAGGTAACAGAAGTAAGACACGAGAGAGAGAGGGGTGGATAGACTGCATTTTTTTGGACTGCAAGAAGGCGTTCGACACAGTTCCTCACAAGAGATTAATGCAAAAGCTAGAGGATCAGGCACACGTAACAGGAAAAGCACTGCAATGGATCAGAGAATATCTGACAGGGAGGCAACAACGAGTCATGGTACGTGACGAGATGTCAGAGTGGGCACCTGTGACGAGTGGAGTTCCACAAGGGTCAGTCCTAGGACCTGTACTGTTTTTGGTATATGTGAATGACATAACGGAAGGGGTAGACTCAGAATGTCACTATTTGCAGATGATGTGAAGTTAATGAGAAGAATCAAATCAATCGAGGATCAGGCAGGACTACAAAGAGACCTGGACAGGCTGCAAGCCTGGTCCAGTAAGTGGCTCCTTGAATTTAACCCTGCCAAATGTAAAGTCATGAATATCGGGGAAGGGCAAAGAAGACCGCAGACAGAGTATAGTCTAGGTGGCCAAAGACTGCAAACCTCACTCAAAGAAAAAGATCTTGGGGTGAGTATAATACCGAGCACATCTCCTGAGGCACACATCAATCAGATAACTGCTGCAGCATACGGGCGGCTGGCAAACCTAAGAATAGCGTTCCAATACCTCACTAAGGAATCATTCAAGACTCTGTATACCATATACGTCAGGCCCATACTGGAGTATGCAGCACCAGTTTGGAACCCACACCTGGTCAAGCACGTCAAGAAATTAGAGAAAGTGCAAAGGTTTGCAACAAGACTAGTCCCAGAGCTAAGGGATTGTCCTACGAAGAAAGGTTAAGGGAAATCGGCCTGACGACACTAGAGGACAGGAGGGTTAGGGAGACATGATAACGACATATAAAATACTGCGAGGAATAGATAAGGTGGACAGAGACAAGATGTTCCAGAGAGGGGATACAGAAACAAGGGGTCACAATTGGAAGTTGAAGACTCCTATGAGTCAAAGGGATGTTAGGAAGTATTTCTTCAGTCATAGAGTTGTCAGGAAGTGGAATAGCTTAGAAAGCGACATAGTGGAAGCAGGAACCATACATAGTTTTAAGACTAGGTTTGATAAAGCTCGTGGAGCAGGGAGAGAGAGAGAGAGGACCTAGTAGCAATCAGTGAAGAGGCGGGGCCAGGAGCTATGACTCGACCCCTGCAACCACAAATAGGTGAGTACAAATAGGTGAGTACACACGCCCCGATGGCATGGTGGCCAGCGCGTTTACTTCACGCACGGAGGGCCCGGGTTCAATTCCCGGCGGGGCCGAAACATTTCGAAGTGTTTCGTTACACACACACACACATACATACAACAGGCCTACTGTCTAATCGACATGTGCCTAGGACTAAATGGTAACTAAATGGTAACTAACTAACACACACACTCAAACCTTGAGCGTAAAAATTATTAACAGCTAATCGATTTTTCCGCCTTGGCTCATTATAGATGCATTGAAAAGCGGTAAGGTGGATGTCTTTTTAATGGGAAGATGAATGATATCATTCCTTCCTCATTCCAAAATACCTCCACGGCAAATGTTGAAATCTGGTCAGATGATTTTACACAGTGGGAATGAGGAGACCAGATAATGATTGAGAGATTACGTAGCGCTGGGGTGAGGGGTCACAGAGGAGGGTGAGGTCATATAAGGAGTCACGTATGTGGTAAGGTCCCATGGTTTGGGACCTTACCACATACGTGAAGTGCAATCTGAGCGTCTTTACACATTCTTTATAATTTAGACCTTTGGATTCATACAAGTAATGAAAGTTTTCTGTACTTTTTCCAGATCCTGCTGTTGTACCTGATTTAAGGGGACTGGTAGAAAGCAGCAGTTTTTCCAGTCTTGAGAATGACACTGTCACGAAGAGCATAGCCACTGCCTTCGCATCTCTTGTTTTGAAGGATCTTGGTAATCCAGCTTATCACATCCCTCCCAGTAGTGATGATAACACCTCTGTGATGTTCCAGCCTAACATCTCTCCACATCATTACTCAGAAATCCCTTACATTCCTCCTCCGCTCCATTGCCTGGATTCTGTGTCTTTTATTTTTTATATTTCTATTTCTTCCATTTTCTCCAAAGCAGAGCAAGTAAAATATATCACGGAACATCATATTGCTCTGGGATATATGCCTCAGGAAGTCTTAAGTTATGCCAGCTAAGATATTCGTTGTCTTTGATAGACATTCCTATCATTCAAATTCTAGTCTGTTCTGCAAAGAATGATTTAATGGTACGATTTTTATCTTTCTATTCCAGATATGAGAAAATTTGGGGTTATTCCTGTATCTTGCTGAACAGAGCTTTCGATTCTTTAGGCAACATAGGGAACGTTTAAAAATTATACTTATTAATTTTTGCTTTCTTGAAATTTGCTTGAGAGAAAAAATCAGGTCAGTGTTTAATAAAATTATAAAACAATGGCAATGTATAAATATTTAATATTATAATGGAAGTAATCATTATAGTGATTAACATAATTCATTTGTCGTCGGTTAATTAAAAAATTCATTAATTATCAGTTGTGATTGTTCAGATGAAAATGAATCCCTCTCAGAACTGAATCTGACGTCATAAAAGTAATCGTAACCAATGCTGGTTTACCCGCCGCCTGCTTTAATTAAATCATATTTGGGAATTTCAATTTATTTACAGCAGCCAGCAGATGTTTAATTAGAGTTGCATGCAGGCTCACAACCACGGTGCTGTGACTCAGTCTTCACCCTTACAGGTGTTTAAAAGTGGTAGGTTTGCAAATGTGTGTCGGCTTTCGTTATTTTTCGTTTGTTTTCAAAATATTGTTGAAAATGCCTTATCTGCGTACGCTCCACGTGTTTAGGCTTGCAATATTCACCTGTTTTGTGGAGCTCAATAACACTACGTCTATGAGATAATGTTCGTAAAATATTTTTTTATTTGCCTAACGAAAATCAAGAGCAAGGGCATCAGCGTAACGAAAATCAATGGCAAAATGGACGTAAAGAATATCACCATCACGAAAAAAATAAAAAACACGAACTACATAAAATATCGACAAACATTTCTAAAATCACGAATATTAGCATCATGAACATCAAAATCACGAACTTCAGCGCCACGAAAATAAACATCAGCGTCACTCGCATCACGAATATCAACATCACTTCCGTAACCAGCGTCACCGTTCACCATCACCGTACATAATAATAAAAAAGAAACGCATTATTTTGTTAATAGTTTTGAGAGTGAAAACGCCTTGATGCCGGTGAGGGGCTCTTAATCCAGTGCATTGAATCGAACTTGATTGCCTCCCAGGCCCTGTACGACCCCTACTGGTTTAGCGTTCTCCCTCGAATGATGTAATATTTCCATTTGATCTTAACTGTGTCGTTTTTGCCATCTTAGAGGGCGCTACGTGTTTGTAGTCTCCAGTGGCTGGCTGGTCTCCAGTGGCTGGCTGGTCTCCAGTGGCTGGCTGGTCTCCAGTGGCTGGCTGGTCTCCAGTGGCTGGCTGGTCCCCAGTGGCTGGCTGGTCCCCAGTGGCTGGCTGGTCTCCAGTGGCTGGCTGGTCCCCAGTGGCTGGCTGGTCTCCAGTGGCTGGCTGGTCTCCAGTGGCTGGCTGGTCTCCAGTGGCTGGCTGGTCTCCAGTGGCTGGCTGGTCTCCAGTGGCTGGCTGGTCCCCAGTGGCTGGCTGGTCCCCAGTGGCTGGCTGGTCTCCAGTGGCTGGCTGGTCTCCAGTGGCTGGCTGGTCCCCAGTGGCGGGATGGTTCCCAGTAGCCAGCTAAAACTCAGTGGCTTACAGAACAAATAAATTGATGCAATACATAGCCAACTGGGATAGCGGGCTGGTGGTTGGCTGGGGGGGAGGTCATGGGATAGAAGGGTTAGAGGCTGTTATGGGACAGGCGGTTAGGTGGCGGTGATGGGTGTGTGGGCGAGGGTGGGATATGGAGGTTGGTGATGGGTGAGGGGGGCGGAGATGGGTTACGGAGTATAGTATGTGTATTCTGTGATTTAACATTTTTCAAAGTTTCTTTATAATTTATTGCGAGTATCTGTTGGATGACATTAAATAATTAATGCTTAACTTGAAGAGTTAAAAAACGATGGCAGCCGCTTGTGTAAGGATTGGTAAAGGCTCGTTTCTCCGTCTGCTAATCCCGCGAGACATACTATTAATCTGTACTCTCCTAACTAGAATATGGCCAGAGCCTTTACAAATAAGAGACATTGCTATGATGTGAATTGACCTTTATTCCATGAACGTAAAATTGAACATTGCAATTGCAGCCATACAGGCAGCAATGATTTTTTTAGTAAAAGCAAACGAAAAAGAATGACAAATGGTAAAAATATATCACCACCTAAGTACCATCCATCCTGGACTGAAACGGTCAGTTTTGGGCTCACCAAATCCAACAAATAAGCCCCTCAGCATAGTGACAAACACATCATTTGTTTTTGCAAACATTCAGGAGTCTTAAACCCAGCAGCAGCAGCAGCAACAAAATACTATTCATCGGCGATCTCCTCATTGAGTTGGAATGCTTGATGCTTTACGGAAACCCACGTAAAAAGTTACACTGACATGAGACGGATTTCTGGGCGCAGTCTACTCAAATGCGATGTGTGAAGGGTTGGTCTGTATGTTAGTCGCTCATATGCACCTAGTTACTTAATACCACCAATGATGAACCATAACTCTTTAATGTCCTCCCTCCATTCATACATAAGGGGGATTACAAAAAAAAAAGTGGTTTTCAAGAAAAAAATCAACAGATTCCTCAAAACAGTTCCTGATCAGCCGGGTTGTGGTCCATACGTTGGACTGCGGGCGGCGAGCACTAACAGTTTGATCGATCAGTCCAATAACTGGGAAGCCTGGTCTTTTACCGTGTCTGGTGACCTCCGGAAGCGACTGCAGGTAAACTCCAGTAAGACAGGAGTTAGGTTTCTGGAGAAATGCACAATTTTAATTCGCTTTTTTGAAAGAATTCTCTTTATTTGGCAAATTCTCGGCAGTGAAGACGGCAAACTGTAAGACCACTCACTAGGGAAGAATAAATTCTAGCGAGTTTTTCAAGCAATAAAGTAGCGATCATGCAAGGTGAAGCGCAGAGGCCCTGAACTGGTTGGCTGTAGACATTTTTCCAACCTGCAGATAAAAGGATTGTGAGAGGTACAAAAATTATTGAAGCTCGGGGACACGGAAATGCGTGCTAGGAAGAGCAACTTATGACACTTAAACCCAGAAACTAGTTTCTAATGAAGAATTATGAGCATTTACTTCATAAGCATCAACTCTGCTTTTAAAATCGTATTTATACTTTTCACTCCAACATTCTTCAGTTATCTACATTTAGCTATTCAACTGCAATTTTTAAAAAAAAGAATTTTCTTATTTTAAAAAAAAGATCACATAAGTAAATATATATATTTTTCTTCTCTCTCAGTGCACAAAAATAGCTTATAAATTATTGGTCGAGATGAAGCTGGTGTTGGGTATTGACTTTTCACTCCTGAGAGTAAATAAAGAGAGAATAAGTGTTTATTCTGTCTGGCGAATGTTGTCGACGTTACAGGTAGTTTCATTCCATGGATTTCATCGCTTATATTTAATAGTTATTCCCGAAAAGGGACCTTAGTGGTTGCCTGATTTCTTTTACGTCTACCTCTTCGATTTATTTTGTGTGGATAAATTTGTCAATGCAATCATTTTTTTTTAAAATTTGAACTGTTGGATTTTTTTTAGTGAGGTTGGACTATTTTAAATAACACACAATTTCTTTTTTGTTAGAGGATTGTAGAGAATTCTAAATATAATAGCCTAAAAAAGAAAAAGAAAATTTGAAACAATTGAAAACTTGCGTTTTTTAATTTTCTGAGTTGTGTGAACCCTTAAATATCGCACAGCGTGATCCCAGAGCAATCATTGTTACCTATAGTTTTCTTGTCCCATCTTAAGATTTTCGTTTATAACTTTCAGAAAGTCTCATCCAATCGACAATTGACACGCCTGTTCTCGTGCTCTTTCTTTACTCAGTTATATATAGACAGTTCCCGAAACTGGTTTCCACGAGGTAGCTTTGAAGAGCCTCTTATGATCGGCTTCCTAATTTCAGGTATCGCCGAGTGATTGACTTGCATTGTTATTGGTTATTGATTCGTATATGTATGTACATAAGAACATGATGCTGGTGAGGATGGTGATGATGGTGGTGGTGTGGTGGTGACTGTGATGATGGCAGTGGTGGTATTGGAGGTGGTGGACACACGTGCATGTATGGATATACATATGAATATATATGCCCAAGTATGCATCCATACATGTGTATATGAGTAAGTTATGCAGTATACATACATACGTTCATACAAACAATACTTGCACATGCTTATACACGTGCAAACACACCTATGCAAACGTGAACATACGTAAACGTGAAGATTTAAACATACATACACATCCATACATAAACACCACAGCAATGCATACATGCATACATTTTCACACATGCAATAAAATCACAGGAAATTGGTGATATCTTAATATGCAAAATAACCACAGAGAAAAAATAATAATCAAGCGCTATCGTGATTTCACTGTGATTATATTGCATTCTCACCGATACACAAGTGTATTTCCATTAGCACGTGTATTATCATTATTATTATAATCATGGGGAGAGCTAAACCCGTAGGATTATACAGCGCATGTGGGGGGCATGAAAGGTATTCAGGGTTAATTCAGGGAACTGGAGCACAGATCCAATTCCCTAGATCAAAAGCCCCTCACCAGCGTAAAGGAACCTCCCTTGAGGGGCTATACGCATGCATATTTATGCATGCAGAAATATGCACGGCATACGTCAGCACAAGCATACATACACACGGTGCAATGATATCGAAAATATGGGTGAAAGGACACAAGTGCATACAGTTAGAGCATCTTTATCGGATACGTTTCGGTCCTAGGACCTTAGTCACTCCAAATGACACAGATGAGAGAGAGAGAACAGTATATATAGTGGAGAACCAGGTGAAGACGTCAGGTCATTCAATAGTCGTGTACACGGGGTCGAGAACACAATAAGGCATGCAGCCAAGACATCAAAAATGTATGTCTTGCACAGTTCTCATGAACTGGAGCACAACAGAGTTGGTCAACAGAGAATTCTACACTGATAGACGCCGCTGTATTGAAGTATCCATAATTGCTTCTACCAATACCACACAATAAAGAGCCAGTAAATACGCCATCTCAACTACCGCAGTTTGTTATTGATTAAATACCACTTGTTCGTGGTTACAAAAATAAAATATATATATATATATATATATATATATATATATATATATATATATATATATATATATATATATATATATATATATAATCGCAAAAGAAGCTATCATAAGTGCACAACAACCATAGGGCAAAGAGGATAATGAACTTGCATTAAGCTTTCCGCGATGCCAACTCTGCCTTAGCGATACATGGAAAAAAATGGAAATCACATTGATAGTCGAGACACAAAGGCGTGTCCAGTGACACAGTCTCGTCTAGAAAAGCCTGCGTGGAGCGGCATCCATCCATCCATCCATCCATCCATCCATCCATCCATCCACCTCACATGGAAAAGCTGTCAAGGAATGCTTTAAGAAAAACAGGAAATGACAGTAAAGCCCATACACCTCCCAAGATCTATACTAATCAAGCATATAATATTCGTGTTAGGTGACAGTTATTGTTTTGGTTGTCTTAATAATCGCCGTAATCGTACATTAGACAGCTTACTTAAAATAATGTAATAACTGGAGTATTTCCATATTCCTGTGTATACAAAATCACAACAGCAATCCTGGCAGAATGGCTCAGAAACATGCTATGGATTGCATATTGTACATCAATGAGCCTAGTTGTTTTTTCAGTACCTAAAGTCAATTAATACCTGGCCTCTTGTGTTTGAAAAATCATACCACCAATCCTGGCTGAATGATCAACCAAAAATGTATTGTCGATTGTTACAACACCACCAATAATTGGTAATCCCGTACCAGAAGTCCATTAATTTATTTAATCACCTGGCATTTTATAAAAAAAAAAATCGCGGTAGAGGGTGTACCCAGTCAAGCATATCGAGTAGGCTAATACTACTAGCACGTTAGGATTTATCACCACCATTTTAATATATAATTCATATAAAAGCAGATGAACTAAACAGTTGTAAGGAATTAAAGTGTATGGTACGAAGGCAGAAAATGGGAATCGCTGTACGTACTACATCAAGATTTTGATTCGATTCTTGTGTATCCGTACCTATTTATATATGACGCCGAACCTTCGTGGAATACAACACACTTGTGGGTGCAGTGAAATGAAACACAGGGAGGTTAACCCCTAGCTAGTGGCAGCGTGGCACCCATAAGTCAACAGTGGCACCATTGGCATTGCTAATTCCCAACAGCCGGGGAGAATGAATTATATCTAATCCCAGAAGTTCCCAGTCACCAATACGAGGAAAATCGATCATGTACGGATGAGAGCAATGACAGAGAACACGGTTAAAATGGTCCACAACTCATGGGACCGTGGCACACCCGAGTCCACAATGACTGCTAAATACCGCAATGCTGGGCAAAACAATCTAATGCAGTCTGTTTCCTAACACTAAATAGAGGCAATGTATGGGTAAGTAAATGACATTGTTCGTGCTGGGCTAACTCATCTAACGCAATCAAGAGCATTTGTAAAGTTTCCAGGTATAAGGCTATGAACAATGCCTCAATTAGGAATGAATCGAGCCTGTACAAGCCTTGAATAGTACATGGACTAGAATACATAGGTAGTACTGGTTTGGTAATGGAGACGTGAATGAGTGGAACTAACTCTCAAGTAACGTCAATAAAGCGAGAATCTTGAATTGTTATAAAAATAGGATGGACACGTACACGAGTGTTAGTGGGTGTGAGGTGGATCTGCATGTAAAATATTCCTACTCTTCTCCTCTATGGTATGTTCATAGAGGGATTCCCCATTTACTCTTTGTGACATACATTAATTCCTTCCAAAACTATAAAACTTTCTGTTCAGCTAATCTGCTTTCATAAAAGGGTGGTGACATTTCCTAAGGTTTTCTTAAGGGTCGTTCATCCTACAAAAGTGAACTTGGGAGCGCAATAGCTAGGTGCTTGGACAGCGAAAAGTAACGACTATAAATAGTAATACTAATTGCATTTCGGAAAGAAAAAAATAAATTTCGTACTGAACATGGTACGTAAATATTTGCTATAAGGTGTTCCTTAACTATTACACTACGACTATAGTAGAAACGCTGGTCTGTGAGCAACGTGCTAATTTCCCTCAAACATTTATATGTAATGAAGCTAAATGTAATTTAAAGGCCTTGAAATGTATAAAATAAATTTTTTATTGACAATGAACAGGTTGTAATCTTGAGAGGCTTTATGGTTGGGTAATTAGATACTCTTTTAGTCTCATAATGCTCAAGTAATAAAGCAAACATCAATTTGCCTAATAAACAAGCTTCTTCCCTCATTTATTTACACAGAATGCATGTGAGGCTGCTCTTAATCACCACTGATAAACAAAAAACTATTTTTACAGAGCTTCAAGACTAAATTGCCACGAAAGGTGTTAATGTTATCGTAGATAAACCACGGGGAGTTTGAGAGCTCTTGCTGTTTTCATGAGAAGTAAGAGTGAAAAGCAAAATACGAGTTTACAATTATGATGACAATTTGAGGAGTTCTGAGGCCGGTTTTCTAAGGTGGGATGTGTGTGGTCGTAAGCATTAAATGTAGCAGACGAACGATGAAGTTTCTAGTTAGCGAGGGATGGGAGGAAGAAGTTTGAGACCGAGAGAGAAATGAATATGCATACCAGTGAATGCACGTAGAAAGTTAAAAATACACATGTTATTTCGTTGCAATAGATGATAAAATTAGAAGAGCTGACAGACTGAGCAATTAACAAGTTCACAGAAAGTGTGAAGGGAGGAGGGAGGGAAGAGCTAAGTGATGAAGCCCAGGTGGTGTGATGAAGTAAGATCCATTGAAAGGAGGGTGAAAAAAAGTCGAGGAATAATTTTTAAGAGAGATTTGGAGGCTCCGAACACCAGATACAAAAATAGTGAGAGATGAATATTTCTTTTAGCAAAAACTTGTTTTGGATGTGGCCAAATAAACAGTTCTAGTACCTTATTGTGCTAGAACTTTTAAGATGGATTTTTCTAATAAAGATCACTACTGGTTAGATTACAGATGGAAATGATACACATATTCATGATGCTAACTGGGATTAAAACTATACGTCATCTGGATTTAGGGTTTTAGTGTGGCACTGAGCTGGGTCTAACGCACTTCACCCATTCTGTGAACATACAAGTTGAAAAGAACTGCACGACTTTGAAATCTTGCCACTGTAAATTTACAAGTAATGTCTTCCTGAGATGGTATGATAGCCTCATAATTCTTTTTTATGGGGCATCTGTGTGTTGCTTTCCTCATTTTCCACTCTTCCTCGGCAGAAGTCACATTTCCAAAATTGTTTATTATGCAATGCCATGGATTATTATTATTTCTTGGGAAAATACGAAATCCGTCGTGGTAAAAATGCGCATGGAGAATAGAAGTAAATCACACGCGATCCAAAGAGAAAGTATTGATGGACTGATTACATCAACTCAAGGCTGAGGGACTGATTACCTCAAACTACTCCTGTTTTTCACCATTCTCCTTTGTATGGACTGATGAAGTCACTGTGTGGCGAAACGTTTCCTCATTAAAGATACCCTAGTGTTGCATATGTGTAATTTATCAAGAGAAAGTATGTCCAATTCATTGGCTCAAGAATATTCCACCGATATCAAGGAATAATGGCATGAAATCCTCCCCTGTATATACAAATTACTTATAAACCTTAGAAACATAACCTGTACGCAAAAAAAAAAAAAAAAAAAAAAGTAGAGCATGACGACACCCATTTGAATTGGGTTATTTCATAGCCTATCTATGAAATTACCCAACAGTATTAAATATTCCATGACCTTAATTGAGTTACTTCTCTACAGAGTAACTGTACGCTTTTGACTTCCATCAGGCCTCTGTACTTGGGGTTCCCATTGAGATGGGCAACGGGCTGTGGCGAGGCTTCTCTTTATGATGTCATTGACCTCCTCATGTCTAGCATACTTCCCTTCTGATGTGTGACACACGAGACCATGAAGTCCGAATTGATCAGCCGTCGCCCTGCCGCAAATACACCTATGTTCGGTGAGTATGGGGGGCGGCTAGGCGAAGAGCAACACCAATCCGAATGGCCTGTGGGTCGAGTCGAGTCCCCAGAGAGGAATTGGGAACAGCTAGAAGGAAATCTAGCCTTCACCGCTAGGAGACGAGCTTTGTCCTTTCCTGAAGCGTTGGTGAGCATTGTGTTGGCAATTTTTTCCATGATCGGTTTGTCCCAGTGGGACTGTTTGTGCTCTTTGGGAGGAGCTGGTCTACTGGAGGAGTCTGCCAGGATGTCCCACCGCACGGCTGCTTCAATGAACCTGGGGTCTTGAGTTCCCACCACACCTCTCAAACGTTCAGGGACAATCTTCTTGACTAATCCACAGGAGGCCAAACACGATGACAGAAATGTAGGTAAAGCTACCTGCGTTGCTTTGCGCACCCCTATACCTCCCAGTCGCACTGGGAGGGTTGCCTGCTCCCATTGCCGATCCTCTAGTGACAGATTCAGTGCCTTCTTAAAGGTTGATCTCAGGTGTGCGTCATACTCGATAAGTGTTGGGTTGTCCAAAGAGGGTGCGCACCTCAAGAAGTCAGTCAGTCTTGACATAGTAAGACACCTTGTGAGGAGATACAGGGCATCATGGGCATTAAGATCAATTATATATATATATTAATGTGTGTGTGTCTGTCTGTGTGTAATGTATGTATGGTATTTGATGTCCGTGGTGACTTTTTATTTGATTCGTAGCTTACTAGGCAGCAGAGTGAGAGATACTTGGAAGGCGAAGTGTGAGTCTGGATTTTGGTCGCTAATTCATCCGATTACTATCCTTTGAAAAAAATCGATGAGACGAACAATTGTATGTGAACACCCAATTATCACAACGTCGTTTTATTACTGCTAGTGTTTGTTAGTAGATATTTCGATTTTGCTGTGTTTGTTTATCGGTGGATGTTCATGACGCCCACCGATTGACTCTGTCATATAGTCATGTGGTGTGCCGGTATTTTCTGTCTCCACTACCGTTAAACAGTTAATCCCACCTCTAACTTGCCTGCTACAACGGTACTCTTCACAGATGTTTACTCCTTTGATCAGTCTGCTCTTATATTCTTGGCAGCATTCCTTAAAAATATCAGTGTACAGGTCACCCTGACGACTAATGCCTCTGCTCCAGCTGGAGACAGTTTCATATAGTATCACCTATTTTTATTTTAATTCAAGTTAAGTGAATTTAGTTATTTCAAGCGCTAAACCCGTGTGGTTTCTTCATCCAGTAGGTATTCGCAGCTAACGTCTAGTGTCTGAGTGGAAACAAATATAGAAACGTTTGTCTTTGGATCTTTTTTTATTAATTGTTGTTTTATTTTGGGTTAAAGAAAACTTAACCATTAATTGCAATTAGATTTTGGCTTGATCTTAAATCATATTTATAGGAACAAGCTGCTTGTGGGCATCGATTAGTCTGATTGTCTTTTTCGAATCCATTTAGAGGATCCTGAATAAGCTGGATCATTTGCCCATTTAAATGTATTTTGTTACAGCCAGTGTGACAAGCATGATATATTAATTTATTTTTACCGTTACTGCTATTGTAGGTGTTGTTATTTTTGAGATGTTTCTATACTGGTGCGTTGTGTGGCGCCCCACGGCTCTTCATCGAGATCGTTAAGTTAAAAAGTACACAAAGGTGGCTATTGGTAGCGGCTTGTACACAGACCTTCCACCACCCGTTATAAACACAAGAGCAGTAATCAGTCCTGTCCTAAATATATATTGTTACGAGGGTACGAATGTGGGGGTCTTGATGGTGGGGAATTGGTGGAGAGGGGGGGGATATTTACGACTCGCAGTTTATGTAGGTATGTTGTGGGGGCTCGTTATGTTTTACTTATTAGTCATAGTCGTAAACTCATTCTCTCGTTCGCTGGCTGGCTTACAGAGTAACTTACACTTAATACTGTGGCTAATACGCATAATTTGGAAGAATTCTGCACATGTGATAGAGGTGCCAAATTTTACGTCACTGATTGCAAGATTCAAATGTTTTTATTATATTCACGACAAAGTTGGATTTCACCTCTGGGCTATTCACTTTCTCGTTGGGAACTAATTTTGTCATTCTTACTCATACCCAGTACTACAAGTTGCATCATTCTATTTAACGGTAATCAACTATTTTCTCAGCAGCAAATGTAATCTGTCTTTATTAAACCTTTCTTACCAAAACGAGATGTGTTCAGCTATGGAGTTGCACACACAAAGGCTAAGGGTCTGGTCTGATCATTTCAAACTCACTTCCTCTCCTGGCTGAGGGACTGATCACCTCATGTCTCTCTCTCCACCACTACTGTTGTCTCCACTCTATGTTAACTGAAAAGCCTGCTGAGCAGGCGAAACGTCTCGTTTATAAAGTTACCAGACTATTGCACATGTCTTCTCTATAATATCGGTAACAAAGTTGGTGATATACAATAGTGCACATATTAATTGGGACATTTATTTTGAAAATTAATGTCTGAAAAATTCTCGGCAATGATATAACAGATAATTGATTTAATAAGAGATATGACTATCCTTTCCTTTTATAAGTCAGAGGCGAAGCGGATGACTACTGTGTAGTAATCCGTTTCACCTCTGACTAGTTCTCCCATCTCCTCAAAACTCCATTGAATTTTGATAAGCAGTGGGACTTCTCATCCCCCTCTGTTCCCTCTGTCTTTGCTCAGGATCTGATATCCATTCCGGAAGATCACATCTGCTATCACTTTGGAATAGAATCGACCAATGTTGAAAACATTTTCGTCATGGTACCAGGTCCAAATAACAGCAGAAGTTAGCCTCTCCACAGGTGAAAAGTCCTGTTTCACGATCTTGTGTTTGGTTATTGCTCATAGATTCTCTATTGGGTTGAGATCAGGAGAGTTTCCAGGCCCATTTAGAATGCATAGCTCTCACTCCACTCTCTTCGAAGAATGTCATCATTTTTCTGGAAGTGTGGAATGGAGCGAGATTCGACTGGAAAATGCCTTATCTATCAGGAAAGTCTCTATCCACAATGGAAAGCAAATGAGTTGCCAAGATTGCCTTGTGTTGGTCACTGTCCATCGTTCCCTCAACAATAACAAGCCGTCCAGGCCCTTTAGCGTAAAACTACCCCAAAACATCTTAGATGGGTGTTTTGGCGCTTGTTGAATGTGTTCATTCCGAAGAGGTTCGCTTTTGTTCCGCTCCCTACCACTGATCTGTACCCAAGTACTTCAAAATGCGCCTCATATGAAAATATAACTTTTTTCCATTCATCTGATGTCCATCCCTTATGATCGAGTGCCCACCGCAGCCGTTTTTTCTTCATAGCAGCCGTCAATAATGTTTCTTTACTGGCTTTCTAGCAGTTCTGCCAACTTCAAGGAGCCCTCGTCGAACAGTTCAAGAACCAACATTTACGCCGGCTGAAGCCGGCGACAACCTTGTTATCGTGATGTATTCTTGCGTTTTTTTCCACATCTTCCTCGATGCAGCGCTCCACAATCAACAGTGTCGTCAGCTCTCTTTAGAATCCAAACAATAGATGTCTTTGCTAGGCTCAAATTTTCCGCGATCCGTCTGATACTCAAATCAGCATGTTTACTAGGAGCCATAATACTTCCACGCTTCCTACGTGTAACATCCATCATGAATTTCCGCAGTAACCACGAATTAAAGGGGAGAATTTGGCGAAACCATATTCAGTCTTGGAGAACGCTTGCAGGAATAGCCTTACAGAACAACAGCTGTTGTAGCACTGACGAGAGTCGCAGGGTAACACCACAGCAGGATGGTTGCTAGAAGTTGGTAACAAACTCTTCTGAAAATAAATAAACTACATTAATTAAGCAGGAGATTAAGACATACGAGATAATCACATAATTTACTCCTGTCCCAATTAATTTACACACTATTATATAATCATCATAGCGATGGTCATCTCTTTTCTACAATAAAGGTTACAGTGTAGTTGTGTGCAAACATATGGGCTTTAGGTATGTAGTTTGGCATCTGTTGACGATATATTTCATAAGGCATTAAACCAAACAAAGCAGCCAATAGTGACTGTAGTTGTTTAATTTTACCCGTGGGCGAATATCCTTGCTGCTCTTTGACCAAGGAACATTGGGCCTTAGATTTCAGTCTTTCTGTTGCTAATATTTTTTCTATCCTCGTCAGACTAATTGACAGCTGAACGTTGGACTTAGTCCACCAGCCCTTTCTTTCTCTCTCTCTCTCTCTCTCTCTCTCTCTCTCTCTCTCAGTACCACCTCCTTCCTTTTCTTTTAGGAGCTCGTTATGTGTTATTTATTTCAACTGTAATTAAAAAAAATATAATACACTTTAATCTTCCCCAAAGCATTTCTTTCCTCTTTCCCAGTTTCACATCTTCCCTCCTTCCTCTATTTCCTTTTCATTCAATCTCCATTTCTCTTCCCATACCTCTCGTTTTTTTCTTTCTCATTTACTCCCATCGTTCACTGAGCCTTTCCTTCTCTTGGCTCCCTCTGAGTCTAGACTCCAGGAGCTAGTTAAGGATTCAGAAGGACACGAAGATGGGATTAAGCAGATCCTCGGCAATTAGATGGGATAATGGAGAGGATTAAAAAAAATTATTTCTCGCGATAAGATCATCGGGAGGGAATTTTCATTTTTGTTCTGGGTAAGTTGAGATCATAGTCCTGAGATGTTCCATCTTTTCAACTGCATTTTTTTTAATCATCGCAAGTGCACCTCTTCTTCTTCTTCCCTTTCTTCCTCTTCCTCATCTTGATTTCCTCCTAGTCCTTCTCTTCGCCTTTTTGTTCGTCTTATTTGGCTTCTTTCTCAAATTCGTCGTCTAGTTTTATATTTCTCCCTTCTTTCTGACACCTCTTTATTGATCTTCCCTCCTTTCTGCTCTTTCCTTCTTGGTTGTCTCTCCCTCCTGCCCCTCGATCCTTCATGCTGCTCCTCGATCCCTCTTGTTGCCCCTCGATCCCTTTTCTGCCCCTCGATCCCTCTTGTTGCCCGTCGATCCCGCTTCCTGCTCCTCGATCTCTCTTGTTGATCCTCGATCCCTCTGGCTGCTCCTCGATCCCTCTGGCTGCTCCTCGATCCCTCTGGCTGCTCCTCGATCCCTCTGGCTGCTCCTCGATCCCTCTGGCTGCTCCTCGATCCCTCTGGCTGCTCCTCGATCCCTCTGGCTGCTCCTCGATCCCTCCGGCTGCTCCTCGCTCCCTCCTGTTTCTCCCTCCCTCCTGCTCTCCCCTCCTTCCTATTCCTCCTTCATATCTTTTCTTCTCATCTGCCTCCTTCCTCCACCTCGTTTTCCTGTTCATGATTTTTCACTTTTTACTATTTCTCACCCTCTTCTTCCTCATCCTCCTTCCCGTCTTCCTCATCCTATTACTCCTCTTCCTCCTACTCTTCCTCATATCATTCATCATTTCAGTAATTTAAGATGAATTTCAGAATGATCGTCGCCACAAAAATGTGTGCAGATTCTTTATACTAATGAGTTTTTTCATGAAAGAGAAAGGACAGAGTAGGAGACAGAGGAGACGGAAGGAGGAGGGGACGGAAGGAGAGACAGAAGAGACGGGAATGGAGGAGGAGGAGGGGGCAAAAAAAGAAGACGGAAGAGATGGAGATGAAGGAAGTGGAAAAGGATACGACGACGGAAGAGATAAAGATGGAGTAGGGGAGGGAGGAAGATTCGGAGGAGGGAAGGGAAGGAGAGGCGGAGGAGTGGAGGAAGGAAGACTAAGTGGCGGAGGAGTAGGAGACGCAGGTGATGATGGTGGTAACGCAGGTGGTGGTGGTGACCCAGGTGGTGGTGGTCATCGTGGTAACGCAGGTGGTGGTGGTGACGCAGGTGGTGGTGGTGACGCAGGTAGTGGTGGTGACGCAGGTAGTGGTGGTGACGCAGGAGGTAGTGGTTGTGACTGAGGAGGAAGCGCCGATAACAGGAGGAGGAGGAGGTGATGGAAGTCACGGAGAAGGTAACGGAGGAAGAGGAGGGGAAAAGGAAGAAAGAAGGGACGGAGGAGGAGGGATCTAGTAGAGAAAAGACTAGGATGATGAAAACCAGAGGTTGAACCCAGGTTCACGTCGGACGAGATCACGTGTACTCACCTATTTGTGGTTGCAGGGGTCGAGTCATAGCTCCTGGCCCTCCAACTATGTATAGTTCCTGCCTCCACTACGTCACTTTCTAGGCTATTCCACTTCCTGACAACTCTATGACTGAAGAAATGCTTCCTAACATCGCTTTGACTCATAGGAGTCTTCAACTTCCAATTGTGACCCCTTGTTTCTGTGTCCCCTCTCTGGAACATCTTTTCTCTGTCCACCTTATCTATTCCTCGCAGTATTTTATATATCGTTATCATGTCTCCCATAACCCTCCTGTCCTGTGTTGATGACCGGGTGAGAGCACAAATGAGCGTTGTAACAGACAACTAAAATAAAGCTTGTGTGATACATCGTAATGTGCAAGAGCACCTGATGAAGTGGAAAAAAAGTCGGAGTGGCTTCATAATAAAAGAATGATTTGCAGAAGGAACGTTGTCTCGAGGCAGCCCCTGACTGCACAGTGGCTCAGGACTCCAGAAGTCTGGGCAGATCAGGTGTCCTCACTGAACTAACGTCCCACTATACTTGCTCAGCTATCAAAACTTTGGGGCCAGTCCCTGGACCCATTATGTACCTCTGTAATCTTTTGACTACCGCCCACAGGATGGGTATGGGGTGCATAATAAAGATATTAAACTAACCAACTATACACCACTTGAACACGTGATTTGTGCCCTGGCATCTGTCCTCATCAGACTGACTTCACCTAAATCACCTAACCACTGTCTACTGTATATTCTGTGTTTTTTTTGCCTTGCTCTGTATTGAATTGATAGAGCCTCCCCGATGGGCGAAACGTATCGTAATAAATTGTTCTTAGTGCTGTATGTGTGTATTTATTCCAACAGTTTGTTAGTATTGGTATTCCTAGTATCTGTATAAATGAAATAACGCTTTCAGCTACGAAAGACCATCAGTACTTGCCAGACATATCTAATGCATTTCTTATGCGAGTATTATTTTACATAAAATATTTAACCCGTTTATGACAAAAAGTTTAACAAAGATAATTTTTATGAAAAAATATTCACGTAATTATATATACAGTATCTTGTGAAAACGAATGTTGTGGCGAGTGTCTAATATACTAGGGACTTTGAAATTTGATTTTTTTTGAAGACTCCTCATATACTGAGTTTACCCAACTCGGGAAGCAGAATACAAGCATAATATAGGTAAATTCCTCCTTGCTGTTAACTGTGATGGTGATGCTTCGCCACAAAACCTGACTGATATCAAAGAAATTCAGGGAACCTACATCTACATCAATAAGTAACAGACTACACCATGACACAACTGTATGACTAAAAGTAATGGAGAACTCCTAGATACAGGAAGAGTCCTAGTCACCTTTCTGGACACGCCCCTGCGAAGGATATATATTCAGGGTGTTGGCTGCAGAGCAGAAACACTTCTTACGTCCATCATATTTTACCAAATGCAAAATGTACGATCATACTAAATCAAATTTGACGAGGTCAGTTAGGTGTGGCAATTGTCGAGAACGGTACACCCTGGACAGTACAGCAACCACTCTTAAAAATTCAAATTGTGCTGTTTAGCATAAGGTGAATGATAAATCATGCCCAAAATACTTATCACAATTTTTTACAGAGAGAACAATCAACAAAACTGCCTGGACATACAGAGATGCCTAACACAGAACCAAGAACTCTCTCTCCTTCACAAGTCCAACCCTCGCACTCCACATCAGATCAAACTTCATCTACAACTACTACATCCTCGTATAGCCCCCTATCCTCAAAAAGTCAATCTTCACAGATCCTTAAAAACATCCTCCTCGACAAAGAATTTGCATCTGTACTGCACTAATCTTATCACTCAGCATCGTCAACCCAAAGTCGCAGGTACGACAATTCAGACGCATGACAAAATAACTTTAAAGACAGACCTATAACAAGAATTGCGTACACTATCTCTCAGTCGGGATAGAAAATCCACCAGCAGCACAGGCGTGGTGAGGTCGTTGTATCAAGCCTTTTTCCTACACAAAGCACAATACGCACACATGAATCAGTCACTAGCATCACATCAGTGACACACACAGACACTATACCCCAAAAAAAATCAACAAGGCATCTCTAGCCATCATATCCTGGTATGAAAAAAGCTCTAAAACATCATTATCTCAATAAAAAAATATATATATTTTGCTCATCAAAGCTAGATATAGTCTTTATTACTAAATCCTAGTTAACGTCCAACCAAAAGCCATTTTTTTTTAATTTAATATGCAACGACAAGAGGAGGTGGTCTGTTCACGAGAAATAATCTAGCATACAGATCCATAAACCTAACTCAATATCCACGTGGTAAACTTCAGACATTACCATGCTTGTTTTCGATTAGGGTTACACACATTTCTCCTATGGGAATATATAACCCGGTAGGGTCATTCAACACGCCTGAACTAGATTAATATAAGACCAATTACAATCCCCGACACTTATTACCGTGAGGAGGACAATACTCCCCTTCTATAGAGAGCTGAGAGGTCAGAGAAGTGAGCAAAGGAAGAAAATAAGAAGAGCACTTATTCCTCCTAGACACAGACTCCCAACCCCTCACAACCCCGCACCCCCTTCCGTTAATCCAATACCCCCTACCCACTCTTCCGCTACCACCACTAGCTAACCAGTGGTAGCTTACAATGCATCCGGGACTCTCCAGCGGTATTGTAGTCTTGGGTTTAAAACAGAAAAGGTTGAAGATAGAAATTTACACACACGCACACTCGCTAGCAGGCAGGAGGTACAGGAGGATAACACTGATGAAAAATTGCATAATGATATATATGTCGTGTCGAATAGGTAAAACTGGTCAATTAGCAAGAACTCATTTAAAATTAAGTCCTTTCTAAAATTTTATCTTATATGTTTGAAGATATATTTTTTTTCATTTATTTTAATGTAAAAATTAATAATTTTGTACCAAAAGAACCTTAGAAAACTTACCTAACCGTTTTATAACAAGCGCAATTTAATTTAGCCTATTCCAACTAAATATATTTTAGATAAGTTTACAATAATTTAATAATAAACAAACACAATGAAATATATTTTTTCGTTAGGTTCAGAATGATTTTTGCGAAATTATTTTCGTTTGCCTTATTCGGCAAGAAGAGCGTTGCTATTTAAACCAAAATCTAAAGTTTTACCTATTCGGCACGACATTATACATATATTATATATATATATATATATATATATATATATATATATATATATATATATATATATATATATATATATATATTGCAATGATGGGAACCTTAACACTGACTGGGGACGCCACAACCTCGCAGAAGAAACTAAATATACGTCAGAGAAAATTCTGGGGGGTAGGAAGTGAAGATGGAGAGAGGGAGATAGATAAGAGAGAGAGAGAGAGAGAGAGAGAGAGAGAGAGAGAGAGAGAGGAGGAAGAGGAAAAGAAAGAGGCGAGAGAGGGAGGGAGGGAGGGAGGGAGAGAGGGAGGGAGGGAGAGAGAGCTAGCTAGCTAGGTTTGACTTAGTAAAATTTTCAGCACCCTTACCAATAAAAATAAATGCAACACTCTTTAAGAACATCAAGTCACAATAACAAGAAAATACTACTAGCAAGTATGAAACACACAATACCCGGCATCTGCTAAATATAACATTAAACTGTCAATGCCAAAATCTTCTCCATACACATTCTCAGAGGTCCCCAAATGCACCCTCGTTATTATAAAAACCAGTTAAAATGTGTTCCACAGTTAGATGCAGACCACAAGCTGCACAAAAGAAATACAGGAGCACCTGAAAACAGGTAGCTCCAGGAAATGTGTGTGTCCCCGACTTTCAATCAACACAGATTTAGTTCAAAGTGACGATTCCTGTTGGAGGAGGAGGAGGAGGAGGAGGAGAGGAGGAGGAGGAGAGGAGGATGAGGGACATAGATCCACCCCCTGCCAAACCTTGTATAACTGGTTTCTCGTCTGCAGTGCCTTAATATTGGGATATTAACTGTATATTGGGGAATTAAATTAATACGGGGTATAAAATTAATACGGGGTATAAAATTAATAATGGGGTATAAAATTAATAATGGGGTATAAAATTAATAATGGGGTATAAAATTAATAATGGGGTATAAAATTAATAATGGGGTATTAAATTAATACCGGGGTATTAAATTAATACCGGGGTATTAAATTAATACCAGAATATTAAATTAATACCAGAATATTAAATTAATACTGAAATATTAAATTAATACTGAAATATTAAATTAATGACCGAATATGAAATTAATAATGGAATATTAAATTAATACCAGGGAATTAACTTAAGAGAGTATTAATACCAAGATATTAACTACGGAATGCCTTTTCGGTTTAGCTATAAACTTTTAAAAATGGTCTATCTTGGTAGGAAATTTTAATGTGTGTTGAGCTATGCATGTCCTAATTTGCCAGTTTGCATTCAAGAATTTGGTATATTAGTTCCCATGTGATAACTAATGAATGCTTCTTCCTTTTGCCCTTGAAAGTTTCAGTCTTTATATTTAACTGTATTGCAGCCTTATTCCGAACTCTGCACTATGCATTTCATGTGCATTGTTTTACAAGGGACTCTGGTTATGCAATAATAGGATAGCTTTCTCGGATCGTGTAGCACCTAAATATATCTAGATTTTTTCATTTTCTTCATCTCTAGTATTATGTAAATAATTTGAAACTGTTGGACAGAGACGGAGGAAATTAATTCTCTAATCTTTGCAATTTCAGCACAAGTCTCGTCACTCCTGGGATTATGAATAATTTTGAGTTCTCTCTCACTCCAGCACCTCACATTTCACGTCTGGTAAGGAGACAGCTTATTATGGCACTGATGAGAGCCAGAGACGCTTGCGACGTCGAGGTGGGGATGCCAACAGACACCGGCCAACCATCAATAATGTAGAAAAGTGTAAGAAGCTCAGCTCCTAAGAAAACTACCCTCATTGAGAAGTGTGCCCACGGAATTTTCTAAGAAAGAGAAGTTTGCTTGGATCAGATTATCTTCCAACTTCCGTAGCTATTACAAGAGTCAAACTGAGGATTATTGTTATGTAAACAATCCCAGACAACCACTGTCGCCTCAGCCGTGTCTCCGCCTCTTCCCCTGGAGTATACCTGGAGCAGCAACATCCAAATTTCTCTCCCCCTCCTCTCCTCGTCCTATCACTTTTCCATTTATTCAGATATATTATGCAATCCTCTGTTTCTCCCCCCTTTTTTCCTTTGTCTCATATATGTAATTTCTCTTGTCACTGCTCTGGGATAATGGAGATATCTCCATAAAAATTCCATTTCCCCTGTGTATGGGCTAAGCTGTCCCGAGAGATGACAATTCCCAAGTGATAGTAACTCAAGCTATGCTGGAACGACTTGAAATCTCCCGTAGCTGATGAGCCTTCAATAGAATACTTGACGCCATCATCACCCTACTGAAGTCTCCCAGCTCGGCCTGACAAAGTCCATCCTGGATGTGGAATATGAGAAGGAAAGGTAGCTTTTATTCCCTCCGATATAACTATTTTATGGAATAGGGCAGCACAGATGTGTCCATTTTTTTTCCTAAACGAAAGAAAAAGTCGCTTTCGTCGTCGTCGTCGCCGCCTCCGCCGACATTTTTTGAATCCCGAGTTTCCGGCCTCTACCTAAGCCTCATCTCTTCCTTTCGCCGCCTCTGTAATGATGTCTGTAGATGAAGTTTCACGTCGATGATCATACATGTAGATGATGTTACACGCGTAACGGTGATGCTGATGATACACTTAGGATTCACCTGTTACTACTGTATTACCATTACTACTACTTCTATTACTACTGCTACTATTCTTATTTTTTACTTCTGCTGCTGTTACTTCTGTTGCTATTAGTACTATTACTATTCCTAAGAATAATACCGTTGTTGCTGCTGCTGTTGCTACTGATGCCACGACTATTAATACAGCTGCTGCTAATATCGCTCTTCTCCACAGCGATATGATATCCGGACATACATCTCAGACACCCGGAGACAAATATGAAGGGAAGCTACGAGAATCCACGATCAACAGTGCTAATGGTGAGGTAAACACAGACGTAGGGGAAGGAGAGGGGATTGGGGACAGGGGAGGGGGAGATGCGGGGAGAGGAGCTAGAGGCAAAGGAAAGGGACTGAGGGTAGAATATGAGCAAAGGTAGAAAGTGAGCGAGGGGTGAAGGGAGAGGGATGTGGCAAAAGAAGAGGGGGAGAGCGGTAACGGACGAGAGGTGAGAAGTAAAGAGAAAAAGTGAAAAGGCACACCCACCTACCTACCTACCTCCCCCTCTCTCCCCTGTCTCTCCCCTCTCTCTCCCCTCTCTCAAGCAGGAAAAATTCGTGGAAGCACTTTTTTTTTAATTTATAATTGTTTCTGGATAGAAAGAAGAGAGGGAAGGAAGGAAGGTGGGTAATGGAGAGAGGGGAAGATTTTTGGCTGATATGGTAAATATTCTTTGTTGGCTTCTGTTAAACTTATCATAAGCGGGGCTGTCTCTATAAACCTGTAGGTGCCATTCAGCACCTGGGTTATGAGAGGCAATCAGGACTTATCTAAAGAAGGGGGTGGCCAGCCAAATTCCTTGAATCATGAGCCCCTCACCATCCTTAAGGAACCTCCCAGCAGGGAACCAAGAGGAGTAAGCAGTCTTTTGTGGGGTTCCTCTTAAATTTCTACAAGTAAAACGTCGAAGTCAGTAACGTGTACTATTACTAATAATGTATATTTATTCAAGAGTGTATTTATGCATCTGTCCTGGGGTTACAATGAAGGCAATACACTTCTTTATACAATAAAGACAGTGTACAAAACGAATTAAATTCGACTACAAGCTGATTATCTACACTATTTATTTTACACTCCATACGAGTCGAGCTGTTGTTTGTCACCGTCCTGACCACACTCAACTGTGAACTCATTGCTTGTGTCCGGTTGCAAGCTCAATACATGTCCCAGCCGACAGATGTGTATTCGAGCGCCTGCCATGAATATCGCGTAACACTGAAACACTGCTTCATGTTAGCGTGCTGATGGAGGAGGGCAACAATAATGGAAAGTAGTATCACAGGTCGCACAGAATAATAATTCTTGTTTTATGTCCCTTTTTTTTGGGGGGGAGGAGGAGAATTTTAAGGCGATGCTGTGCCCGTCATATTTCAGACATCTAATTAAAGTCGATGCGCGGGGCCTTTCCCCCTACCCCGAAAATCAAGGCGCAACCCACCTCTTCCCTCCTCCACCATAAGCGCAAGCCCTACTCGCTCTGCTCAAGGAATACCTCTGGTCAATAGATTCTAGTTCATATTCTCTCAAGCTAGCGTCCAGGTGACGGCTATAAAGGAAGTACAAACTAGCCACCTCGGCAGAATAATTCTAAAATCAACGACATATTTAGGAACATGTTTTTATTACTTCTCGACTAACTTAAGGCACCGGCATCAAGATTCCCCTTACCGGCATCGAGAGCCTCCTCACCAGCACCAAGAGCCCTCACCGACATCAAGAGGGCATCCCCTCACCGGCATCAAGGCACTCTGTTGATGGGTACTGCAGTAGAAACGTCATAGAATAGGCCCTAGAATTTTGTCACTTTCCGACAGAGTCTGAGAACCTACGCTCTCCCCACACAACTTCTCCGTTCTCACGGCTATGAACTCAACTAGGAAATTTAATATTCAGATGGTGAATGCATACTCGGTCTAAATTCAACAAACCTGTTTAAATCCGACAATGGCTATAATACCTACCGAAATTTTGAATTCTTCCGCGGAAGCAGAGTTTATATCGCTGGCATTGTTGGCGCCGTTATGTAACAGACTCGAGTGAATTAAATCCCAATAATTCTATACCAGTGCCATGGCATTTTTAATGCACGTACTTAAAACGCATCGAGCCAGTTATATGTTTACAAACTGCATATGTGTTACCACTTTACCTGTCCACCCACACAGAGCGTTTGGCACACAAAACCAGGGATACAGGTTCTACTCCTGGGCTGGGCGATAAATGCTGGATAGTTTCCTTACGCCTGCTGCGTCTGTTCACTTATGATTAAATAGGTACCTCGGTGTTAGTCTCGGTCATATTCTCGGGAATAAAAGATTGTACGTACAATCTGGTGGAAGGATTCAAATCGACATTGCAGGGAAATCAGCGTATGAATAATTATCCTGAATGATTCTGCCATTGATATAATTATGAAAATTAAGACCTAGTAGCGTAAGAATGCACACAAATACAACGAGACGGAAAAAAACACAAGCTCTTGGAGCAGGGAGAGTGAACCTAGTAGCGACCAGCGAAGAGGGGAGTCCAGGAGCTGTGACTCGAACTTTGAAACCACAAATAGATGAGTACAAACAAGCACACATTCCCAGACACGGAAGCACAGATTTCCAGGACCAGGTCCTGGATGCTCTAGAAAAATGACAGGATGGATAATGAGAACCTTCAAAACCAGGGATGCCAAGCCCATGTTGACACTTTTCAGGTCGCTTGTTCTATCTAGGCTGGAATATTGCTGCACACTAACTGCACCTTTCAAGGTAGGTGAAATTGCTGACCTAGAAAATGTGCAGAGAACCTTCACGGCACGCTTAACTGCGATAAACCACCTCAATTACTGGGAACGCTCTAAGTTCCTAAACCTGTACTCCCTAGAACGCAGGCGGGAGAGATACATTATTATATACACTTGGAAAATCCTAGAGGGATTAGTACCAAACTTGCACACGAGAGTCACTCCCTACGAAAGCAAAAGACTCGGCAGACGATGTAACATCCCCCCCAATGAAAAGCAGGGGTGCCACTAGCACGTTGAGAGACAACACAATAAGTGTCAGGGGCCCAAGACTGTTTAACTGCCTCCCAGCATACATCAGGTGGATCACCAACATTCCCCTGGCTGTCTTCAAGCAGGCACTGGACAGGCACCTAAAGTCTGTACCTGACCTGCCAGGCTGTGGTTCGTAAGTTGGACTGTGTGCGGCCAGCAGTAACAGCCTGGTTGATCAGGCTCTGATCCATCATGAGGCCTGGTCACAGACCGGGCCGCAGGGGCGTTGACCCCTGGAACTCTCTCCAGGTATACACACAAACAAAGCATAGAGGCACAATCCCCCCATCCCCACAGGGGTATAGAAATGACAGCCAAATAAATCAGCTTTTGATCATTGACAGTTAATGAGTAAAGTCTGTGTTACTGAATTCATTGCAAAAGTTTAATTACGACTGAGCTCAACTACAAACAGCTACAGCCTAGTGTCAGTGATAAATATATACATAAACTAAAGAGAAGTAATTACACTGATGTAGACGAGTGGCTGGGAAAATCATCTAACGTGCTGCAAGATAGATTGTATTGAATTACATGGAGCGCTAAACCCACGTGGTTCATTTAACGCAAGGCTCCAAAACAGAGCAAGAACCAAACAAAATGAAAGAATAGACAACAGGTTTTATGAGAGAAAAACACGAATGCGACTGAACTGAACGGATAGCTTATGAACTATCCACAAAGCGCAAAAATAAAAAAATCGGAAAATATCAACTGAGAGCTTCTCTGTGGTCAGCTGAAATGAATTGCTGCTCACATTGAAGCTTCCCTTTTTTTTAGGTTAAATAAAAGCGGCACAGTCTCAAATTAAGTATCTCAACTTCTTGTCACATTTGCGTCAAAACAATGGCTTTGATCTGCACGAAAACATATCAGTGATGACCGTCCATGATGTACTCAAACCTATTAAATCTCTGAGCACGAACTGCCTGTGTTGCCTCTCACTTCGTGATCAAAGAATAAAAAAAGTTAAAAAACAAATGCGTGAGGTGAATGTGAAGGGTGGAGGAGTGTTCAGAGGATGTATGGCCCTGGGGAGAGCAATGTGGGTGAACAGGAAACTTTTGGGACAGTGTTGGTGTCTGTGGTGTTTGAAAGGTTATGGTGGTGTAAATGGTGGTGTGGTGGGGAGTCAGGGAAAAAGACTGGGGTAACAGGAGTGTCAGAGGTGTCATGATGTGTCAGCAGTGTTGGAGTAATTTCAGTAGCATGGTGGTGGTATTAGCTTAACATTTGTGTAGCGGTGTTAGGAACACTATAGTGTATTCCTTAATACTGTGATTGATGTTTGTCATAAACGCTCAGCAATCAAAAAGTGCATTTCGTCTGGAGTGATTATGAAACAAATGTTTATCTCTTCAGAAGGTCACACATCCATCCCTATAGTAAACATATATATATATATATATATATATATATATATATATATATATATATGTGTGTGTGTGTGTGTGTGTGTGTGTGTGTGTGTGTGTGTGTGTGTGTGTGTGTGTGTGTGTGTGTGTGTGTGTGTGTGTGTGTGTGTGTGTGTGTGTGTGTGTGTCGATTAGACACTAGGCCTGTTGTATGTATGTGTGTGTGTATGTTAACCATAGAATTGATAAAGAAAAAAAGGTGAGTGGTGCGTTGAGGTATCTGTGGAGACAAAAAACGTTATCCATGGAGGCAAAGAAGGGAATGTACGAATGTCTAGTGGTACCAGCACTCTTATATGGGTGTGAAGCATGGGTTGTAAATACTGCAGCGAGGAGGCGGCTGGAAGCAGTGGAGATGTCCTGTCTAAGGGCAATGTGTGGTGTAAATATTATGCAGAGAATTCTGAGTGTGGAGTTTGGAGTTACTAAAAGTATTAGTCAAGAGTGCTGAAGAGGCGTTGTTGAGGTGGTTTGGTCATTTATAGAGAATGGATCAAAGTAGAATGGCTTGCAGAACATATAAATCTGTAGGGGAAGGAAGGCGGGGTAAGGGTCGTCCTCGAAAAGGTTGGAGGGAGGCGGTAAAGGAGGTTTTGTGAACGAGGGGCTTGGACTTCCAGCAAGCATGTGTGAGAGTGTTAGATAGGAGTGAATGGAGACGAATGGTTTTTGGGACCTGACGAGCTGTTGGAGTGTGAGCAGGGTAATATTTTGTGAAGGGATTCAGGAAAACCGGTTAGCCGGACTTGAGTCTTGGAAATGGGAAGTACAATGCCTGCACCTTAAAGGAGGGGTTTGGGATATTGGCAGTTTGGAGGAACTTCTAAACTGTCATATTTGAGCGACTCTGCAAAGACATTGATTATGTATGAGTGTGGTGAAAGTGTTGAATGATGATGAAAGCATTTTCTTTTTGGGTTACCCTGCCTCGGTGGGAGACGACCGACGTGTTGAAAAAAAATTAATACACACACACACACACACATATATATATATATATATATATGAATGACCTGAAAAGAATGGAGGAGAGAATAAGTGATCTTGATGCCCATGATGCCCTGTATCTCCTCACATGGTGTCTTACTATGCCAAGACTCACTTACTTCTTGAGGTGTGCACCCTCTTTTGACAACCCAACACTTAACGAGTATGACGCACACCTGAGATCCACCTTTAAAAATTCACTGAATCTGTCACTAGATGATCGGCAATGGGAGCAGGCAACCCTCCCAGTGCGACTGGGAGGTATAGGGGTGCGCAAAGCAACGCAGGTAGCTTTACCTGCATTTCTGTCATCGTGTTTGGCCTCCTGTGGATTAGTCAAGAAGATTGTCCCTGAACGCTTGAGAGGTGTGGTGGGAGCTCAAGACCCTAGGTTAATTGAAGCAGCCATGCGGTGGGACATCCTGGCAGACTCCTCCAGTAGACCAGCTCCCCCCAAAGAGCACAAACAGTCCCATTTGGACAAACCGATCATGGAAAAAAATTCCAACACAATGCTCACCAACGCTTCAGGAAAGGACAAAGCTCGTCTCCTAGCGGTGAAGGCACCACACTCAGGAGATTTCCTTCTAGCTGTTCCCAATTCCTCTCTGGGGACTCGACTCGACCCACAGGCCATTCGGATTGGTGTTGCTCTTCGCCTAGCCGTCCCCATACTCACCGAACATAGGTGTATTTGCGGCAGGGCGACGGCCGATCAATTCGGACTTCATGGTCTCGTGTGTCACACATCAGAAGGGAAGTATGCTAGACATGAGGTCATTGACATCATAAAGAGAAGCCTCGCCACGGCCCGTTGCCCATCTCAACGGGAACCCCACGTGCAGAGGTCAGATGGAAGTCAAAAGCGTCCTGATGGAGCCACTATGCTACCCTGGAAGGATGGTAAGCAGATTGCTTGGGACTACACCTGTGCTGCCACAATGGCAGACACCTACTTGCCATACTCCGTAGCCGAAGGGGGTGGAGCTGCCAGCCACAGGGAGACCCAGAAGACTCGCAAATATGAAGGCCTTCCCCCTTGCTATAACATCATCCCAATAGGGTCGGAGACCCTTGGAGCGTGGGGCAAGTGTGCTCTAAAGTTTCTCAAAGAGCTGGGTGAGAAGCTCATCATAGAAACCAGGGACCACAGGGCGACCAGCTTCCTCTTTCAGAGACTCAGTGTGGCGATCCAGAGGGAAAATGCCTGCAGCGTTCTGGGCACGCGGCCCACTGCCGGGGAGCTGGACGAAGTATTTGACATGTAGCTCTGAGTTGTTATCTATGTTTTACTCCCAATTGAATTCTCGTCAATGTATTTTGCCAATGTATTTTGTCTTGAAATAAAGTTTATATATAAAAGATGGGGTGGTAGGAGAAGTGGAATATTCAAATGGCTTCAGAAAGAAATTTAAATATTCTTCCTTGAAGCCTTTTTATCCACTTCTCCGAGGCAATGGGTCCCACAATTTACACCAGAGATGGACACCACCCTATATATATATATATATATATATATATATATATATATATATATATATATATATATATATATATATATACTATATATAATGTCGTGCCGAATAGATAAAACTTGCGATTTTGGCTTAAATAGCAACACGAAAATTTGTGTATGCAACGATTGTAAACTTATCTAAAATATATTTATTTGGATTAGGCTAAATTAAATTGCGTTTCTTTTAATAAGGTTAGTTAAGATTTCTAAGGTTCTTTTGGTACAAAATTATTATTTTTTACATTAACATAAATTAAAAAAAATAATCTTTAAAATCATAAGAGAAAATTTTAGAAAGGACTTTTCTAAACGAGTTCTTGCTAATTAACCAATTTTACCTATTCGGCACGACATATATATCTATCATACGAAAGCCTGGACAAGGAATTAAGAAGGAATATGAAAATGAGAGTGACAGAAAACCACAGAGACTGGGGCAGACCCAAGGATTAAGACATCGACACACGAGGGTAAAAAATGAACCTCCATGCATTAAGTGAAGTGTTACTGGAAGGTGGGTTAAGCTCCAAATTAATGTATGCAAATGAAAATGGTTCTTGGATAAGAGGGGCGGCTAATTGAGTGCAACGACTCGGCCACATTTATGTGGAAGGCAGGTCAGCGACTGAAGGACACAGTCAGGTTAAGAGGTAAGGCAGGTCAGCGACTGAAGGACACAGTCAGGTTAAGAGGTAAGGCAGGTCAGCGACTGAAGGACACAGTCAGGTTAAGAGGTAAGGCAGGTCAGCGACTGAAGGACACAGTCAGGTTAAGAGGTAAGGCAGGTCAGCGACTGAAGGACACAGTCAGGTTAAGAGGTAAGGCAGGTCAGCGACTGAAGGACACAGTCAGGTTAAGAGGTGGCAGGTCAGCGACTGAAGGACACAGTCAGGTTAAGAGGTAAGGCAGGTCAGCGACTGAAGGACACAGTCAGGTTAAGAGGTAGGCAGGTCAGCGACTGAAGGACACAGTCAGGTTAAGAGGTAAGGCAGGTCAGCGACTGAAGGACACAGTCAGGTTAAGAGGTAAGGCAGGTCAGCGACTGAAGGACACAGTCAGGTTAAGAGGTAAGGCAGGTCAGCGACTGAAGGACACAGTCAGGTTAAGAGGTAAGGCAGGTCAGCGACTGAAGGACACAGTCAGGTTAAGAGGTAAGGCAGGTCAGCGACTGAAGGACACAGTCAGGTTAAGAGGTAAGGCAGGTCAGCGACTGAAGGACACAGTCAGGTTAAGAGGTAAGGCAGGTCAGCGACTGAAGGACACAGTCAGGTTAAGAGGTAAGGCAGGTCAGCGACTGAAGGACACAGTCAGGTTAAGAGGTAAGGCAGGTCAGCGACTGAAGGACACAGTCAGGTTAAGAGGTAGCAGGTCAGCGACTGAAGGACACAGTCAGGTTAAGAGGTAAGGCAGGTCAGCGACTGAAGGACACAGTCAGGTTAAGAGGTAAGGCAGGTCAGCGACTGAAGGACACAGTCAGGTTAAGAGGTAAGGAAAAATTCAAATCAAGATGCAACGCGCGCGAGCGTGTGTTTGTGTACTCGCTTATTTGTGGCTGCATGGGTAGATTCACAGCTCCTGGCTCCACCTGTGTGTGTGTTAGTTACCATTTTATCCTAGGCACATGTCGATTAGACACTAGGCCTGTTGTATATGCGTGTGTGTGTGTGTGTGTGTGTGTGTGTGTGTGTGTGTGTGTGTGTTTGTGTGTTTCCTACCAATTTATTCTCATCTGTTTGTGTTTTAAGTGATTGAGCTGCAGTTCCTATAAACATGTTTAATCAATGTTAGCTCCGTCGATACTGTCCTTCCTGCTTTTGAATACATATATGAGGCAGTAAAATCCCTAGCTCCACAACGAGTTCTATCTCTCTGCTATTCTCAATTCTAAAACTTATTTTGCCTAATACTACTGAATTATGTTCCCTGTGCCCACGTCCTCTATCATAGTTTGTATTCTTAACTTCACCTTTGTTCCTCTGAAATCAGTAAAATCTTGTACGTCTTGACTATATCTCCTCTGATTCTTCGTTCAAATTCCTGATGGCAGTCTTACCATTTGCCAATCTTTTGTATGCTGCCACAGTAATCCGATTTGTTTGAATATCAGGAATTATGATCTTCATGATTCGAGTTCCTTGGACTCGTTTCTTTATCAGACATTACATGGTCTCTGGCCTTATTCCCTGGCACCCACCTGATTAATTTAATCTTATTATAAGTTACTTTTCAACAGCCACTTGCTGGACCATTACTGAAGTTTATCCTAATTCTATTGTAATATATTGCAGGTACTTCTCTTTAATTTTCTACACATCAGCTTTGCGTCATCTATAATTACCTGAATTTACTTTTTTTTTTTTAATTTCAGCTGTTGCGCCACATGTTATCGTACTGTTGAAATTATTATATCTGTTGTACTGGGGTATTTATATTTTGTTGACCTTTGATTGTGTTCAGTTTTTTTTAATACACTTAAGTATTTCTTAATGTTTCTTTAAGCCATCTGTGCATCTTGCTCTTGCTTTTCCTTCTAAACAGTTCATCTTCACCTATCTTGCTTATTCCTCCTCATTATTTTGTATTTCTAACCATGTCCGTTCTTTTCTTAGCTCTCCTAATGTCATGAGTTTCAAGTAATGAAATCTTTCTTAATAGCTTCTGTGCCTCAATTATGGTACAAACTTTATCACATTAAACTCTCACAGGAGTAGACACTATACCGACCCTCAAAGGTGAGTAGACACTATACCGACCCTCAAAGGTGAGTAGACACTATACCGACCCTCAAGGGTGAGTAGACACTATACCGACCCTCAAGGGTGAGTAGACACTATACCGACCTTCAAGTGTGAGTAGACACTATACCGACCCTCAAGGGTGAGTAGACACTATACCGACCCTCAAGGGTGAGTAGACACTATACCGACCCTCAAGGGTTAGTAGACACTATACCGACCCTCAAAGGTGTGGAGGTAAAACTCGCCCCTCTCATGTGAACGGGCGAGGTTCATACTGAAGGTGATTTTCCCTTTTGGGAAGAAAACTGGAGTGGGGTTTGGGAAGGACAATAAAGGTTGTACCTTAATGAATAAATTATATGAAGAAAAACTCAAGGCTCTACGCTGAAAGTGGAAAGTCATGTAAAGACACGAAATGAGGAAGGATACATAATTACAACGTCCGTAGAGGCTTCTTATTTTTTATCAGTATACACAACACGAACAGACTCCATGTATGATTTAAATTTCAACACAATAAAATATTTCAGAGAATGGTTTTGCAAGCATTTCTGAAATATCGAATTCAACTAATGAAGTGTTGGGATCTTCACTCAGTCCTACACTTCAAGGGAAAGGAAAAGTGAATCCCACTAAGTCTTAACAATGATCAATATTATTATTATAATCAAAAGAAGCGCTAAACCACAGGGGCAATGATCAATAGAACTATGAAAGCAGTCCTTGGACTGCAAATAAAGATTAGATAACTGAGACGAGTAATAGTGGATGTAGCGTGGAACGGTGATATCCCATGCAGTGAGATCAGGTTGGAGTCTACCTACCTGGGGGGTATTCCGGGGATCAACGCCCCCAGGCCTCACGGTAGATCAGGGCTTGATCAACCAGGCTGTTATTGCTGGCCGCACTTAGTCCAACGTATGAACCACAGCCCGGCTGATCCGGCACCGAGTTTAAGTATCTGTCCAGCTCCCACTTGAAGGCAACCAGGGGTCTATTGGTAATTCCCCTTATGCATGGTGGGAGGCTGTTGAATAGTCTTGGGCCCATTAAAGTGCATACTTGGGCTGAGGTTAATCCATGGACTAGCTGGGGCATAGCAGCAGCAGCAGCACCACCACCACCACCACCACCTCCACCACCACCAGCACCACCACCACCACCACGCAGAATTAGTTGTATTATTAGCAACTGTAAACTCTACTTCCATATAAAATTTGAATACATGTTATTCAATATGGCATGGGAATTCTTTTCTTTTCACCCACAATTCGTTGAAGCAATCTGGCTGTTTATCTGTCGAAAGAGACTAGAGTTTAGACAGTAAAGTCCTTAGTCCTTCCTTGCAGATAACCTGAGAAAAGATGCTTGGTTTATTAGCAGTGTATATTTTTTTTATATCAAGTTTCTAAAGGAGAGAACTACCATCAGCTGCTCCATCTCTTCACACACTCCAGGGTCAATTTCACCATGGAGGAAATCTCATGGGATCAAAAGCTTGGTTCTGGCCCCACTTGCTACCTCGGCAATTCTCTGAGATTTATCGTTGCTTTGCTGGTGTCGTTTTCCAGTTTGGGTCTTGTGTTTGGTGGCTGGGTGTGTGACAGCAGGACCTGTACCACTTCAGTCTAGGAATACTATTTCCTCCCATCTCCAACACAGACTAGGTAAACAGTAGAAGAATGAGATACTTGTCCAACATTTAGGAATGTTTTTTGAAGAAACATATCGTCAGCCAGTGACTTCAGTCCAATAGAGAGAATGAGGTAATCACTGACTATCATTCTCCTCTTCATCTTTCACTGTTCTTCTCTGTATTGGACTGAAGAAGCCACTGGCTGGCTGAACGTTTCCTCAATAAAGATTCCCAAATGTTGCACAAGTGTCTCACTCTTAAACTTGTCGGTTTTCTAAACCATTACATCAGATAGGTAAATAGTAGTTCCTACTATCCTGTCATATGAATGAAAAACTGATAACTTGGAATAATATTCAGTTGATTCATGCCATATAATGATAATCTTATTGGCTTCTTACTTCATAATTTTTATGTATTGATTGATGCCGAATTGCGTCTGTATTTTCTGCTTAAGCAACATTTATAATCAAACATTATCAAGGGTATGAAAAAAAATTACAGACCACTGGATATCAGTTTAGTGGGTCCTCGCGTTATTTACCTAGCGTAATTTGGCTTGGCCATTAGTTGTAGTAATTATATAATATTAGATGTTATCGGTGCCTACATGATTTGAGAGTGGTACTCACTATCTCAGATAACCCTAGCCCCTCCAGAAAACATTTTTTAAGCTTTAGCTCACCACAACTCTCATGTCTGTGAGCTAGAATTCAATTCTGTTGGGCACTGCTAAATTTGGAGATCAATAAAATAAAAAATAATATACTCTGAAGAGGTCAAAGAGATGTAAATCAATACACTCAAGAGGCCCAGCAACTGGAACTCAACTTAGTCAAACACAATTAAAATTTGAAAACAATCATTGTAAGTATATCAAGAAGACTAGGAGCTGTAATTCAACAATCTCAATTGAAACAATTAGACCAACCCATCTCAAACATTTATAATTTGAAGTTGACTAGACAAAACATTCAAACTAGTTAGTGTTGATTATTTTTAAAGATACAGAAATCGATGGAGCTTAACTCCCTTACGAGGCCCGGTAGCTGGAGGTCATCCCGCTTAAATACAGATAAAGTTTGAGATTGATGTACCAGAGACTAAAGCTAAGATAATTAAGCAGTTCAGCTCAAGTTCGTCAAGAGACCCGACAGCTTGAACTTCGTCCTGCCACAGTAAGTGGGGAAAGACACAAAATACAATCACTGGGAGGCGACACTCGACACAACTACTTACATCTATTGCCAAGTGTCCACACAGACCCGAGGGGTCCCTGTGGGAAAAAATATTGTAGGCGAAACAGGCTTGAATATGTGTACTAGAATTAATGAACACAAAAATGCTTGCAACACAGGCGATCTCCAAAACGCTTGCATACTTCACTAGGTCACAAAGGGACATCTGAAGGACTTTACAAAAGCACGCATGCTCTTCACTAATGTAGACAGACGCTGTTGTTTCGAGGCCTGGCTTATTACAACAAATACAGTCTCACAAAAATTAAAAAAAAAAGGTCTCCTGAGATCCTAGCACATGTTCATTAAACAAGCTTCACCCAACCTTCTACCAGACACAACAGTCAGATGACATGCCACCAAACCTCAGTTTAAGGTGCCTCGGACTATATAGCTTATGCAGCTCATGCTTTAACTTTGTTTACATTTTGAGTCCCAGGACCAAAACAGTTTAAGTAAACATGTCCTAGTGACTGAAATTTGTGTCGTTCTCCACTATTTGTTTTTATATATATCAGATGAGTCCTTGTGGAGACGGTTAATATTTCACTGAAGCTATGACATTTTTAGGGTGCTCAGGCAAAACGTCCAAATACCAATTTCGATTGCCAGTTGCTGCCAGAGAAAGCGAGGAATACAAGGATTAATGGTTTTCAGGGGGTGTTAGTCTAGTGATTGTATTGCGTAAACTAAAACCTCGATCTCTGTGATAATGGATGTGCTAAACAGTCACAGAATAAACATTAAGTTTCCTGTTCTCAAGTTTTTGTTTATTAAAAAAAAGTGAACTTGCATTATTGTTTTATTTTGTATAGCCATAAGGTGGAATGATGTATCATTAAACTTTCAGCTTTCTTTGTATTAACGAAAATAAAAGCTGAAAAAATGTTGTTTTTAAATACGCCAATTAGAATGTTAACATTTTATGCAGGCTTTTACAGATGGCTAAATAACTCGTATTTGAAATACAGTTAAGAGTACTCTAACCGCATAGAAAAAAGAACATTATCTTTCAGCATTTGAGAGGTAATATTAAAAAATGTGTTATAAACATATAGTAATATTAACTTCCAGAGCGTCAAAATCTAAGAGAATGGTAAAAAAAAAGGATTTTAATCAAGCAAACACATAGGTATACCTGTGAATCTATACCCAATAATATTACAAGTCAACCACTAGGCTATACTTGGCTGGTATTCTGCAGAGTGGTGAGATAAATAAAAAAAAAGTGTCAGTATTTCGAGTGTCTAAATTTAATTTTTCCTATTTTCAGGATGTTTATTATCTTAGTGAACCTCTGATAAGTTATACCACTGTGAAAGGACACAGTACACCATAGCATTGTAAAAAAAAGATAAATTATATTACAATGAATCCATGTTTTCATTTTAACTTTGTAAATTTGGAAATAGATTGTTACATAGTTTAAACTTTTAGGTTACAATCTATTTCATGAAATGCTTAAACCTTGGTGGTTTCGAGGCGATCAGAAAATATATTTTCCTGTTACAAAGGTGGCTTTTAATGGTTTTAATATACTTTATTTTTAATATACTTCATTTTTATTATCATCCCCTTAAAATAAATGCGCGAGCCATTAAATTATGAAGACGTTCATAAATGTAGACTCAAATGATGCAATTTAAAATTTCACTCTACACACAAAATTGGCTCATATACACTAACACATTTCAATTTCACACTTCACCGTCGCCGAAGTAACACTTCTTTTTAAACGTTTGAGGCGAAGTAACACTTCTTTTTAAACGTTTGAGGCGAAGTAACAGACTTAAAAGTTATCTGACCTATTCCAGTTATCTTCGAATGAATTCTTTAAACTTCGGTCATCGAGCAGCTACACAGGGTAACAACTGGACGAATCTTACTCCACTCGCCGCACCACAGCGTCGAAAATCTGGAGTCGATTGGATGCGTCTTCGTGCTATTACCGAAATAAGAAAAAATAGTAAATAATTCAAGCAACCTAAATAAACAATTTCATTTTTTCTAATTCAAATTGAACGCCAATCAGCGAAATTTAAGCTCAGAACCATTATTTCACGATGCGATTCTTCATTTCTATACTGGCACACATTTTTATTCTCTCGTTAAATAACCATCAATTTCCTAGCGATCTTCGATAGTAAGAGAGCAAGGGATGTGAGGCCAATTAAGTTTAGGATTATACCCTAAAAACATCGAGTTTCGATAAACAAATTGTTTGATGAAAAGGTAACCGAAATAACAGAATCTTGGCACTCTTGTGCCTTAGTTTACCTCTATCACTAGAAAACAAAATGAGCTGAACGAAAAAGGAAAATGAGCTCTGTTGATATAGCAAGGCTTCTTCAGGGTGTATGGGTTGCCCCCTCTCTAATTAACGAGGGAGTGGCGCATGTGTATAGGTGAGTGAGGTCGAAGGTGGGTGCAAGTCTAGGTGGGAGAGTGAAGATGTAGTAGGTGAGTGAAGATGTGAGCGAGTGATGGTGTTAATGAGAAAGTGATGGGTGTATTTAGGTGAGGAATATGAGTTGTGTTTCAGTCGCTACGTGATACGAAAGTGGTAATCCCCGAAAAAAAAATGATTCCCAGCCCTTTAAAACCAATATCTCGGCTTGGTCAGTAAAACTAGCAAGTGATCACCTACCATTACCAGAAGCAATCTGAAGCTTGGGTTATGATACACAAGCATTGAAAGTTTGGAGTTTAAGAGGTATTCTAAATTTAAATATAGGAAACGGATATTATTATTTCTTTAAATAAAATAGAAAACGTGAATTTATGCAGTCCAAAACCAACCGGAATCTTCCGTGAGGTACGACATCAGCATTGTCTGCTGTCACACGAGAGGGTCACACCACCCAGTTTCTTAAACAAAACCGGAAAATTAGCATAGAAACCGTGCAATAACAATTCGAAATTTCACTAAAGATACACCAGTGCCAAGAGTTCGAAGTTGATTAGAAATCTTAAGTTCTCTCACGTAATCCTTGTCGAAGAAAGAAAATAATATGCAGCTACTACTATAGGTGTCCCATATCCGGAGATATTTGATAAAATTCGATAAAACAATTCACTGAATGCTTCCTTGACAGGAAGCATCAGTGACAGTGGCAACACTGGAAGTGTCGTTACAGCAAAAACTAAAACAAATAACAACTACAACACAACAGTGAAAGCTACGAAAGCACTCCCACCAACAAAAATATAAACACCGCTAACATCAATAATACCCCGAAAACAAAAACCCCATAAAAAAAAAAAAAAAAAAAAAACGCACAACTTCCAACAACACCAACGCCACTAATAAAAACAAAACTACCAATTACACCAGCATTACCACCACTAACACCAACATTAACACCAACACTACCTCGATCATCGCTAACAACGAACACAGCATCACAAGCACCTCCAACACCAAAAAACAGTTACCAGTGCCACCACCATCTCCACCACCACCATCTCCAACATCAACAGCAGCCAAACACTGCTATCACCATAACACTGCTATCACCATAACACTGCTATCACCATAACACTGCTATCACCATAACACTGCTATCACCATAACACTGCTATCACCATAACACCAACACAGCATGACAGGAGAGAGAGTAAAGAAAACAATGATTTGTTTTAAAGCAAAGAAGCAGACCTGTTTTCTTCCTCCCCTCTCCCTTCCCCTGGGACAATTCTTCCCCTCCACTCCCTTGGACCAGTTCACCCACCTGAACACCCTGATACTGTTCTCTCCGTGGCATAGTTACCCCTTCCCATCCCCCCCAGAACACTTCTCTCCTCCGGGACATTTCTTTCCCCCCCCCGGGTCAGTTTTCTCTCCCCGGGGCAGCTCTCTCGCTCTCTTTCCCTGGGACAGCTCTCTCGCTCTCTTTCCCTGGGACAGCTCTCTCGCTCTCTTTCCCTGGGACAGCTCTCTCGCTCTCTTTCCCTGGGACAGCTCTCTGCTCTCTTTCCCTGGGACAGCTCTCTCGCTCTCTTTCCCTGGGACAGCTCTCTCGCTCTCTTTCCCTGGGACAGCTCTCTCGCTCTCTTTCCCTGGGACAGCTCTCTCGCTCTCTTTCCTGGGACAGCTCTCTCGCTCTCTTTCCCTGGGACAGCTCTCTCGCTCTCTTTCCCTGGGACAGCTCTCTCGCTCTCTTTCCCTGGGACAGCTCTCTCGCTCTCTTTCCCTGGGACAGCTCTCTCGCTCTCTTTCCCTGGGACAGCTCTCTCGCTCTCTTTCCCTGGGACAGCTCTCTCGCTCTCTTTCCCTGGGACAGCTCTCTCCTCTCTTTCTCTGGGACAGCTCTCTCGCTCTCTTTCCCTGGGACAGCTCTCTCGCTCTCTTTCCCTGGGACAGCTCTCTCGCTCTCTCCCCCGGGAGAGTTCTCTCTCTCTCTCTCTCTCTCTCCCCCGGGAGAGTTCTCTCTCTCTCTCTCCCCCCGGGAGAGTTCTCTCTCTCCTCGGGACAGTTCTCTCTCTCCTCGGGACAGTTCTCTCTCTCGCTCTCTTCCCCGGGAGAGTTCTCTCTCTCCCCCGGGAGAGTTCTCTCTCTCTCTCTCTCTCTCTCTCTCTCTCCCCCGGAGAGTTCTCTCTCTCCTCGGGACAGTTCTCTCTCTCCTCGGGACAGTTCTCTCTCTCCTCGGGACAGTTCTCTCTCTCCTCGGGACAGTTCTCTCTTCCCGGGACAGTTCTCTCTTCCCGGGACAGTTCTCTCTCTTTCTCTCGCTCTCTCTCCCCGGGACAGTTCTCTCTCTCTCTAATAGTTCTCTCTCTCCCCGGGGAAGTTCTCTCTCCCCGGGGCAGTTCTCTCTCTCCCCGGGGCAGTTCTCTCTCCCCCCGTGGCAGTTCTCTCTCTTCCCCGGACAGTTCTCTTTCTCTCCCCCCGGGACAGTTCTCTCTCTCCCCGGACAGTTCTCTCTCTCTCCCCGGGACAGTTCTCTCTCTCTCTCCCCCCGGGACAGTCCTCTCTCTCTCCCCCCGGGACAGTCCTCTCTCCCCTGAACAGTTCTCTCTCCCCCTGGACAGTTCTCTTCCTGGGACAGTTCTATCTCTCTCTGTCCCTGGACAGTTCTTTTTCTCTCCCCCTGGACAGTACTCTCTCTCCCCGTGATAGTTTTCTCCCCCGGGACAGTTGTCTCTCATGCGTATCCTTATAATTGTCTGGTGTGTTTCACACTGGTGTCAGTGGGTCAACCCTCATCAGTGTGGCTCATTTAAAAGGCTATTATGTAAATGTCTTGCTGTCCAGGGTGCCTGAGTTTCTCTTCAGTTGCATGGCAATGACATTAGACTTGGTACGTCAGAGGTCAACCTTTTCTGGGCAGAAAATGTGTGTGTATGTACTCACCTAGTTGTACTCACCTAGTTGTGGTTGCAGGGGTCGATTCAAAGCTCCTGGCCCCGCCTCTTCACTGGCCGCTACTGGGTCACTCTCCCTGCGCAATGAGCTTTATCATACCTCTGCTTAAAGCTATGTATAGAGCCTGCCTCCACTACATCGCTTCCTAAACTATTCCACTTCCCGACAACTCTGTGACTGAAGAAATACTTCCTAACATCTCTGTGATTCATCTGAGTCTTCAGCTTCCAACTGTGTCCCCTTGTTGTTGTGTCCCATCTCTGGAACATTCTGTCTCTGTCCACTTTGTCAATTCCTCTCAGTATCTTATATGTTGTTATCATGTCCCCCCTATCTCTCCTATCCTCCAGTGTCGTCAGGTCGATTTCCCTTAACCTCCCCTCGTAGGACATACCCCTTAGCTCCGGGACTAGTCTTGTTGCAAACCTTTGCACTTTCTCGAGCTTCTTCACATGCTTGGCTAGGTGGGGGTTCCAAACTGGTGCTGCATACTCCAGTATGGGCCTAACGTACACAGTGTACAGGGTCCTGAACGATTCTTTATTAAGATGTCGGAATGCTGTTCTTAGGTTTGCTAGGCGCCCATATGCTGCAGCAGTTATTTGGTTGATGTGCGCCTCAGGAGATGTTCCTGGTGTTATACTCACCCCAAGATCTTTTTCCTTGATTGAGGTTTGCAGTCTCTGGCCCCCTAGGCTGTACTCCGTCTGCGGTCTTCTTTGCCCTTCCCCAATCTTCATGACTTTGCACTTGGTGTGTGTATGTGTGTGTGTGTATGTGTGTGTGTGTGTGTGGTATGTGTGAGGGGTGTGTGTGGTGTGTGTGTGTGGGGTGTGTGTGGTGCGTGTGTGGTGCGTGTGTGGTGGTGTGTGGTGTGTTTGTGTGGGGCGTGTGTGGGGTGTGTGTGGTGCGTGTGTGGGGTGTGTGTGGTGCGTGTGTGTGGGGTGTGTATGTGGTGTGTGTGTGTGTGTGTGTGTGTGTGTGTGTGCGTGTGGTGTGCGTGTGGTGTGCGTGTGGTGTGTGCGTGTGGTGTGTGCGTGTGGTGTGTGCGTGTGGTGTGTGCGTGTGGTGTGTGCGTGTGGTGTGTACGTGTGGTGTGTGCGTGTGGTGTGTGCGTGTGGTGTGTGCGCCCGTCCGTCCTTGCATTAGTGAGTTGTTTTTTTGCGTGAGAATTTTCTCACCCCGTTAACAACAATATCTGTATAAACACCAACACTCAGCAGCCAAAGCAAATTCTCAAGAACACACAATGATCTCAAGACCCTCAGAACAACATTCTCAAGGTTAGGTTAGGTAAGGTTCGTCAGGAAACAGGACAAGTGTTTCCTGACGCGAATCTTAGTCAGATGATGACCCGCCATTGGAGCTTTTGGTCATCTGACCGAGGCCTTCCGCTGGCTTACCGATCCACCCCTTTAATAATCATTGCTATAGTTATAACCATTTTTTGTTGAATCTCACATTGTCAAGAACTGACACGTGTACCTACGAGTGGGTAGATGAAAACATTGGAAGCATGATCATAGGCGCAGGACGAGATAGAATATAGTTAGTACAAGATTGCAGAGACGTGGGAGGAGGAAGCAGTGTGTGGAAACTGAGTCACGTTAGTGTATACCTGGAGTATACCTGGAGAGGGTTTCGGGGATCAATGCCCCCCGCGGCCGGCATCAGACAGCAAAAATATGACTTTTAATGAAAGATACAGATCTTCAAGACGCAGAATCACTATCTCGCAACATCTTGGGTAGAAGATTTAGAAAAATAAATTGAAATAAACAGGAGTAAACATCACTAATGAGACTAGTCTGAGATTATGCAATGGATCATCAGGACAAGACATAATGGACGAGAGGAAGCGATGTTGTTCCGTGTGTAAGAGTGAGCCGATAAACGAGAGGAAAATTGGATGAGTAACGCAAGTTGAATAACAAGGGGAGAGGAAGAGAATGGCCTCAAAGTGGATAAGGGGACAGGAGGAGGGGAAAGAAACAATAAAGTATGTGATGAGAGGTAGGAATGCAAGGGGGAAGAGATATGGAGGGAAGGACAGGTTAGAAACTAAACAACAACGAAGTGAAGTAAACTACAAGAGCAACAATCCAGGAACACGAAGGAGAATATGTTAACTAGATGTATTTCGACAGATGAAGTGATTCCATTCCCCGTTCCAGAGACTCAACCCCCAACACAGGCCAGACCTGACGACCACCGTCTTCGGGTGGATCCCACAACCCATAAAGGAAGCAAGGCTTGTGGTAGCTCTTCGTCAGCCTTTACCTGGCAGTATCCAATACACCTCAGTGACACGATTCCACGTTTTTTTATGGGGTTATCAGCATTCTTATAGACTGCCTCACCACCAGTATTTTAAAGCCAGTCAGAAGCACTCTTTAGTTACTGAATATAAATAAATATTACTAATGAAGGAGGGGTGTCAATGTTGCAGTTTTATAGCTGTAATGTAAACGCGCCTCTAGCAAGACAGTGGTGGAGTGAATTATGATGAAAGTTTTTCTTTTTCGGGCCACCCAGCCTTGGTGGGAAACGGCCGATGTGTTAATAAATAAATAATTACTATTTATTCAGTAAAATTTGCAAACTGGGAATTATGACATCCAGTAACAACAACATGAGCCTTGCATTCAGGAAGCCACACCAGTGGTGAAAATTTGAAACCGATCAAATGACTCATTCTCCAGTTCTGGCACGGATTCCAACAATTTCAATTTTTATTAATTTTACTGCATCAACAAATTTGCCTACTTGCAAACAAAAATTAACGGGTACTGTAGTGGCCCTGAGATGCACCAGCCATCAAATACTGAATCAGATCAGGAAAGGCAAACTGAAATTGATTTTACTTAGATTTACTGGGAATAAAAAATCCAAACAATGTTACACAAATAATCACATTTGCTCCTACAGACCTGAATTTTGCTTTCTGTCGTTGTTGCATTAGGAGGCACGTTAGACACACGTGCAACACCTGGGTATCTTTCTTGTGGAAACATTTCGCCACATAGTGGCTTCATCAGTCCAACACAAACAAGAATGGTGAAGATCAGGAGTAGTTTGAAGTAATCAGTCCCTCAAGCCTGAGTCGATGTAATCAGTCCCTCAAGCCTGAGTCGATGTAATCAGTCTCTCAAGCCTGAGTCGATGTACTCAGTCCCTCAAGCCTGAGTCGATGTACTCAGTCCCTCAAGCCTGAGTCGATGTAATCAGTCCCTCAAGCCTGAGTCGATGTACTCAGTCCCTCAAGCCTGAGTCGATGTACTCAGTCCCTCAAGCCTGAGTCGATGTAATCAGTCCCTCAAGCCTGAGTCGATGTACTCAGTCCCTCAAGCCTGAGTCGATGTAATCAGTCCCTCAAGCCTGAGTCGATGTACTCAGTCCCTCAAGCCTGAGTTGATGTAATCAGTCCCTCAAGCCTGAGTCGATGTACTCAGTCCCTCAAGCCTGAGTCGATGTACTCAGTCCCTCAATCTTTATTGATGCAAAAGCAAAGAAAAAAAAATCCAATTTGCCATATATTCACAAGTTCAAAAACATCCCCTCATACATTCAAAAATATTCAATAAAAAACATTGATCCTATCCCAGGAGAGAGACACACACACACACACACACACACACACACACACACAGGCAACAGCAATAACTTTCCAGCACAAGGAAAAACAAACACTGTGCCGAATGCAAGATGACGTGAGGAAGAGGGAAACTTGATATTTACTGTAAAAATGACAGCGCGAGTGTTGCCTTGGAAATTTAAATCAGGAGAGAGGTGTTAGGGGTGAGACACACGGGGTCACATGACATTGTTTTTCTGCTGATGGAGAGTTCCATCTTTCCCTTTCCTCAATCCTATCTACTGTGCCATGAACTTCGATCCTCTGCCCTTCCCCCCTTCCCAGCCAAACCACTATCTTCGATCCCATTTACCCATTCCTATCAACAATGATCTTCGATATCTCCATCCCCTCCCCGGTCCTCTCTACCATATCGCCTCAATCCACCTCCACCTACTCAAAAATTCCTTTTCTTTCCATAAATTATTCATATGTAATTATAAAGTTTCAGACCCGTGTAAGTCACTCAAGGCATGAAGGGGTGGAAGCTCAATCTTTCATCTGGTATCATGACTCACGAAATCGTAATGACACGATTGCAAACAAACCATACCACGGGCGGGGTTAGAACCCGCGATCAGAGTCTCTCAAAACTCCAGACCGACGCGCTACGTCGATATGGAGTTTTATAACTCTGATCGCGGGTTCTAACCCCGCTCGTGGTATGGTTTTTTTTTCATCTGGTAATATGAAGACAGAGCCTAAGGATCAAACCTCCAATAATTCTTGTACATAATAGCCTACATAGGTTTAGCGCCTCGCATGTTTAGCGGCTGCATGTCTATGCTGACGCACAAGAACAGCTAGAGGGTAGCCCCTGGAAATCTAACTATTCTGATTTTGACCATAAAAATTAAAATGCTCGATCTCTTCCGCCAACAATAAAATGGTTGTTAATGTCAACCTGAGCAGATACGCATATATATGTATACTCCAACTTTCTTCCGTTCTTCTAAGAGATGCAGTGTGATCCTATCAGTTTGAAAACTGTATTCTGATTTGGGTGTCATGCGTGTCATCCTTTGGAATTTTTGCTGTTCAGACAACGCAGACAGTATCAGTCAGATACCTTCATGTCACAAACACGTGTGTTCCATGTAAATTAGGTTAGTGAGCTGTGGAGTCACTGTTATGCAGACGGCCTGTTACTTGCCTGGAACAAATGCCTTCCTGCATAACAAGCTTTAATAGGAATTTTTCTCTGTTGAGAGCTTTATTAAGATATGACAGTGAAGTTCTATGTCTCTATTAAATATTCTTCTGCAAATTAAGTCTTTTCTTAATTGTTGTTGGCAGCATGCAGCTTGGACCAAGTTGCTGGTTATCCCTCTCTCTGCAAAAACAAATATCATTTTGAAATTTAGCTGTTTGAATGAACAAGAAAGGAATGCATGCATTAAGAAGGGACTGATTGTTGATGTTATGAATAAACGTAAACATTAATGTCCTAGTGCTCAGTTAAAAAAAAAAAAAAAAGCTAAAACGTAAAAATTTGAACCACAGGGCTTTAAAAATTGTGGCGTCAAATTAAACATCTAAGTTTATAATCTGTTCTAGAAAACAGAGGAAGAGTGTACCGATTTCCTCACCAGTAAAGATGAACTTGGTCACAGCTGGTGAAAAAATTAGCAACCGTTGCACCCTGAGCCTAGTGTCGGCCAGAAAGTAGATTAAGAGCACATCGAACACTCCAAATATAGAGAAAACGTGCCAGTCTTCTCACCAACATTCGTTTTGACTGGTACTGCAGAAAGTGGGAGGGGTAAAATGGAATTTTCACACTAAAGGAGAAGCAGCAATGGCTGTAATAGTGGTGATCTGGCCATGAGTGGCGCTAGATTGTGCCATTAAATGAAGCAGTAGTGGTGGATCCAAATGGCTTATTGCCGACAATAGCGAAGGAACAAGCTTTTATTTGGACAACGTTTCGCTGTGCGTAGTTTTATCATGACAGATCAAGATTACTTGATGAATCTCTACACATCGAAATGTTACTCCAGGAAAAACTTCTTAAGTGTGACTTTTTCTTCACCAGTGTCGATGTTTACTAGGTGCAGAGGTGGTAGAAAGCACAGCCACAATGGGTTCATGAAGATATTCTAGTCAGTGCGTTGGTAACTGCGTGATCCAGGGTCAGATAGGGGTTGGGTCGTAAAGCTGTGGTCCAGCGTAATACGGTTAGGCTACCGGGCATTACTGCGTCATTACACCAGATTTTGCACAGCGATGTTTTACCATATTACAAAAGAGCGTAAAAACCGCAGTGGTGCGTGTACATAGCAGTGTCAATTATACACCAATATTTCACATCACTGTCAAATATTTTGTTTCTTAAGTAGCTGTAATAAAAAGCATTAAAGAATTTGCCACTCATCACAATAACGGTTCCAGTAAGGAGTGGCGCTTCTGCTGCTATCTTCGCCAGAGTGCAAGATCTCCTTGCTGACCCAGCCACACTACTCACGCTGTCCTACGGTAGGACGGGTCGGGTAGGATCACCCGAGTAAAGGACCTCCCTGCTGACCCGCGTACGCTATCACTATCAGGTTCATCCTACGCTACGACGGGTCGGGCAGAATTTACATAATAGGATGCATGAGCTGCAAGGTCCGTGGAGGATCCTGAGAGAAAAGGGAAGTGTAAGTCAAGGGAGAGAGAGAGAGAGAGAGAGAGAGAGAGAGAGAGAGAGAGAGAGAGAGAGAGAGAGAGAGAGAGAGAGAGAGAGGTAATAGACAAAACAAGATAGAACAAGAGAAACAAGAGACAAACAAGAGAGAACAAGAGACAAATAAGAGAACAAGAAAAAACGAGAGTGAGAACAAGAGAAAACGAAAGAAGACAAAAGAAAAGAGGGAGAACGAGAAAGAGAGAGAGAGATACTTGGGAAGGAAGACTGAAAAGATTTATCACATGGGGCTGGTTAACCTGGTCAGCGAATTATTAACACCAACACTCTCTTCGTGCCAAGTATTTTACTCTCCACCAAGTTTTCCACTGCATACACACCTCATGTTTTCGAACAATATCAAGACAGCAAATTATAGACGTAGTACATTCTATCAAGATGGTATAAACTTTGGTAACTGATACAGAAAAATTGGTTTAACAAGACGCGTGAGCTAATACTAGAAGTAATCAAAGTCCCAGGACCGAAACGTTTTCTCATATGTCCGGACCGAAACGTTTTCTCATATGTCCGGACCGAAACGTTTTCTCATATATGTCCTAGTGTTTGATTACGTATCTTGTTTAACCATTCTATCAATGCTGTCTAGTTCCACTGTTACACTTTTTTTTTTTTGCGAGGATGTCGGAAAATATAGCAGCTTTAACAATCTCGTAAAGACTTATAATTGCAGGTTAAACATAAAAAGATGGTCAATAATAGTTTAATTGCAAAAGTACCATCCCTTGTGCTTGCCTAAAATACAACCCTTGGTCCTAGTCTAAAATACAACTGATCCTTTTCTAAAATACAACTGATCCTTTTCTAAAATACAACTGATCCTTTTCTAAAATACAACTGATCCTTTTCTAAAATACAACTGATCCTTTTCTAAAATACAACTGATCCTTTTCTAAAATACAACTGATCCTTTTCTAAAATACAACTGATCCTTTTCTAAAATACAACTGATCCTTTTCTAAAATACAACTGATCCTTTTCTAAAATACAACTGATCCTTTTCTAAAATACAACTGATCCTTTTCTAAAATACAACTGATCCTTTTCTAAAATACAACAGATCCTTTTCTAAAATACAACAGATCCTTTTCTAAACTACAACTGATCCTTTTCTAAAATACAACTGATCCTTTTCTAAAATACAACTGATCCTTTTCTAAAATACAACTGATCCTTTTCTAAAATACAACTGATCCTTTTCTAAAATACAACTGATCCTTTTCTAAAATACAACTGATCCTTTTCTAAAATACAACTGATCCTTTTGTAAAATACAACTGATCTTTGTCTAAAATGCAAACCTTTGTCCTAGTCTGAAATATAAACCTTTGTCCTAGTCTGAAATACAAACCTTTGTCCTAGTCTGAAATACAAACCTTTGTCCTAGTCTGAAATACAAACCTTTGTCCTAGTCTGAAATACAAACCTTTGTCCTAGTCTGAAATACAAACCTTTGTCCTAGTCTGAAATACAAACCTTTGTCCTAGTCTGAAATACAAACCTTTGTCCTAGTCTGAAATACAAACCTTTGTCCTAGTCTGAAATACAAACCTTGTCCTAGTCTGAAATACAAACCTTTGTCCTAGTCTGAAATACAAACCTTTGTCCTAGTCTGAAATACAAACCTTTGTCCTAGTCTGAAATACAAACCTTTGTCCTAGTCTGAAATACAAACCTTTGTCCTAGTCTGAAATACAAACCTTGTCCTAGTCTGAAATACAAACCTTTGTCCTAGTCTGAAATACAAACCTTTGTCCTAGTCTGAAATACAAACCTTTGTCCTAGTCTGAAATACAAACCTTTGTCCTAGTCTGAAATACAAACCTTTGTCCTAGTCTGAAATACAAACCTTTGTCCTAGTCTAAAATACAAACCTTTGTCCTAGTCTGAAATACAAACCTTTGTAATAGTCTGAAATACAAACCTTTGTCCTAGTCTGAAATACATCCCCTTGTCCTCGTCTGAAATACAACACCCTGTCCTGGTCTGAAATACAACCCTCTGTCCTGGTCTGAAATACATCCCCTTGTCCTCGTCTGAAATACATCCCCTTGTCCTCGTCTGAAATACAACCCCCTGTCCTCGTCTGAAATACAACCCCTGTCCTGGTCCGAAATACAACACCCTGTCCTGGTCTGAAATACAACCCTGATCCTGGTCTAAAATAGAATCCTGGTCTAAAAATAGAAAGCACCCTTGGTCTCAAATACAACTCCTGGTTCTGGTTTCAATACAAGCCATATTTCTTGTCCAAAAAATAAGACTAAAACATCAGACAAGTTCTCGTAGAGGATGAACAGCGACTAGAATTCTGTATTAATAATAATATTCGGATACGTTTAGAGAACTTAATAAAAACGTTATGACCTCGTAGTAGTGAAGGAAACGTTATGACCTCGTAGTAGTGAAGGAAACGTTATAACCTCGTAGTAGTGAAGGAAACTTTATGACCTCGTAGTGAAGGAAACGTTATAACCTCGTAGTAGTGAAGGAAACGTTATAACCTCGTAGTAGTGAAGGAAACTTTATGACCTCGTAGTGAAGGAAACGTTATAACCTCGTAGTGAAGGAAACGTTATAACCTCGTAGTAGTGAAGGAAACGTTATAACCTCGTAGTAGTGAAGGAAACGTTATAACCTCGTAGTAGTGAAGGAAACGTTATAACCTCGTAGTGAAGGAAACGTTATAACCTCGTAGTAGTGAAGGAAACGTTATAACCTCGTAGTAGTGAAGGAAACGTTATAACCTCGTAGTAGTGAAGGAAACGTTATAACCTCGTAGTAGTGAAGGAAACGTTATAACCTCGTAGTAGTGAAGGAAACGTTATAACCTCGTAGTAGTGAAGGAAACGTTATAACCTCGTAGTAGTGAAGGAAACGTTATAACCTCGTAGTAGTGAAGGAAACGTTATGACCTCGTAGTAGTGAAGGAAACGTTATGACCTCGTAGTAGTGAAGGAAACGTTATAACCTCGTAGTAGTGAAGGAAACGTTATAACCTCGTAGTAGTGAAGGAAACGTTATGACCTCGTAGTAGTGAAGGAAACGTTATAACCTCGTAGTAGTGAAGGAAACGTTATAACCTCGTAGTAGTGAAGGAAACGTTATAACCTCGTAGTAGTGAAGGAAACGTTATAACCTCGTAGTAGTGAAGGAAACTTTATGACCTCGTAGTAGTGAAGGAAACTTTATGACCTCGTAGTAGTGAAGGAAACGTTATAACCTCGTAGTAGTGAAGGAAACGTTATAACCTCGTAGTTGTGAAGGAAACGTTATAACCTCGTAGTAGTGAAGGAAACATTTTAACTTCGTAGTAGTGAAGGAAACTATGACCTCGTAGTGAAGGAAACGTTATAACTTCGTAGTAGTGAAGGAAACGTTATAACCTCGTAGTAGTGAAGGAAACGTTATAACCTCGTAGTAGTGAAGGAAACGTTATAACCTCGTAGTAGTGAAGGAAACGTTATAACCTCGTAGTAGTGAAGGAAACGTTATAACCTCGTAGTAGTGAAGGAAACGTTATAACCTCGTAGTAGTGAAGGAAACGTTATAACCTCGTAGTAGTGAAGGAAACGTTATAACCTCGTAGTGAAGGAAACGTTATAACCTCGTAGTAGTGAAGGAAACGTTATAACCTCGTAGTTGTGAAGGAAACGTTATAACCTCGTAGTAGTGAAGGAAACGTTTTAACCTCGTAGTAGTGAAGGAAACTATGACCTCGTAGTGAAGGAAACGTTATAACTTCGTAGTAGTGAAGGAAACGTTATAACCTCGTAGTAGTGAAGGAAACGTTATGACCTCGTAGTAGTGAAGGAAACGTTATAACCTCGGAGACCATAACATAAAAGCATTAGTAAGCGATAGCGCCGTGAGTTCAATTCACACTCATCCACAGTCCGGATCAAGGTATCGGACCATCCTGACCATTAACAAGCACAGGAACTGCTACAACGCAATGGCACACCGCCAACAAAAGTAATGAAATGGTAAAGAAAAACATTATCAGTTTGCAGAACAAGTTTTTATTGGTGCAATGTCAAGTTGCAAATTACACCAAATGAAGCTTATTCTGCAACCTGTCTTTTCCTTAATATTATATGCAGTTTATTGGCCATAGTACCGAATTTTGTGAAATATGTTACCAGAAAAATTTGAGAGCATCAATGTGTATGAAATCTTTGATCGCTATCATGAGTGCAGTACCAGAAGTGATAGTGCAACTATTGAAAAACATTGAAAAAAAAATACTAGCTGTCTAGTGATCTTTGGAAGATCATTTATACCTATGGAGATATGCAATGGGCTAGTTATCCAAAGGTTCGAATTCAAAACCATACATAAGTAAGCTGATGTAATCATTCCTCGCCAAGTAGTCACAGTTGCCAGATTATCAGTAATGATACTGATGTCCTTATGATGACAGTAATGACTGATACCCATCTGTTAAACACGTGCCTTATTTATAAACTGATTGGTAGTGTATACGATCATAAATATGATACTTGTCTAACACAGCAGCACCACAGTATGTTGGTGCAGGGGAAATATCCACCTCCTTTGGCATACAATTGCTTTGCATGATTTACTTCAACTAGTGAACCACGATCACCTCCAACTGCTATGCCTCACTTCTGTTCCAGTAAATAAGGTCTGACTGTATGTCTCTGGTTTAGGCTGAGGGACTGAAGACCTATCAAAACGTAAGGACTGATCGCCTGAAAATTTCTTTAATGTCTCCACTTCTACAGTCGCTTGTATTCGATTAAAGAGGTTTGCTGTGCAGGTAAAGCATTTCAGCAATAATGATACCCAACTGCTGCCGATGTGTCATATTCATCAACTCTATTAAAAGTTACAAAGATCTCTGCAGGAACCCTAATAATTAAAGAAAAAGACAAAAGTAAAAAAATAGGCCTGGCATGGGCAAATTGCTAAAAAGCATTCCACAGCCAGGTGCAAGGTACAACCTATACAAAGGGGAAGAAGAGTGAGGTGGCTATAGGCTAGATGTATAAGCCGACAAAGTCGTATGAACGTGACTGTTCCTGTAGGAGGAGAAGGGCCATACACTCACTTCCTGTATAACTTGCATATTTATGTATGTGGCCATTGACGTCATACGCATAAATCTGCTATAGAGCGAGACCATTATAACAGCCTTTACCTCGGTATCTGCCCAAACATTTGCCGGACACCAACAGAACTCCACATCTTTGTACCGCGTGTGGAGACTGGCTAACTACTTCTGGATATTTTTAACAACAGGGTAAACAGCGCAATTGTAGAGAGACAATGAACAGGGAGCCACCCACTATGCCGTCTATCACAATAAGAGCAGCGAGGATTGCGTGGAGATTAGGAGTGAACAAAATACCAGTACTCAACTGGGATCACTGAAAAGTTAGCACCCCCTTCTTCATCGTTCTCTGACTCATCAGTAAACACCTTTTATTCTTGAAGCATAAACAAAATCTTGCTCCAAGAAATAAGCCGAGGCATCACCAGAGATCAGTACTTAAGGATCCCCCAACTGCTATCAGCAAGGTATATAAGGCGTCCATAGAATAATCACTCAGACTGAGATTTAAACTCTAGTGTATAGCAAATGAACAATGACAGCATGGTTTGCTACGATACTGAAAAAAGACCTCAATTCTTAATTTCTATATAGGTTATTAATGGATTTAGACAATATTCCAGTGTGAGAATCTATGGTTAATAGTGAATTTAAGGGGTCGACTTTTTTTTATGTAAATTCTCCAATTTTAAGTGGTTATACCATCGAAATAGTTATATTTTAGTCCTATTGGGAGAAAGTTTTGATTTTGATGACCCAAAAATAAACATAACCCAACCTATCCTAACCTAAAATTTCCCTAAATCTAAGTTAGGATTGGGTGGGTTAGGATTTTCTTTGAACTACCCATAGACGGGTCTTTCCCAATGCACAATCTTGATATTTTAGAATTTACATAATTCTAAAATCAGAGCTCCAACCAGAGCCCCTAAACTCAACATTAACCGTATATATGCAAAATTTTGTGACAGCATCACACTATGAAACATTTGCTCCAGAAAAACAAAAATGAATCTCCACTGAGACAGAGGCTTATGACAGGCGTTGCCAGGTCTTTGGCTGTATCAGTAGCCAGTCTCACTAAGCCGAGTCTCTACTTTGTTACCCGGGTTTTTTTTTTTTTACCCCTCTCGTCGCTCACGGCGGATTTGTTCGTTAAGTTCAAACTTCTTCACATAAAGCTGACAAAGTTTTGCAATATAAGTAATTGATATCGGTGGAGCGCGTTTCCTCCAGCTGCAAGCCATATAAAAGGCGAGGTAATATGCATAAAAGTTTACCATTTCATCGGATTGCCCGCTAGTTTACTTGTCCATGTCACTGAGCGAGTCAGTGTGATGCGCAAAAGTAAAATTTTAGCTGAATTTTGTTTTCAATCAAATTTTCACTCTACATATTTACCCAGGTTTGATTTTTTTCCCTCTCACGACAAAGGTACTTTTACGACACAAGCGTCGACAGCCTGAGTGAAAGTTACTACAGAAGAGAACGACATTTTAATTCGATACCTGGACGTGATCAACCATGTGACTGGAGACACGAGCGAGATGAACCATTTGACT
>WNWK01001271.1:119146-301937 GCA_009830355.1 Cherax destructor | reverse complement strand
TTTTTGCTGATGATACTGTGCTTATGGGAGATTCTAAAGAAAAGTTGCAAAGGTTAGTGGACGAGTTTGGGAGAGTTGTAAAGGAAGAAAGTTAAAAGTTAACATAGATAAGAGTAACTTGATGAGGGTATCAAACGATTTAAATAAAGAAAAATTGGATATCACATTGGAGAGAGGGATTATGGAAGAAGTAAATGTTTTCAGATATTTGGGAGTTGATGTGTCAGCGGATGGGTTTATGAAGGATGAGGTTAACCATAGAATTGATGAAGGTAAAAGGTGAGTGGTGCATTGAGGTAACTGTGGAGACAAAAACGTTATCCATGGAGGCAAAGAAGGGAATGTACGAAAGTATAGTGGTACCAACACTCTTATATGGGTGTGAAGCATGGGTTGCAAATGCTGCAGCGAGGAGGAGGCTGGAGGCAGTGGAGACGTCCTGTCTAAGGGCAATGTGGTGTAAATATTATGCAGAAAATTTGGAATGTGGAAATTAGGAGGTGTGGAGTTACTAAAGTATTTGTCAGAGGGCTGAAGAGGGTTGTTGAGGTGGTTTGGTCATTTAGAGAGAATGGATCAAAGTAGAATGACTTGGAGAGCGTATAAATCTGTAGGGAAGGAAGGCGGGGTAGGGTCGTCCTAGAAAAGGTTGGAGGGAAGGGGTAAAGGAGGTTTTGTGGGCGAGGGCTTGGACTTCCAGCAAGCATGTGTGAGCGTGTTAGATAGGAGTGAATGGGGACGAATGGTTTTGGGACATGACGATCTGTTGGAGTGTGAGCAGGGTAACATTGTGTGAAGGGATTCAGGGAAACCAGTTAATTGATTTAGTTGGACTTGAGTCCTGGAAATGGAAGTACAATGCCTGCACTTTAAAGGAGGGGTCTGAGATAGTGACAGCTGGGAGGACTTTTCTCAGCTGTCGTATCTGAGCTCTCTGCAAAGACAGTGATTATGTATGAGTGTGGTGAAAGTGTTGAATGATGATGAAAGTTTTTTCTTTTTGGGGATTTTCTTTCTTTTTGGGTCACCCTGCCTCGGTGGGAGACGGCCGACTTGTTGAGAGAGAGAAAAAAAAAAAAAAAAAATTAATATGAGGTAATACAATTTATGATACAAACATACATTTTTAAATTTGTAATAATGGCTTAATAGTTATCCTTAGTGTTCATTACTTACTGGCAAGCCCATACAGTGGTGCCGCATCGGGAATGTGGTATGTTGGAGGGATGCGAGCCTTAGGAGGAATTTTCTCCGCCTTAGCTAGTAACCGCCAAGCCTCGTAGATGTTACCTTGATTATAGGAAATTTATCGTAAGGCATTGTAATAGCTTAGATTTTCACTTGCTAAGTTATAAATTTGTTTGATGCTTGCATTACACTGTACGTACGTATATCACACATCCACAATTATGTTCAAATTATTAAAAGGTTCACAAACAAAGTACAGTGGACCCCCGGTGTTCGTGATGCTCCAAACTCGCCCTTGTATGTAAGTGTATTTTTGTAAATGCTTTTGTAAGTGTATTTTTGGGAATAAATTCGTTTGGTAATGGAAATTGAACAGCATTCTGGAACGAAAAAATCTTGAAAACCAGGGGTCCACTGTACATGTACTATGGTTTAGAAACAAACTGTTAGTCGCACCTGCATTTCTTTCTGCCCCTTTTATAATAACAGGTCGCCGACCATCTAGTCTCTTATTCTTGATGATTATGTGTATATCAAGGGTCTGCATAATCTGTGACACCTCATTTGAGTCAACAATTTGGTCAGGCATCAAGTCGAACATTAGGACTAAAGGTAAAGCTCCCTGTAAAAGCATTAATGATTATCATTATTTTATATATATATATTTTTTTTACCTTAATAGTGTACTGACAAAATGAAGATGGGCTCAAAAGATTAATTTACTATATTTTTCTCTTTCATTCAGCACTTAAGTATTTGGTTACGTACTTAAAAAAGCATTTACGTAGTTGGAACAATTAGAAAGTTGTATCAACTGTCTATTCACTTTAGTGAATAATAACAAGAAAATATTTTTATTTTTATACTTACTACAATATTCTGTCGAGCAAGGTAAACATTATCTATGGCTCCTGAAATAGTGACGGTCGACTTCTTTAGCGGAGGTATGGAAATGTCATTACTGTCTGGGAATGTTATCCTGTTACAAAAACAAATTTTATTTCTTGGTGAAGTATAAAAAATGTAGTTTACAGGTAATAATTTTTTTTTTTTTAACATCAGCCATCTCCCACAAAGGCAGGGTGACCCAAAAAAGAAAATTTTTCATTATCATTCACACAATCACTGTCTTTGCAAAGGTAACCATATATGACAGTTTAGATGTCACTTCAAACAGCCAATATCCCAAACACCTCCTTTAAAGTGCAAGCATTGTACTTCCCACCTCCAGCAAATATTGATAAACATAAAAGAGAGCCACTAGCATGCTGTGCATCTCGGGCAGACTAATACTAATGCTTACAGACTACTAAAGACTAGATACAGGTATTTAGTAGTACAATTTTAAGTATGCATTATTATTAAAAAAGAGGGTAGCAAAAATTGTACAAGTTAATGTATTAATACGTTAAACTGATTGAGTGATCTTGAGTTAAATGGAATTTCTTAAGTAGTTTCTAACTCGCTATGATTTCAGGCTATGGAACAATTATAAGAAAGAGAATACACAATAAATTTATGAGCTTCAAACTTTAACAAATTTTATTTGAAATATTTGCCTATAAAATCTCAAGAATTACCAATTTATTAGAGGCACTTACTTTGTCGCAGTTCGCTGCATGATGCGTTTAAGAGTCTCATTGTTTCGCCCCAGAACAAAAGAGTGGTGTTGTGGAGATATTTCCACTGTCATCTGCACAGGCATTTGGTTCTGTTGACATTGTACAGATTAAATAGTATTGTATATGCAATGGTACTGTAATGGGATGCTAACCAAGCAATTATATATGCACCCCCAGTGTGCAAACTTCACCTAGTAAAATACAAAGTAAAATTTAAGACAGCACACACATTACAGTACAGTACAGGCGGGCCCTGCTTTAGAGCACTTCATTTTACAGCATTTTGCTAATGCATCAGTTTTCAATTATACCCATTCTTCATTATTCAGACTTCCTACAATAAATATATTTACCACTCACTATAAGCTAAGGACGAAAATATTTTAAGGTAAGTAATGTGTGTACTGTATATGCATATTTTAGGCCTAGCTATATTGCTCACTAAATATATGATAGTGTAAACATATTATCAGGCTTTAATATACATTTGAAAGTGAAAAAAGGCTACCTGGAGAGGGCCATGCTAATCTCTGTATCGTTCCGATTTATTACAGTGATTTTCACTCTACAGCAGTAGCCTGGAACCTAACCTGCTGTACAATGTATGGTTTTAGGAATAATAAAGGAAAATCAATTAAGTAGAACCAAGCATCTCTACAGTTTCATTAAATCTATACTTACTGCAAGTGTGTCACAATATGCCTGCAAGATGCACAGTGTTGCCTCCTTGACCCGGGCTGCATCCCATTCACTTCCCCGGACTGAACCCACAATAAGAGGCGACATGTCATCAGTCAACTTAAGGTCCACCTATATGAAAAAAATAAAACACAAATATAGAGCAATTAAATTTTGTATAATTTGGAAATTTGCATTCATTTTATTTATGAACTTGACTATTAGTTAAAAACTCTAAGGCAATTAATGAAAACTTCAGTATTTTTAATGTCTGTTTTGTTTACAGTATATTAAAACTAGTTGTAGTATAGTTGAGCTTTCAACTAATTAAAAAAAAGGCAATTACGTATAGCAAAAGTAGACCTTTTATTATTACTAAGTAAAACATCTCTATATTAAAGCTAACATACCTGAACATTATACGTGTTCTGAACATGAAGTATAAGCATGTTAGGATCTGAAATGCTAATGAACTGGGCACTTGCTGACAGAGTGAAAGTGAAGATAAGGGGAGTCAGTTCCCTTATAGCTCCCCGTGCCTCCTCCAGCCCCGCCAGCTCCTCCCCACGACTGTTGATTGACACCTGATTACTCTTCCGCACTTCACTGTTCTTGTTGCCATCAGGGAAGTGGATGCTCACACCTAAAAAATAAAAAAAAAGCTACAACACTTACTATCATTCAACTCCTCCCTGGTTGTTTTTGCATAATAAGATGCATGAATAACCCACACACAGAAAAACTTATGATAATGTTACAGTCCAATGTGGATGATTAACTAGTCGAATCTATGTGTGGTTATCTTTGTATTGTTCAAGTCACAGTATTGTGCCTTTTTTTTTTTTTAAACAAGTTTTCATGTTTATGATGATTCACAAAAAATTAACAAAGTGATACAGTAAATTCTTACAAATGTCTTTTATAACAAGTGGACAGTGTGTGTGTGTTTCCTATCATCTGACATGGAAATTTTCACTGCAAGAAAGAAATTATACACAGTAACTAAAATTAAAAATTAATATTCATTTTATGTTATACATAGTTACTGCAACTTAATATTGGACTTGCCATTAGTGTGCATTTTAGACCATATTGTAAAGAATTATCAAATTATTACTCTCACTATAAACAATTACCATTTCCCAAAACATTTTCTGCAAAAATTGAGGGCCAAACCTCAGAGAACACAGCTGACTTAATCTTAACTAGAGAGTACCAAAAAACAACTAACATTTTCTATTCATTTAAGTTTAAAATCATCATTAAGAATAATTTCAATTATACAAGGGTTAGAAAATTCATCACGGTGTCCCGTAGCTCGGTTGGTAGCGCCCTCAGCTCAGACATTGAGCGTCAGTGGTTCGATCCCCGATACGGGTAGAAACAGTGGGCATGTTTCCTTAAGACACCTATTGTCCCTGTTTACTTTGCAGCATATAGGTACCTGGATGTTAGCCGACTGGTGTGGGTCGCATCCTGGGGAAAAAATTAACCTAAGTCGCCCAAAATACTCTGCATAACAAGGGGCTTTCTATATAGTAGTATGTCACTGATGTCAGCTAGGTTTGTATAAGAATAAGTTTATTTTGATATGATACATGGTTGTACAGAGGAATATAATACAGTGGACCCCCGGTTTACGTACTGCTCCAAACTCGAACAATTATTTAAGTGTGTTTTTGTAAGTGCTTTTGTAAGTGTATTTTTGAGGGTCTAAAAGGACTAATCTAATTTACATTATTCCTTATGGGAACAAATTCGTTTGGTAACGGCACTTGAACAGCATTCCGGAACGAATTAATTACGTAAACCGGGGGTCCACTGTAGTTGGGTGTACATGCCAAAAGCCCCTTTGTATGCAGAGCATTTTGGGCAAACTTAAAAATTAACTTAAGATTAGGAAGGCAATAATAGTTCATAAGATCATTAGACAAGTTACAGTGAGTACAAGAGAATTGAATATACAGTGGTACCTCGACTTACGATGGTCCCCAAACTCGCCCTTTTATGCAAGTTTATTTTTTTAAATGCTTTTGTAAGTGTAATTTTGGGGGTCTAAAAGGACTAGTCTATTTTACATCATTCATTATGGGGATAAATTCATTTGGTAATGGCACTTGAACAGCATTCTGGAATGAAAAAATATCGTAAGTCGAGGTACCACTGTATTATTAGGTAATGCTACATGGCTTTTGATAAGTCTAGTAGAGAATAATTACACTATTGAATTAGTTTATAACGATTACAGTATTACAACAGAACAATTTAAAACAATTTACAATATGATGTATTACAATTTACATAGTACTATTTAAAACAATGAAATTTATACATCCTAATTTTGAAGTACAGTGGTACCTCGGTATTGTACGTCCTTAAATCGTTCCAGGACCTTGGACTTATACCAAACAAATTTTCCCATAAGAAATATAGGGAAAACGATTAATCCGTTCCCATGAAAAAAAAATCCTATTGTTATTGGCATATTATACATTGATGGGGTTATATAAAATAATTTAAACACTGCTTACTACTAAAATATGTAATTTAAATACTGCTTAATACTAAAATACATACTATATAAATACAAAAGAATTAGATGAAATAAATGCAAATTTAACCTCGCTTTACTTTGCTGAAAAGTCGAGTGCCTACTAGGATAGTGCTGAGAAGAGACGAAATGTTATTGTTTGGAAGTAGAGTCCCCCTTCTCTTTTCTGTCTCTTTTTCCCTATCTGGACCTGGTTGAAGCTCACCAGATTTGACTTTTACTAAAAATCTGTCCAAAGAACTTTGCTTCTGCCTTCTCCTGAGGATGTTTCGGAAATGTGACATTGTCTGGTCATTCCAGACAATGCTATTACGCCTTGTTTGGCTGGTACTTCTCTGCAAAGTTTTGGACGTCCATCCATTTGGCAAAGATTTCCTTGATTAATGAAGTAGAGGCTTCCTCTATCTCCTCTTCCGAGCCTGAAGAGAGTGCATTTTGACCCATACAAGTTCTAGCATGTGAGTCGTATTCCAAACAAAGGTCGTATACCAAGCAAAAATTTTTGCATCCAAACAGGACATACACCAAATTGGACTTATTCCAAAGCACTTATATACTGAGGTACCACTGTAGTGGGTAAGTGGTTGAGCAATCCTCAGAACAATATGAGCAGCTTTTGAGTAACTGGTAGGTATTAGGCAAGGTTTGTCTGGTTAATTTTGGGTGATGAGGTGGTTTCTTAGTAGGGCCTTTAACTGATTTGCAGACAGGGTTTTTTTAGTGTGTTCTGGCATGAATTCCAGATCTTTGGGCCCTTTACGTGCATAGCCTTTTTTGCATAGGGAGAGATGGACACAAGGTATATCGAAGTGTGTTTTGTGTCTCGTATTTTGGCCGTGTGTTCTGTTATAGTTATCAAGGAGTTTGAGAGGGTTTATATTTGAGTACAGTGTTCTGTGTATGTAGTAGGCACAATAATAAGTGTGGATGTTTTGTATATTAAGCAAGTTAAGACTTGTAGAAATTATCATCATCAAAGTATCAAGCAGATGTCTGACTGGACAGACTTTTGACACCTGCTAGTAGGAGAAAGCCTCCTCAAGTGGGATAGATTTGGACACCAACACTTCAATATAGTACTGTACCAATGTAAACTGAGGGCTACATGATTGATGGCTTCAAATTAAGCATGAGAGGATTATTCCTAAAATTATTTAAGATCCAAAACATGTAGGATAATACAAATCCTCATAACTTTTGGAAGTTCAATTTGACACACATAAGAGGCAGCAACTCTAAGTTTGTCAAATTCCTGGATGGGCAACTGGAAATTGATCAAAGTGAAGTGTTTATGGAACAGTTTCCGTATCAAAACTGTCATAACCAAAACGGCTACAGTTCTAAGTTTATGTAGAAAATCATAGGCAAAATTTGGTCATTTACTTTTGATCTACCCTAAAGTCACTCGAGATAGTGGCAAGTTAATATCAGAAGAGGAAAATTAGATAATTATACTGCATACTGTACAAAAGATGCACTGCAATTACATCATGAAATAATCTGTTTGTTCTCAGATTAACATATATGCCCAATTTCACATACCAAAATCTTTATGAATTACTAAATAAAATAAAATTTAGTCAAAATAAAAAATCAGGATCACAGACACTCAAAAAAGCATTACTGTACTGAATTCATTAGTAACTTAGACAAGTACATATTTTCATTTAGTGTGCTCTAAGGTACCTGTTCGCTTAACAACCGGTTGAATGGTGTTTCCTCCTTTACCAATGATGTGAGAATGGTGCGTCCACGACACGTCCAGCTTCATAGTCACCTTGTTGTGGGGTTCCAACTCTTGCCTCACCATCATACCAGCAGCTTGTACTGCATCTGGCAAACCCACAACTCTGACATGTGGATCTGCACCAAGGAAACAGTTAAAATATACCATGAGAGTACTGAATTCACTGTTTATTTGTGACTAATGAGAGTGTCACCACTATCCTATGGATTATGTATTAGCAGAACAATTATTTCTTAATATATGCTCTCCAGGACAAAAATATGATCATGTTGAAAATCATTAAAATTTGTAGTATACACTGCATTTTCAAGTTCAGTCATGCTACTATACTTTGCAAGAATGTTAAAAATATTTTAGCCTAGCAAACACTAACTGTACTGCTACTTTTAAACATTATCACAGCTTTGGAATACAGTCATACCCTGTTTCATGTCATTTTGGCCTATGTCAAATTTGCCTTTATGCTACTTTTCTAGAGAAAACTTCAGTTCAGCAAACGTCATTACGTCTAAGTTTGTCACTTAGCAAAAGACTCGGCAGGCGATGTAACATCCCCCTAATGAAGAGCAGGGGTGCCACTAGCACGTTGAGGGACAACACTAAGTGTCAGGGGCCCAAGATTGTTCAACTGCCTCCCAGCATACATCAGGGGAATTACCAACAAACCCCTGGCTGTCTTCAAGCAGGCACTGGACAGGCACCTAAAGTCGGTACCTGACCAGCCGGGCTGTGGTTCGTACGTTGGACTGCGTGCGGCCAGCAGTAACAGCCTGGTTGATCAGGCTCTGGTCCAACATGAGGCCTGGTCACAGACCGGGCTGCAGGGGCGTTGACCCCTGGAATTCTCTCCAGGTAAACTCCAGGTAGCAACATCATGATTTTTTTAATTGTGTTCATTATTCTTTAAAAAAATGACTAAAATGTGTTTTAGTGTTATTTAAGGTTTAGCAATACGTACATAGTTATAATCTTTTGCGAGTTATTTACGCTAGTTTTATGGCGTTTGTCGTCATTTTAAGGCATTATGTCCGGTTTACATAAAAAACCGGGTTACGTCAAGGCTCGTGGAACCAATTAATGACATACAGTGGACCCCCGAGTTTCGTAAACCCCGGAAATCGTACAATTATGTAAGTATAATATTGTAAGTGCTTGTGGAAGTGTATTTTTGGGGGTCTGAAATAGACTAACCTACGTGACATTTTTCCTTAAGGGAGTAAATTCGTTCGGTAATGGCGCTTGAGCAGACTTCAGGAGTGAAGTTTTTACGAAACTTGGTGGTCCACTGTACGGCAGGGTATGACTACATTGTTTCAAGGTGTTCTTTATCAGCATTTTATCCTTGATATCTCATCACAAGTTTAGTAGTACCTCCTGAAGATCTTTATCTTTCAAACTCATCGATACATTGATTTTTTTTTTTTTTAAGTGTATTGCGGGTAAATTCCACTTTACTCACAAATTTTATTACAAAATGCTGGAGAAAACTGCTAAAATAATTATTTTAGCAATGGAAATAAGTAAAGACTTTTTTGGGTTATCCTAGGTTCTTTACACTTGCTATGTATGATAATCTATGTAATTGTCTTTACACATACTGTACATGTATGCTGCTATGTATGATAATCTATGTAATTGTATTTGTGTATACCTGAATAAACTTACCTACATACTTAGTACCACATTAAATGGAATAAAATAGGTCAAATTAAAATTACCGACTATAGGTGCCTTAAGTCATTTAAGGATAGAAACAACATATATACGTAATGTACCAGCTGTCAGTATACATCCAACTTTAATGAACATTATGATTTGAGTGTAAAAGTTTCAGTGCCTACCATGTCTTCAAGCTCATTTTGGTGATTTTTTCACAAAACATTACTATGGATTGTCTGAATCTGTTGAATTTGGTTCAAACTGGAGAAACATGAGTTATGTCCTGGGTCAGAGAAAAGGTATGAGAAGTCTTAACATTTATTATTTATCATCTTTAATGTTATAAGCATTTCTATCAAGGATTTAGAAACAATTTTAAACCATAACGAAGTTGGCTCCCTCACCAATCTAAGTTAAGAGCTGCAACACTAACATAACCTCTTCCAGTGAGGCACGTGGGGAACACTGTAAATACACATTCAAGATACCCGTATAGAGCTAGACGGATGGTTTAAACCTACCCAACTCAAAAGGTCCTATGTGACAAGAGGCAACATCAAGTTCACTGAAAGTCCGGAGAACTCCAATGGAGACCTTTCAAAATTCTCAAGTACAGTAAGCCCTATACCTTGAGAGAGTTTTGTCGACAGGTTCTTGGAAACTGCGAATTTATGCGAACCAATTATTATATACTTTACAAATTTTTATTTTACAATAATTTGTGTTTATTGTATTGATTTTTCATCAACTTTATAATGAAACTATATGTTATTCAAGGACCTGCTGTATGATTAACCTATAAACCACCTACCCAAAAGCAATCTTAGCAAACTGTACAATACCGTAGTATGTATGTATGTATTTGTAGTTGGAAACTGATTCCAGCAGCTTATTATCCCCCCTTCCCTTCCTAAATCTCTACAAATTGGAAATTATAAATAATTACCCAAATTAACCATTTCAAATGGAACCAGAAGCACAGCTCTATTCCTTTAACTAAAAATTGCAGATCTTGCACTAAAACAATAAAACAAAAAATTGGGTTGAGATTATTCAACAAGTGATGTAGTAGCAAGTGGGAATAAGGACAGGCAAGATTATTATTACATATAAGGAAAGGCTTGAAACTCAGATCAACCAGGCCATGATGGATATGTGGGTCAGCTGGCCACCAGCAGCAACAGCCTGGTTGACCAGGTAAACTCCAGACGAGCCTGGTCCATGGCCAGGCTCCGGGAGTAGAAAAACTCTGAACTCATCAAAGGTATACCTGGAGAGGGTTTTGGGGATCAACACCCCCACATAAAATACTGGATATGCAGCGTTTAGTTTCTTAGTATTGCATTGCCCTTAATGTTTAGAAATCAAATAAATTATTGTATGTGATTTATGTAACAGAATACAGTGGTACCTCGGGATACGAACTTAATTCATTCCAGAAGGCTGTTCAAGTGCCGATACCAAACAAATTTGTTCCCATAAGGAATAATGTAAATTAGATTAATCTGTTTCAGACCCCCAAAAATAAACTTACAAAAGCACTTTGTGAGGGAAAAGTAGTTGTAAATAAGGTAACGGTTGTTCAGTCAGCCGGGAGCATTATTAACGAGTTACAGCCAGCAATTCCATCTAGCGGGCTGGAGCTAAACTCTTGTTCCCGGTTGTCTGAGGGTTTTTACTTTCTACTCCTGGTAGTATGACTCTTACCTGGTGTCGGTTGGGAAGTGGAAAGTCACTTCACCTTCACTCTTCTCCGAATCAGCTCTGCCGCTGGACTGGTTCTCCAGGACAGACGCATGACTTACGAGCAAGATTTTCCCTGGACTTAACGGGAATTCCACAACAACTCCTCTCTAGTTTCTAACTTGTGTGCGTTAGAGGGTGTTGCAGAAGATCTCATCTACCTTTGGATACCTACAGTGTGGTATTTCAACCTCGTGGTCCCAGGAGATTCACCATCTACTACGGAGACATACCACCTACAGAGAGACAACCATCATCTATTCTCCCCCTCTCCGGTTATTACCTCCTGTCTCACCAACAGACCTGAACCACAACGGATATATTTCTTTTTTATTTCTATTTAATTTTATATTAAAATCCAGAAAAAAACATCTTATTATAAATATCCTTCGGTTTACTATTATTTATTAATTTTTCCATCAATATTTTGTTCAGGGGAAGGCGTTTTACCTTAGATTGAGCTCTGGTAAGGACGTTAACCAAGTCCAGTTGTGTGGAAGATTCAGTCACCTGTGGTATTTCCTCAGTTTCAGTGCAGTTTGGTTTTGATGACTGCTTCTCTAAGGTTTTTCCAGGAGCTTCACGAGTATCTGAACTCTGATTTGAGTTATCCTGATTAATCACTTCTGGAGATTCTAGGGAAGAAACAGAAGTATAATGTTTATCTTTTCCGGAATCATTTGAAAACCTTACACAGTCTAATTCAGATGGGAAGGTCGCCCCTTCTATGTTCCCAACCAAAACAGAACAAGAAGTTATTGGGGCCACCACTGCTTCTACCCAACCAGTAAACCATTTGCAGTTAATGAAACATCTGAGAGTAGGAAACTCATCACTTCTTCCTAAGTAGTCAGTTAATTTAGTACTTTTATACCGGGTTGAATCTAAGTTAGGAAAGAGTTTACTCGAAATAACAATGCAAGAACACCCAGTATCTCTAAGAATGGTGGATACCTTCATGCCATTAACAGTACCTTCACTAAAAGGTGCTTTAATATTAGCTTCGGTGAAACATGTTCCAATATTCTCACCTTTTTCTTGGGACAATCTGGACGTCTGTGTCCCAATTCGTTACAGTTATAACATTTTACTGGAAATTTCTCAGAGGAAAATGGTTTGGATAACTCAGATTGTTTAGGCTCAACAGATGTATATCTACTACGCTCCTTAGGGTAGTTATTATGAGCGCAGGCATATATATCTGCAACGTGTGCCATTTCAGAAGCTGTGTGAACGTCACGTTCCTTAATAAAGATCCGCAAGTCAGAGTTAACAGAAGAGAGAATTGGTCTCTTACCATCAGGTCGCGTAATGAATCAAAGTCATGATCAACTTCGGCACTATCAATCCAACAATCAAACAATCTGAAAAGTGTTGTCAGATACTGCATATAATTCTGATTGGGGATATTTTAGTGTGCCGAAACTCAGACCTGTAATGGTGGGTGGTCTTCTTGAAAGCGTGTAAGATAGCTTTCTTAAGTAGAGGATAATCAGTGATTACGTCAGCTGGTAAGGTGGAATATACGTTTAAAGCTGTACCTGATAGAAGTAATCCAAGCCTTGTAGCCCAAGAATCTGAGGGCCACTCACAGGTGTGGCAGTGTTCTCGAATCTGGTGATATATGCCGCGATGTCATCCTGCTCTGTGAAAGGTGGAATTTGAGGCATCCTAATATTAGATTCGTGGGTAGGGTATTCTAGTACCCCTTCATCTATTTTATGCTTAGATAGCTCTACCTTCTTGGCTTCCAATTCCAGCCTTAACTGTTCTAACTCCCTCTGCTTTGACTTTTCTTCAATCTCCTTCATCCTGAAGGCTACTTCCCTTGCCTGAACTCTGTCTTCTCTAGCAACCCTTTCCTGTTCTCGTTTGTCCTCACGAGCAATCCTTTCATTTTCTCGTGCTATTCTTTCCTGTTCCTTTTTCTCTTCTCGAGCTAGTCTTTCCTGTTCCTTTTTCTCTTCTATAGCTAGTCTTTTCTCTTCTCGAGCTAGTCTTTTCTCTTCTCGAGCTAGTCTTTCCTGTTCCTCCTGTTTAGCTAGAGCTAGTCTTTCCTGTTCCTCCTGTTTAGCTAGAGCTAGTCTTTCCTGTTCCTTTTTCTCTTCTATAGCCATTTTAGCAGTAATATAACTATCAAGAGACTGGCCTGTAAATCCCATGTCTTTTCCAGCCCTTAACCAGAAATCTAACGAATCCATAGTAAGAAAATATAATACAAACCAAACAAGTTGATCTTAAATTAACAACTGAAACGACTGTTTCAAAAGAGGGACCTCGTCCGCACACTTTCTAAACCTTCCCAAAGAAGAAAATGAAATAATATTTTCACTTGGAAGCAAATCTAGTGGGCTCAAAAGCCTTCACTAAGATAAATGAACACGGTTCACCCAGGAGGGGTTATTATGGAAGTTCCTCAGGTCCAACAATAATGAGTAAACTTCTAAACCCAACCCAAGAACCAAACAACTGTAAGTCAAAGACAACAGTAATGACTTGACACCTTAACGAACTCACCCTTTTCAACCTTAAATGTAATACTCACGACCAGGTGAACCATCAGAAGTTGTATCCAGAGTCCAGTATCCTGGCAAGGTCGCCATTGTCAGGGAAACGCCTTCCCCTGAACAAAATATTGATGGAAAAATTAATAAATAATAGTAAACCGAAGGATATTTATAATAAGATAGTTTTTTCTGGATTTTAATATAAAATTAAATAGAAATAAAAAAGATATATATCCGTTGTGGTTCAGGTCTGTTGGTGAGACAGGAGGTAATAACCGGAGAGGGGAGAATAGATGATGGTTGTCTCTGTAGGTGGTATGTCTCCGGAGTAGATGGTGAATCTCCTGGGACCAAGAGGTTGAAATACCACACTGTAGGTATCCAAAGGTAGATGAGATCTTCTGCAACACCCTCTAACGCACACAAGTTAGAAACTAGAGAGGAGTTGTTGAGGAATTCCCGTTAAGTCCAGGGAAAATCTTAGAGAAGCAGTCATCAAAACCAAACTGCACTGAAACTGAGGAAATACCACAGGTGACTGAATCTTCCACACAACTGGACTTGGTTAACGTCCTTACCAGAGCTCAATCTAAGGTAAAACCAAACCATCCTTTAGTACTTTCCAAAGGAAAACCTATTGAGCTGTCCCACCTAGATTTGAAAGGTCTCCAGAAGACTTGTCCTTCCCTAGAGAAAACTCGAATACTAGCATTAAATGGCAACATATTTAAAAGAAATAACCTTACTTACAAATTTGAGTTCAAGGGTAATCTTTTATACAGGACTATAATAACCTCTGACAATCCCAACTATGTTGGAAGAAGTCTATTGGTCATCCCCAGGGATTGTCGTAAGACTATTATAAGAATACGCATGAAGAAACAGTCTCAGGCCATATTACACGTCGGAGGACCTTAGACACGATCAGAGAATTGTACTACTGGCCGGGATGTCTTCCGACATTTATAAATTCTGTAAAGCCTGTCCAGCTTGTCTACCTTACTTTCAAAAGGTGGAACTAAAAGTCTCAAAATTTCCAAACAAGCCACTGAAATATTTGATGGCACATATACTCCTCAGTGGAGAAGGAATGTTATGCCACAATATCATACAAATCTTAAGCTTGGTATCTCGTGCTCGTACCCACTTTGCAGATTGGCGGAGCCGAGGTCACATACCTAATACTTTTCCCCCTGGTGTTAACTTATTGCCTCCGACCATAAGTTTTGGAAGGGGAGTATTGTGAGGAAAAGTAGTTGTAAATAAGGTAACGGTTGTTCAGTCAGCCGGGAGCATTATTAACGAGTTACAGCCAGCAATTCCATCTAGCGGGCTGGAGCTAAACTCTTGTTCCCGGTTGTCTGAGGGTTTTTACTTTCTACTCCTGGTAGTATGACTCTTACCTGGTGTCGGTTGGGAAGTGGAAAGTCACTTCACCTTCACTCTTCTCCGAATCAGCTCTGCCGCTGGACTGGTTCTCCAGGACAGACGCATGACTTACGAGCAAGATTTTCCCTGGACTTAACGGGAATTCCTCAACAACTCCTCTCTAGTTTCTAACTTGTGTGCGTTAGAGGGTGTTGCAGAAGATCTCCTCTACCTTTGGATACCTACAGTGTGGTATTTCAACCTCTTGGTCCCAGGAGATTCACCATCTACTCCGGAGACATACCACCTACAGAGACAACCATCATCTATTCTCCCCCTCTCCGGTTATTACCTCCTGTCTCACCAACAGACCTGAACCACAACGGATATATATCTTTTTTATTTCTATTTAATTTTATATTAAAATCCAGAAAAAACTATCTTATTATAAATATCCTTCGGTTTACTATTATTTATTAATTTTTCCATCAATATTTTGTTCAGGGGAAGGCGTTTCCCTGACAACTTACATAAATACACTTACATAATTGTTCGAGTTTTGAGCTGTTCGTATCCCAAGGTACCACTGTACGTATTTAGAAATATTATGCAATTAGTGGATATCCCCAGCAATTAAAGTTAAGCAGTACCTGCTGTACCATAAGCAATGGTAAGAAACTCATCAAGCTGTCACCTTAATCCTTCAACACATCACAATGCTGAATGTCTACCTGCATGTCTGCTAATAATATTTTAATTACCTCCTAAAAGATGGGTATGGAATATATATAAAACTATCAAATCAAAGGCAGAACCACTGTACAGTATATGCCATCTTATGGTGGTCTGTTCACCATCCTGGCAGTGCTAGTATATATTATGCTTGTGAGAAAAAGTATATCATATCCAGCATTTGAAAATACACACATTTTAAATTAAAATTATGCAGAGGTTACTTTATCACAATACTGAGAGAGGATGAATCTTGGATTCCTCAGTCAGTCAAATATCACAGAATTAATTTGTCTACAAGACACTAAGTCATTTCGGGGAGAAATTATAAAGATACTTCAAAGTGTTTGGTCATGTCTACAAAAGTAATGGGTCAAACCTTAAAAAAAAAAAAAAAAAAGGCCTAGTGGGGGTATCAAAAATTTCTTTGATTATTTATATTATGTATATTAAACAAGCAAGCTGTGAGATATGGGATGAAGGCCAGTAGAAGGATGATGGTTATTACTGAATATCTGAAAATATCTTCCTGAAGTCTCAAGGGTTAGCACCGACACTGAGAAGGGGGTGAGTATACCTGGAGAGGGTTCCGGGGGTCAACGCCCCCACGGCCCGGTCTGTGACCTGGCCTCATGGTGAATCAGGGCCTGATCAACCAGGCTAACCAGTGCTGGTATACAGAGGGATCAAGGTAAACGTGAGGGAAGGGGGAGTGCTGGTATACAGAGGAAGGTAAATGTGGGGGGAGGAGGGGGCGAGTGCTGGTATACAGAGGAAGGTAAACTTGGGGGAGAGGGGTGAGTGCTGGTATACAGAGGAAGGTAAACGTGAGGGAAGGGGAGTGCTGGTATACAGAGGAAAGTAAACGTGGGGGAAGGGGCGAGTGCTGGTATACAGAGGAAGGTAAACGTGAGGGGGAGGGGGAGTGCTGGTATACAGAGGAAGGTAAACGTGGGGGAGGAGGGTCGAGTGCTGGTATACGGAGGAAAGTAAACTTGGGGGAGAGGGGCGAGTGCTAGTATACAGAGGAAGGTAAACGTGAGGGAAGGGGGAGTGCTGGTATACAGAGGAAGGTAAACGTGGGGGAGGAGGGGTGAGTGCTGGTATACAGAGGAAGGTAAACGTGGGGGAGGGGGAGTGCTGGTATACAGAGGAAGGTAAACGTGGGGAGGGGGAGTGCTGGTATACAGAGGAAGGTAAACGTGGGGAGGGGTGAGTGCTGGTATACAGAGGAAGGTAAACGTGGGGGGAGGGGGGAGTGCTGGTATACAGAGGAAGGTAAACGTGGGGGGAGGGGTGAGTGCTGGTATACAGAGGAAGGTAAACGTGGGGGGAGGGGGGAGTGCTGGTATACAGAGGGAGGATAGTAAGCGGGGGGGGGGGTTGCGGGGGGGGTTGCGGGGGGGGGCGAGCGAGAGAGAGATTTAGAGAGATTTAAAGAGAGATTTAGAGAGATTTAAAGAGAGAGAGATAGATTGAGAGATAGATTGAGAGATAGATTGAGAGATAGATTGAGAGATAGATTGAGAGATAGATTGAGAGAGAGATTGAGAGAGAGATTGAGAGAGAGATTGAGAGAGAGATTGAGAGAGAGATTGAGAGAGAGATTGAGAGAGAGATTGAGAGAGAGATTGAGAGAGAGATTGAGAGAGAGATTGAGAGAGAGATTGAGAGAGAGATTGAGAGAGATTGAGAGAGAGATTGAGAGAGAGATTGGAGAGAGAGATTGAGAGATTGAGAGAGAGATTGAGAGAGAGATTGAGAGAGAGATTGGAGAGAGATTGAGAGAGAGATGAGAGAGAGAGAGAGAGATTGAGAGATTGAGGAGAGATTGAGAGAGAGATTGAGAGAGAGAGATTGAGAGAGAGAGATTGAGAGGAGGGTTGAGAGAGAGAGAGAGAGAGAGATTGAGAGAGAGAGATTGAGAGAGAGAGATTGAGAGGAGAGAGATTGAGAGAGAGAGATTGAGAGGATTGAGAGAGAGAGTTGAGAGAGATTGAGAGATTGAGAGATTGAGAGAGAGAGATTGAGAGAGAGAGAGAGAGCAGAGTAAGCCAGATTGAGAACGGAGAGCGAGATGGGGGGGGGGGGGGTGGAGCGTTGACAGTTTTCCTACCATGACAATGTCAACGCTTTAACTATCAAACGCCAGGATTAACAAATGACATATCGGGTTAGTAATATGCATCCATCACACTGATAGAATGCCTTAAACGAAACTTGTTTATTATGTGAAGGCACTGCATGAAGCAGGCAGGCCATGCAACATGCCTAAGAAAATGCCCTAACTTACCATCATCGTCATCGGGCGGAAGGTCTATTTCGACGTCTCCAGCCAAGATATCCATCATGGCACTTGCTGACACGCGAGGGAAGGTTCGGCTTAAAAAATTACCAGGGCTACAAATTTGGGCAGGCCACTCTCTCACCAAGTTGCTCACTGCCTCCTTGCTTGGCCATTACTCGAATTACCTCACCAGTGTGCTCTCTCACTTAGCCCTCAACAAATTTTATTCTTATTAAACGTGTGACACAACACATTCTTGGTGAGCACAGGGATCATTTATACACTTGTTTCAATGATGCTGAGCCATCTAGTACTGCGTAGCATGTCTTAGATACACTGCAAGACACACTTGCAACACTTCATATACAATCACTGCTTCCCATTATTGATAGTCACTGCTTTTAGAGGTAATAAACCTCTCGGAAATCACTTTGTATAGAGTATAAATTCATTTGAGATTCATAGTTTGTTCATTTTTTTGTTACAGATGAATAGAAAAACAATTATTTTAAACATTGCCCGAGTTACCATGGTCACTTAAACCAAATTTTTAATTCCGTTATTGTATCTGCTGGTGTCCCAGCACTACCCATCAAGACAGCCACTGCCACCGACGCAAATATATGGTAATAGGTTGGTACTAGCGTTCTGTTAAATGCGTATAAAGTGGAAGACTATCAAATGTCTGGCACTGGCTTGATTATAGTCTCTCCTGTCTTGCCAACATACAATAACACGTCAATTGTTGAAACCTCTTACTTTCAATTATACACTTTACTTTCCACTGTATTTCTTAACACTTCTCATTACTGCAATATTCCTTTTCAATTTAAGTTTGTTCTTAGACCGGGCAGCGGGGTCGATGATTCTCAGGACTATAAATAGACATGTAATATATAACAGCAGCCACCACACCACAAGCACCATAGTCTTCTCTGCCCACGAGTATATTTGTGATCTTATCACAATATTTTTATCTTATGTGTATCACCATTATCATAAGAGTTATTCCGTCAGCATCTGTGAACGTCCTATACAACTACAAGTGATTTTATTTTGTACTATTTGACCTTTGATGACAAAAGTATACTAAAACTTATTAAAACCAGCAAATAAAGCCAAAAAATATATTTTCTTTTATTTATTAGATTCCTAACTTGATTTACTCAACTGATTATTTTTAATACGATAAATTTTGCGTAAATACAGAGCATGAGAACCTTAGATGTGAAGGTTTTAACTTACAATATTAAGAACAAAAAGCCACAATACCCTAACTGGAATTTAAATTGTAATACACAATTAACCCGCACATAGTAGAAAAACTTAAGACGACGTTTCGGACAGATTTGACCGACTAGTCGGACCGAAACGTGTCATAAGCTTCTTAAGCTCTTATGTGCGGGTTAATTCTGTATTACAATATTAAATTAAGCACCTGCACAACATATTGTCTACTAGTATAAGACGCATTACCCTTTAATTGGTTCTATATACACTAATCTGAGCAAATTTACTATATACACTGTTCTATTATATATTATATATATATAATATTAATGGAGCGCTAAACCAGCATGGGGGTCATCGTTGTGTTTTATTAAAGAGGGAAAAATCCCCTGAGAGTGATCAGAAGAGTCATTCAGTGGTGCCGGCACTATGGTGAGGGCGGGGCATGAAGGTCTACCCTAGAATACCTGAAGGTGGAGTAGCTGATGACCTAGTAGAGTCACGGAAGCAGTGAGTGCTGGCTTACCCTTAGTCTGAATGTCACTACAGTGGGTCACAGCAGCAGTCACCAGACTCACTGGTGTGACCCCACTGTAGTGAGTGCTGGCTAACCCGTAGTCTGAATGTCACTACAGTGGGTCACAGCAGAAGTCACCAGACTGGTGTGACCCACTGTAGTGACTGCTGGCTTATCAGTCGTCAATGTCATTACAGTGGGTCACACCAGCAGTGACTACTGGCTGGACTGGTTTACGTCTTATAAGGAACACTTCATCCAGTGGCTGTATTGTTGGATGAATTGGTCTATCACAGAAGCAATATTATCAGTACTTCATGTACATCGAAGGTGCCTAAAAAACTATTTACATACTCAATATAAGCTCAGATGCCCTTTCTACCATACTTTTTATTCGTAGTACAATACTTTCTAACTTTTCCAGAATTTCCCTAATATGGAAATTCAGCATTAGTTTCCAATTTCTGCAGTATCAACAATTCGCTTATATCATTATGAATATTTTGTTTACTGTGCATATTGGCTAAGTACATTTCCAACTAGACTTTTTTATCATACTGTACTTTTCATACAGTATTTTAATTACCATTCTTGAGATGATGATCATCCCCAGGACATTTTGCATACTTTCTCAAGATATTATCTTTGTACGTGGATAAATAAGTTTATTCAGGTATACACAAATAGTTACATAGATTATCATACATAGCAGTATATGTGTAGAGAGCCTAGGATAACCCAAATAAATCAGACAAAGTGACTTATTACTATTGTGGGCCTAACGCAACAACGTATACAGAAGAGTACATACATCTGTCAAACCATGACACAGGTGGGGTTAGAACCCATGGCAAACGAGTTGTGATGACGGCTTTGAGGGGACATGAGTTAGAGTTCGTCACGGCTACGCTAGCGGGAGATTCATCCGTAAAAACTTGTTTTTGTGGTCACAGTGGGGCCCGTGCTAACATCCCTATGGCGTATAAATACATAGTTGGATAAATCTTATTGTAGCCAGCTGGCCCAGTGACTTACGCACTGGCCTGGGGTTTTACGAGTCACTCGCCATGGGTTCTAACCCCACCCGCACCGTGGTTTGTTTGCCATCATGTTATTACATCTCAGTGTTTGCGTAGTTTAGTCTATTTGATACTGAAGTATCCTTGATTAGTGGTGTACACGTGACATGTAGGCCTTAACGATCCTCGTAATCGACAGGTTTTAAATCCAATACACTTTCCATCTTCAGGACGATCTTAATTTACAATTTTCCGACGTACATAAGAATGTTAAAAGTCTTAAGCATTTTTTTTCAGCCCAATTACGGGAAAACCACACCATATCCTCTACCGGTTTCCCAGAATCGATAATTATCTTCCATCCTTTTTAACCCAAGAGAGCCGAGCACCATATTACCCTTCTTATGAGAACACCAACATCCTTTCATGACAGTAACCAAACTACCCCCCTTCATCCCTACCCACCCCTACAAGATCCTTACAACATTAACTCCCTCCCCAACATCCTGGTTGGTGTAGGGGGTCATTGAGGAGGGGCGGAGGCTGCTATCTAAGAGTACTTCACATGTGATTCAACCACAATCCCCTCGTCCCCGCCCACCACCCTAGTCACAACAAACCAATTTCTCTGCCCCAATCCACTCATGCTTGCTCCAACTACTTCCTCCCACCCTACCCCTTGCCTTCACTCTTGCTTATTTCTACTACCGTCCCACCCCCACCCACTCAAACTTTCATTCCATCTCTCCTTCCATGCTTTACTTAGCAGCTTCATAACTATTTACACTTTTAGGCTATTGCTTACATTTCACGACAGTCTCGGGACTAGTCCGCAGAGGGCGGTGACCCTAGGAATCGTCTTGTGGTAACTGGAAGGTAAATTTCATGTTGCCTGAAGTTTTAGTTTTGTGAAAAATACAACGCAATCAAGAAAACCTGCAAATTTCACGACGCATTAAATTCGAGTAGTGGAGGCTCGATCTACTAAACAAGAAACAGACACACTACATATCATATTTAATCTTCTACTTCCCCTCCTCCTCCCTTTCTCGACGTCACCTCTTCCTGCCTTCTCACCTTCCTCCCCCTCATGTCTCTCCTTGAGGTTTTGTTTTATTTTACTTACAGGGCAATAAAACCGTTTGGTTATCCAATGCTATAAATATTAAGTTTTAACAAATTTACACAATGATTAATAACTTTCAACTGCCGTAGCCAATTTACTCTCCTAGTACATAAATTTTACCTCTGAGAAAGATGCATGCGAATTTCAAGACGTTTACTGAGGATACGTTTAGCTCACCCGGACTGAAGTCCCTGGTGGGGGAAACGTACCCTCCATATCTTGATAACCGCACACGTGTTTCTCACATAACTTGTCGGTGTTCGACACCGCGGGGGCGCTGACCCCCAAAACACCCTCCAGGTAGACACCAAGTGTGATTTACCGGGGAGTCACCGAGGGGAATGGGCGGTCCACTCCCACACCAGCATCTAATAACCACAATAATCATAATCGCAAACGAAGTAAAACTATAAAGAGTATCTCATATTCCGTAATTCACATCCATAATTCGTCCAGTGTCATCGGCCGTTGAGTGCCAGCAAATTTAAATTAAATGGGAAAAATATCCTCCACCGCTTATGCCGGGAGTCGCTTCCGGAGGTCATCGCCTCCGCGGCCCGGTTCCAGACTAGGCCTTAATTAAAATGCTAAGTCCTGGAGAGTGCCACCTCTCCCACTCAACAAAATTGGATACATCAGCAGTATGCTACCACCATATTCTATATAATTGCAGTGGGAATAAAAGGTAACTATGCTTCCCTGTCATAATCTATCACGCAGGATGGGGCTCATATAAGGTCTTGAAAGGTCAGCCTGAGCTGGGACACTTCACTAAATAAACTATTTCTTTGTGCAGTATACAAAATGTGCTTTACAATAAAATAGGCTGTTCTTGCTAACTGCTATCCTTCTTACCTGCTGCTGCAGCTGCTCTTGCTAACTGCTGCTGCAGCTGCTCTTGCTAACTGCTGCTGCAGCTGCTCTTGCTAACTGCTGCTGCAGCTGCTCTTAGCCTCACCTAGCTGCTGCAGCTGCTCTTGCTAACTGCTGCTGCAGCTGCTCTTGCTAACTGCTGCTGCAGCTGCTCTTGCTAACTGCTGCTGCAGCTGCTCTTGCTAACTGCTGCTGCAGCTGCTCTTGCTAACTGCTGCTGCAGCTGCTCTTGCTAACTGCTGCTGCAGCTGCTCTTGCTAACTGCTGCTGCAGCTGTTCTTGCTAACTGCTGCTGCAGCTGTTCTTGCTAACTGCTGCTGCAGCTGTTCTTGCTAACTGCTGCTGCAGCTGTTCTTGCTAACTGCTGCTGCAGCTGTTCTTGCTAACTGCTGCTGCAGCTGTTCTTGCTAACTGCTGCTGCAGCTGTTCTTGCTAACTGCTGCTGCAGCTGTTCTTGCTAACTGCTGCTGCAGCTGTTCTTGCTAACTGCTGCTGCAGCTGTTCTTGCTAACTGCTGCTGCAGCTGTTCTTGCTAACTGCTGCTGCAGCTGTTCTTGCTAACTGCTGCTGCAGCTGTTCTTGCTAACTGCTGCTGCAGCTGTTCTTGCTAACTGCTGCTGCAGCTGTTCTTCTAACTGCTGCTGCAGCTGTTCTTGCTAACTGCTGCTGCAGCTGTTCTTGCTAACTGCTGCTGCAGCTGTTCTTGCTAACTGCTGCTGCAGCTGTTCTTGCTAACTGCTGCTGCAGCTGTTCTTGCTAACTGCTGCTGCAGCTGTTCTTGCTAACTGCTGCTGCAGCTGTTCTTGCTAACTGCTGCTGCAGCTGTTCTTGCTAACTGCTGCTGCAGCTGTTCTTGCTAACTGCTGCTGCAGCTGTTCTTGCTAACTGCTGCTGCAGCTGTTCTTGCTAACTGCTGCTGCAGCTGTTCTTGCTAACTGCTGCTGCAGCTGTTCTTGCTAACTGCTGCTGCAGCTGTTCTTGCTAACTGCGCTGCAGCTGTTCTTGCTAACTGCTGCTGCAGCTGTTCTTGCTAACTGCGCTGCAGCTGTTCTTGCTAACTGCGCTGCAGCTGTTCTTGCTAACGCTGCTGCAGCTGTTCTTGTAACTGCTGCTGCAGCTGTTCTGCTAACTGCTGCTGCAGCTGTTCTTGCTAACTGCTGCTGCAGCTGTTCTTGTAACTGCGCTGCAGCTGTTCTTGCTAACTGCTGCTGCAGCTGTTCTTGCTAACTGCTGCTGCAGCTGTTCTTGCTAACTACCTGCTGTTTCCTTTATTATTCCTGCTGTAATAAAAGGGATAGTGACGGTTAAAGGTTGTAGTAACGGGTGGTTGGTGGTAGTGGATGGTAGGGTGATGGTAACGGTGGAGGTTGGGGATTGGGTGGGGGCAGGGGGTGTTGTGGTGTGGTAGTGGATGGGGTGATGAGGTAGGAGAGTGAGGAGATAAGAATTTGGACGAGGGCGAGGCAGGAGGACGAGGGCGAGGCAGGAGGACGAGGGCGAGGCAGGAGGACGAGGGCGAGGCAGGAGGACGAGGGCGAGAGTTGGGGGGGGGGCTTAGGCAGCAGGGAGGGAGGGCTGGGGGGAGACAAAGACAGTCTTGTCAAGGGTGAGAGCACCTCTGTGCTACCGTGCTCTTCCTTGGACCTCCACCCCCATCATCCCTTCTCACCCTGGGGTCATCCACCTACCTACACCCAAGCTTCCTCTTCCCCTCATCTACCTTTGTACACCCTTCTAGGCCTCCCTCTCATCTACACACCCTGGCCGTTTCTTCGCATAGCCCCTGGTTCGCCCCCCACACCCTTGTGATCAGGGGGGTCTAGTCCTTTCAACGCCTCCCCCACTACAGTTTCTTAACCCACCATTAAAACTCTCCTCTCCCATCCCCTCCCCATCTGGGTAATGTCAACAGACCGTAAGATGCCTCCTCACACATTCCCAACTCTGGCACTTAATTATGCCAAATACAAATCTCTAATTCCCTGTTCGACCAATTAGCTTTACCTCATAAACACCTTACTTACAATTAAAAATACATATGCCAGGTCCTTAACCAAGACGCACATCTAGTTTAAACCTTAAATACATTTGTGTTTATTACACTTTAGTTGTCCATAGTTAATTATTACTATAAAAGGGCACGATTGGGACCCGGATGAGTCTCGTTACTTGAAAAATGAGTTAGTTTCTTGATGCATTAATCTGTTAAGAAAAATTTTGCATGTTAATGCAGAAAACAGTTTTTATCTCGTTAACCTGTTTTAATCAACAACAAAATAATGAATACGCCAACAGTGTGCGGCTACCTTACTGTATATGAGTTCCAGTGTGGGAACAATAGCTGATTTCTCGTTACATTCCATCGCATACGAAGTAACGTATGTCAGACCGAGGTGGGGTACTTTAGTACTCCATATTTACTGCCTGTTCAACCAGACTGTTGTTGCTGGCGGCCAGGCATGCATAGTGTAGATGCGAAGTTAGATGACCTTATCAAGAAATACTGTACGTAATTTTCAAAGACTATATATCCTCCCATCCCCTCCCCCGCGAGATTAAATATTCAATTCTCTTGTTTATGTTGCTTACCCTCCCTTGCGTAACAAATTATCACCCTGTCTTAACCCTCCCATGCTCCACTCCGTGATTATGTTCTCCTGTGATACAAGATTTATGTACAATATTTGGCTCAAAACAAAATGGACCAGAGTTCGATTCTTGGGCGAGTACTGTATGTACTCGCTCAAGAATATTACTGTATGTAATATTCCTGGGCGAGTACATACAGTACTCGCCCAGGAATATTAATTTTTAAAGGGGTAGATGGTAAGCCAGTAGAAGCCTCGGTCAGACGACCAGAAGCTCCAGTGGCGGGTCATCATATGACTTAGACCCGCGTCAGGAAACATTTGTCCTGTTTCCTGACGAGTCTTACCTAGCCTAAGCTACTGTCTCTTCACTGATATTTCCGTAAATTAAAACCCACAACTCCCATGGTTCATACCAAACAACAGTCAGTCCATCCAAACAGATAGCTGTAGCGCCAGGTCAGTCTCACTCACACAGTGACCGAGTAGCGGCCAGTGAAGAGGCGGGGCCAGGAGCTGTGACTCGACCCCTGCAACCACAACTAGGTGAGTACAACTAGGCGAGGTGAGCACACCGTACGTACGTTCCACCAATCCAAACATTTCTTTTTATGGTCGAGAAAATTTAAAGCAATGACAAAATATTGCTAAATGTTCATTAAATGCCATAAGACGACTTTGTAACACCTTCACCTGTGGGGAGGCGCGTAAGGGAAAGAGAGAAAAGGGAGAGGAAGGAAAGAGGAACGGAAGAGGGAAAGGAGAGAGAGAGAAAGAAGATGAGGGAAGACAGAGAAAGGAAAAGGGATAACAGAAATGGGGAGATTTGAAGGAAATAGAGGAAGGAGGGGAAGAAAATGGTAAAATGTGAGTGAAGAGATGGGAGAAGTGGGAGGAAAGGGAATGAAGACCCCCCCCCTCCCCCGTGGCTGCGCCACTAAAACATGAATTCCTTGAAGCAAGACTCATCATCGTTCACCAGCATCAACATGCCCGAGAAGAGAGCGATAATCTTAATTAAGATTGTTGTTATATACATGGTGAGCAGCGAGCATGGCCTCACTCTGTACCTTGCACAGGTGAACTGAAAGACTACCCGGGCACCAAGCAAAACTTAAGATCAATCCTGAGCCTAACTTCAGCAGCTACAATTATAGCATGGATTAAATACTGAGGACGGGTCATCACCAGAATAGCTCGATCCGTGGCTATAAATAGGTAATTAAAAACAGGTAATTACAGAGCAGTAGTGTCACGGCTGTCACTGCCTCATTTAATTTGTGGAGAATTTGAACGCGAGCACTTTTATATAACGAATCGTTACTATATAAACCAAAACACGGCTTCAGAAAAGGTTGCTCCACTAACAAGGAGTTCAAGAGGACATACTCTAAATATTAACTAGGAGGGTTAAAACCCCAGGATAACCTAAGAAAGCCAAGCAGTTAGGTCCTTCCTCAGGATGCGATCGACAACAGTTTACTAATACTCAAGTACCTATTAACTAAGTGAACAAGAGCAGATGTTATGAGACTTGCCCATACGTCCTGCTCCGCCAAGAATCGAACCCGAGGTCTCTCGGTTGCGAGATAAACGCTTTACCACAAGCCTGCTTATATGGCATTTGACACTCATATCAAGACTGGTCTATTCCAAAGAGGCCGGTGCCTCACCCTAAAATGTATTGGAAATCCGCCTGCCGCCGCCCAGTACGTCTACGAGTGGACGGTTATCCGGCGCCGAGGGTCAAGCGTTCGCACAAGCCTCGGATTGATGGCTTCAATTACGGGTGAGTGAGGGGCACCGGTGGAGCCAACAAGCGCACCTCTATGACCCGAGTGCTTTACTTGTTTGTTCTCACGCAACTACGGGGCCTCGCTTGAGGGGCACCGACTCATAATATTCAACTCCATCCCTCTCCCCACCCCTTAAAACTCAGCCTCATCCACCTCAACGATTTTACTCACTCCACACATCTTACTCCCCTCACCTCTCCTCACGTATACACAAGATATTATATATATATATATATATATATATATATATATATATATATATATATATATATATATATATATATATATATATATATATATATATATATATATATATATATATATATATATATATATATATATATATATATATATATATATATATATATATATATATATATATATATATATATATATATATATAATATATATAATTAACTTCCCAAAAAGTAGCATATATACAATTTGTTTACTAGGCTTGCATGAGAGCAGGTTGTAACGTTCAGGGTGCATCGCTAGGGCGGTCACTGAGGGCAACTTCACTGACATTTTTAGTGAGGACGAGTCCAGTAAAGTGTGGGTCCCAAGGTATCCTATTTCAAGGGGAAAATGGCAGGTATGAAACCCAGAGAACATGACCCTACCCACAGCCACCTCACTGACGCACTCCCGTAGTTTTTTTTATCATTTGGTACACGAATGCTTTTTACCAACACCTCAATACTTCAGCACATTTTGCATCGGCCAAATGAACTTTTTTTTTTAGATTGCACCTCAGTAATAAGTAGTAATAAGATATTTTTTGAAATTGTATTCCTTACTGTACAACTATATTTAGTAATTGTAAAATATGAAATGACACGTATTTGTCTAGTAATGTAACAATGGTCAGTGGGGTCTGATAGAACCTATTGTGACCTCTACTCCAGACATCTGCGCTACCGCTGACAGGATGACCTGCGGGTGCACAAACTAGCCCTGATCCACCGGGAGGCCTGGTCATAGACCGGGCCGCGGGGACGTCGATCCCCGGAATGCCCTCCAGGTAGCCACTCAGGCGGCAAAATAATTAAACTTCCAACAGGCATCGGGGGTAGTCTTATACAAGACCTGAGTACATACTTTCTTACACGGGATGCCATTCTAGAAGGACTGGATTTTTCTAACACTTTTTTTTTGTATTGGCTGCGCGGCTAGGCTGTCAGGGGTTTCCTACAGTCGCGACCCGCTCCTAAGCCAGGTCTCCACGTTGTTGGCCTGATCATTCAGGCTGTTGTTGGTGCCCGCTGCCCGCAGCGCAACGTATGCTCCATAGCCCAGCTGATCAGGAATTGATTTAAAGAACCTGTCCCATATGTGATTGAGAGTCGAATGATCAGACCGAGAGGAAAGTAAAAAGGTAGGAATACTAAGGGCGACTGAGGAAGGCAAGAGAGGAGGATGCAGGAGTGAAGACGAACGGAAGGAATAAGATGACAATGGTAAAAGGAGATAAACTATTGAGTAAAGATGTAGGAACCATTACACAAGGCTACCGGAGGTTCCGGGAGGGGGGGTCAACGCCCCACGGTCCGGTTCTCGACCAGAACTCCCGATGGATCAGGGCCTGATCAACCTGGCTGTTACTACTTATTTGGCACTGACTTTATAAGGTCTAGAGAATCAGGGAGAGTAACAAGATGTGTCTACCACACAAATCAGGGAGAGTAACAAGACTGGCTCCACCATATACAAAACAGGGAGAGTAACAGGAAGACTCCACCACACAGACAAAACCTATCCAAGGTGGAGAGAGCAATCTGGATCCTGCAGTCAAAAAAACTACACACAAAAATAAAATTTCAGAATAAGATAAGCACCGCACTTTTAGAGTGTAACTTTACAGATATTTTCAATGATATTTTCTTACACGAAAACCGTTATTAAGAACATAAGAAAGAAGGAACACTGCAGCAAGCCTACTGGCCCATGCGAGGCAAGTCAAAGTCTCCCACCGGCTTAAGCCAATGACCCAACCTAATCAGGTCAGGTCACATCCACTTAAGGAAGGAGCACGGCATCAGACCAATTAGCACAAGCTAATCAGGTCCAAGTCACACCCACTCATGTATTTATCTAATCTATTTTTAAAACTATTGATGCAATGATGCAATGCCATCAAACACCTTAACTACTGGGAACGCTTGGAAGCACTTGAGTTGTACTCACTGGAGCGCAGGCGAGAGACATAATAATCTCTACACCTGGAAGATCCTGAAGGGACTGGTCCCTAATCTGCACACAGAAATCACTCCCTACCAAAGCAAAAGACTTATCAGGCGATGCAACATACCCCAGTGAAAAGTAGGGGCGCCATTAGTAAGAGAAAACACAATAAGTGTCCGGGGCCCAAGACTGTTCAACAGCCTCCCACCAGCCATAAGGGGAATTACCAATAGACCCTGGTTGTCTTCAGGAGGGAGCTGGACAGATACCTAAAGTCGGTGCCAGATCAGCCGGGCTGTGGTTCGTACGTTGGACTATGTGCGGCCAACAGTAAGTCTCGTTGATCAGGCCCTGATCCACAGGGAGGCCTGGTCATGGAGCGGGCCGCGGGGGCGTTGATCCCCGGAATATCCTCCAGGTAGACTCCAGGTAGTTATGCCTCATGCTGAGGAGAATACACAGACTTCTTTACAAAATAGAACCCAATCAACACACGAAACTGATTATCAGGACAACAGGCAAAGGATCATCAGGAAATAGAAAAACCTATAGAAATGTTTCATGTATAAGAACTGAGTAATCTGAGGCTGAAGTTATTACTTACAAATGCAATATTATGGGAGGCTTTGACAACATTGTCAATACAAGATCGCAATACACTGACTTTTTGTCCGTATGTTATATTCTCTCTTTCAACACCTATCAGGTTTAAAGGTCGTCACAAGACGAGAAGAAACGCGAGTGAATAATTTGAAGCTAAATAGGTAAAAGTTTATAAAGGAGGCAATACACAAATAACCCGCACATAGAAGAGAAGCTTATCACTACGTTTCGGTCAAACTTTGACCATTTACAATCACACTGACTTGAAAGTGGTCACAAGCTGGAGCGAAACGTCGTCACAAGCTTCTCTCGTAGTGCGGGTTATTTGTGAATTGTTCCAGTCACGGTACTGTGCCTTTTGTTATTTAACGAGGAAAAACAAGGAGAGATATAAGCACGGTGACGATGACGGAGTCAACAAGTCTTCAACTTGGAACAATATAGGCACGTAAGGCAGAGCATTACGTGTCTTCATTGCCAAACAACTTAAAACAGGCTTGCTCTGCATGACGTTTACAATCGGGCAAGAAAGCTGCAACATTGTCAATATCAGTAAACAAGACAAGTTACACAAATTAAACTTTAATAATCAAAATTAAAGAGTTAAATATCTAACATTTACCTTTGAAGAGTTTCGAGAGTTTATCTACCAGTCATGAAAAAACAAAGTATAATGGATTTCAACTACAAGTATACATAAGAAGTGTAGCCTATGAGTCTCCTTGGGGTCAAACCAGATTATCTTTTATTCCTCGGGCAGCGCCTGCCTTCCCAACGGGTTTAACGCTTCCCAATAAATATAATAAAAACTATAAGCATGAGTCTGAAATGGTAAGGCGGGGAAACAATGTGAGAAGGAAACACAGAAGAATGCGAGAAAGAAACACGTGAATGTGAGAACAAAACACTAATACAAACACATACGAAGTTTTGCAACACATGACAACCTGCAACAAACCCACGTGTGTACACACTTGTGGGTTTGTTGCAGGTTTGTGTACAGGTTTACTGCAACAAACCCACAAGTGTAAACATGCACACACTTTTAGCAAATTCACAAGTGTACGCACGCGCACACAAATCTATGCGTGCACACTCCTGCAGCAGACCCCACAAGCGTGCACACTCCTGCAGCAGACCCCACAAGCGTGCACACTCCTGCAGCAGACCCCACAAGCGTGCACACTCCTGCAGCAGACCCCACAAGCGTGCACACTCCTGCAGCAGACCCCACAAGCGTGCACACTCCTGCAGCAGACCCCACAAGTGTACACAAATGCATGCACTTCTGCAGCAGACCCTCAAGTGTACACACACTCCTACTGCAGACCCACTAAGTACACGAACCTGCCTAAGGACCACAGGAACATTGATCCCGCAATGATGGGCGTAAGCCACTCCTACAGGTCGCCTACTCTACACACACTGCAACTCATCACCAGTTTAACAAGACTGGGAGAATCGCAAAATTCACCTCGGTACACAAATAACCCATATATAGGAGAAAAACTTCATGACGTTTCGGTTCAACTTGGAACATTAATCAATTTCTCCCATGTGCAGGTTGTGTGTGTATTGTTCCAGTCACGGTATTGTGCCTTTGTGTTCTTCACCTTGGTACTCAACTCACAGGAGCCCACAATGTACAGACCAATGAGAGCCATCGAGTGTAGAGGCTCGGGGCTGGGAAGAGCACAGAGTATGTATGACCCGACGCACGAGAGGCAGTGCTGCCGCCTCAACACCGCACAGTCAACTGACACTGGCACTACTTACCTGTGTCACGCCAAGGCGGCGGCCAACAAGGTCCACAGGGCCAGAAACATGCCAGAAAGCATAACAGAGGAGTGAATGACGCGACAAAACATTTAAAATAATAATAACAATAATAATTTATTATATGCAAAAATTCACGAACAAGCTATGCAAAATGCAAAACCACCACGAGGGGAGGAGTTGATCTTTCAACTCCCCAGTGGTTGTTTGGCATCTTATTATATTCATGAGGAAGTGCTCGACCTATGAAATGGAAGGAAATCAGATTAGATCCAAAGGTAAAATAGCTCTAATTCCCTTACAAGCATCTGTCAGTTGTAACGAGAAGAAGCAGTGAATACAGGATATGAAAGGAGTCGAGGGGTAGAGCCAGAGAGCAATAAAGAAGTCTCAAGAACTGCGAGAGGCAACAGGTGAGCGCTCTCAAGGTCACCACACACGCCAAGTCTGCTGCAGGCGACGCTGCCGACGCCAGAGTAGGAGTCGGATGCTGACGCCTCCGCTACAGGAGAATTTTATTAATGAATTCCATGGTGGAACGCGAAAGCAGCAGGAGTCACCATTGCCTTGGAAAAGGCCAATCATCCCTTCCTGCCGCCTCCAGGTCACCCTCCTCTCTATACACTTCACATTCGTTGTTTCTCTGATCCCAGACTTAAAATTTACAACAGTAGCAACGTCGGAAAACTAGAAAAAACAAATTTTAACAAGTCTCCTGCCAAATATTTTAGACAGCAATAAAGGTTGACACCATCAAAGGTGTTGAGGAGACGTAGGGAAGGTTAGGTTAGGTAAACTTTGTCATGAAAAAAAAGATGAGCGTTTCCTGACGTGGATCTTTAGTATTCTTTAGTTATATAACCCGCAGTTAGAGCTTTTGGTCATCTGACCGAGGCCTTCCACTGGCATACCGGTCAACTCCTTTAAAAATTATGGTTACAATTATAACCACCGAGTTTTCAATGTTGTTTATATAGATGCACACAGTACAAAAGCCATGGAACGTTACCAACTGCTGCTATCATTAAGAGCACAGATTTGTCTGAAATGTTTTCAGTGCACATCATATGATGGTCGAGATAGTAGTAGTAGTAGGTTCGCCGGTACGTCCGGCCCGGGTCTTCTCCAAATGGTGACCCGGCCCCGGTCGAGATAGGTTCAAGTACAGCATACAACAAGCTGTGTAATAATGAATGTGCCTGAATGCTAGTGAAGGATGGCTGATCCATTCCTCCCTTTGCTTCAAAACCCGTCTCCTCCTACTAAACAGACTGCCCCCCCCCACAAATTCTGGCGCAGCCCCCTGGGTGCAGCACAGCTCTCATAACTGTACAAAACAGTGAGCCAAAGGGATAACCACACCATCTTACAGCTAAAGGGAAGAGAAGAAGGGCACCACCTACAACCACAAACTTGAGCTAATGTTTTGTTTAGCCAGATGGACGCGTACCCTTCACCATAAACACAAGAGATAAACCCTGATCCCGGACACTTTCTCATGTGTTCTCTACTTGTAATAAATGTGCAGTGCACCAATGGTCCACTTCACCACTCTAAATACGAGTTTGCTGCGCGCGCGCGCACACACTCCTGCATTGTAATGTAAGATATGTACACATTTTTTTTATAGCAACGGTTTATATCTAATATTTTAGTGAAGTCCCTAGATCACCCCGCCTTGTTGCTAACCTGATCGATCAAGCTGTTAGTACCCGCCGCCCACAGTCCAACGTATGCACCACAAACCGGCGGGTCAGGAACTGTTCTGAGGAATTTGCAGAGTTCCATCTTAAAGATAGCTAGGAGTTTATTGGTAAACCTCCTTATGCATGAAGAAAGATGTTGAGTCGTGGTTCCTTTACACTTGAGTACTTCAGTGTACTCATTGCTCTCCTGCTTTTCATTGGAGGTATCCTGCACCGTCTAAGCCTCTTGTGCTCATAAGTAGTATTTCTTACAACTTCACACATACATTTAAAAATATAGCTTCCCAATGTTCTGGTGTGTAGTACACGATGAAATGTTGTTAGGGGCCCAAAATGTCGGAACACTTTATATGAAGATTTCACATTATCTTTGCCTTCGCCATCTTCATCTCATGTACATATTCCATACAGATAAATGGTCAAAAATTTGTTAGTCTCTGCCAGATTTTAAATGCTCAATATCCGACTACTGCTTCAAAAACTGGATAAAAGAACACCTAAATATAACATAAAACAGTACTTTCATTTTTTTGGGGGGAGGGGGGGGCACTATCAATGGTCCTACTAAATTTAATGTAAGGTCTTACTAAATTTAGTGTAAATTTAAGGTGATGGAATACGAAATGTAACCAATGTAGCCTCCTCATCCAGATTGCCATCAAAATGTATACTCCTGCACCTACTCTCACCACTATATTAATTTAAATAATTATTTTATCATTCTTAAACTTTTGTATTACTACCGGCAACTATTAATATTATCATTATCTCCGGACAACTTAGTAGTATTAACCTTAGCATTCAAATAACGTAACTATGATATGCTAAGTAGTTTAAACTTAATTTGGCAAAAATATTTGGGCATGAACAGGAGACCGAAATGTATTGCATACTAGTTAGTGTCTTTCTTTTGTGCCTACCAATGTTTTATTACGCGGAAACATTATTTTATACAACATAAAGAAATACAAAGTTTTATTTGTATTAAATATCACAATTTTGTAGGACCCCAATGGAAATAAGTAACTTTTTTGGGGGGTTATCCTAGGTAATTTACACATGTTATTTATGTATGATAATTTGTATAACTATTTACGTATACCTATACCCAAATAAACTTACATAAAATTGTATTTATGTGCCAGTATCTAAATAAGCTTACAAAGTTACCATGGTATCCGGCCGGGCAGGTAGTGGCTGGGTCCCACTACCACCTCAGTGTACTTGCTTCGGCAGTACATATACTAAAATTGGAACGATACAGAGAAGATTAGCATGGCCCCTGCGCAAGGATGACACGCAAAATCGTGAAGCGTTCCACATTTTGGGCCGCAACAGTTTTATTTCACCGTATAACATACATCAAAACAAACAGGAAATCTTGTATCTTTTTAAACATGTGAATTTGTACGAGCGCGTCACACTGGCCCTCAGCCCGGCTTCAGCTGGGCGAGGTTCGAATCCACCTCGTAACATTTTTTTTTTTTTTTTTTTTTTAATAATTAACCTCAGCAGGGAAAAGTAAATTTATGATTTTTGGGGTTATCCTAGGTAATTTACACGTTACTTATGCAAGATAATTGGTGTAATTTATTTATGTGTACCTTTACCTAAATAAACTTACACAGGTACACACACAAGTACAATTATCATATAATGTAAATTACCTAGGATAACCCATAAAAGTCGGACAAAGTGACTTATTTCCATTGAGAGACCAAGTTTTATTTATACGTATAGGAGAGGCTTATGGGTAGCAATCTCGTTGGAAGAGGTGGCCCCAGGGGTCTTGAAACAGCGTTATTTTTATTTGGGGGGCTAAGGGAATTTTGGAAGGCTTTCGCCCCCCTCCCCCCAGTTTGGCAAACCACTAGACATCAGATACAATGGATATGTTTTTAGCCAATATTTCACTGAAAATGCCGGTGAAGGGTTCTTGATCCAAGTTATTGTGGCTGCCCTCTCCTTGAATTAAATATGACCACCCATTCACTAGTCGTATGGATCCAAATTATATTTGTAGTGGCTATTTAATGCATTACGAAAATTGTTACATGTTATACATTACCTATAGTAACATTACAGGCCAGTAATATTACTAAAGGTAAAATCCCACCCCCATAACCCTACATACATACACACTATCTACAGGAGTTACCATGGTATCCGGCCGGGCAGGTAGTGGCTGGGTCCCACTACCACCTCAGTGTACTTGCTTCGGCAGTACATATACTAAAATTGGAACGATACAGAGAAGATTAGCATGGCCCCTGCGCAAGGATGACACGCAAAATCGTGAAGCGTTCCACATTTTGGGCCGCAACAGTTTTATTTCACCGTATAACATATATCAGACTACACTGTAAAGCCCGTTTCATTTAAATATGTTAATTTGTAAGAGAGCGTCCCTCAGTCATTCCCTGCTGGTCCGGGTTCAAGTCTATCCCGGGTCTAACTTTTTTTTTTTTTTTTTAATTTAAAGTCTGCATTGTCCAGATACTTTTTACTCAACACTAATATCTCACTAATAAAATTTATAAGCACATTCACCTGAAAATCTATTTTTTTTGTAAATTATAATTGTTTGCTCAGCATAAACGACCTTCATACAAGGAAGTTTATGTACGAAGGTAATTTAAGTAGTTCATTAAAAGCTTCAATTCTACTAGATAATATGCTTCAATCCTACTAGATATTAAATTTGATTAAATGAAATCTTTAGAAAAGCCTTTCCCGGATTTATTAACAAAATGAGAAGAACAGAGTCGCTGCTACATCTTAAGTCTCCTCTTCATTGCAATCAACGTTTTCTTTTGCAACGAGTTCAGCATAGTAATATTTCACGGGAAACTCTCCAATTTCTCCCCACTGACATGGGGATCGGCCTAGAAAGGCTCTTGATTCAAAGCTTGGCCTAGTCCCTTACATTACAGGTTAGGGTGCCCCGTTGCCTGGCGGAAAAAGCTCTCGCTTCACACGGTGAGAGTCCGAGTTCGATTCCCGGCGAAGGGTGGAAACAACATCGGACGTGTTTCCTTACACCGGTTGTCTATGTTCACCCATCAGTAAAATGGGAACCTGAGTATTAGTCGACACCAGTCGACTAACACCCAGGTACCCAAGATCGGCCTATTCCCCTATGATTGCTAGCACACAGCTCACACATTGATGTCAGTGGTTTGATCCCCGGTACGGGGGGAAACATTTGGACGTGTTTCCTTAAGACACCTGCTGTCCTATTACCGCCCACAGGATGGGTATGGGGTGCATAATAGATATCAAACTAAACTAACCTGCTGTCCATGTTCACCTATCAGTAAATTATCTGGGTGTTAGTTGACTGGTGTGGGTTACATTCTGGGTGTTAGTTGACTGGTGTGGGTTACATTCTGGTAACAAACTTTACCTAATTGCCCGAAATGCTCTGCATGACAAGGGGCTTTCTATATAGTAGCATGTCATTGATGTCAGCTAGGCTTATATACCTTGTACATGTACTTGAAATAAATATTATTATAGGCCGGAGACGCGACTTATTATCTATAGATCGGATAATTGGTGTATTCACTTCCTTCGCCATGAGTAACACGATTCTCTTCCCTATTCTCGCATCAAGAGTGATATCAGCTCACATTTTCATCAATCAATTCATGGTATACGTTACCTGTTTTTCCCCGCTCTTTCATTCCATGTCAAGTTTATTTGGGTACAAATCCACAAGTGCAATTATTACCTACGATAACCTAAGAAAGACTGACTTTTTTGGGTTATCCTAGGTTCCCTGCACAAATGCTGCTATATATGATAATCTATGTAAGTGTATTTATGTATACCTGAATAAACTTACTAAAATTTACATTATGTAACTTGCATAACCCAAACGTAGCTTAACCTAAAATAAAGAAAATATACATTAGTAAATTTAAAAGAAACGTTAGGAAACTGTTGGGAGCCACGTCAAGGAAATATAGTAAAATGACGATAGGAGCCATTCTCAAAAATCAGTGTCACCTGAGGACGGAATAAATATCGCCTAGTTGTCAATGTTATAATACCGAAAAACTGTTGATAACGACACTTCAGGACATTACTTATAATGAAACTATTAAGAGTGAAGTCACTCATGGTGAACAGTTTCCTCTACGTAAAATACACGAAGCTCCAATGTCCTGAATTGTATACAAATGTCTATCCAAACCCAGTCTAATGAAGTCATTTTCGGCAAATTTATAGCACACCGTAGACACTATTACAATTAAATGTACATGGTGACTAAAGCTCTCGGTTCACGCACGGAGGGCCCGGGTTCGATTCCTGGCAGGGTGGAAACATTTCGACGAGTTTCCTTAAACCTGTTGTCCTGTTCACCTAGCAGCAAATAGGTACCTGGGTGTTAGTCGACTGGTGTGGGTCGCATCCTGGGGGGACAAGCTTGAAGTTCCCAATGGAAATAGAGACAGTCCTCGATGACGCACTGACTTTCTTAGGTTATCCTGGGTGGTTAACCCTCCGGGGTTAAAAATCCGAACAAAATCTTATCTTATAATAAATCTTAATTTCTACAAGTACACGATACAACTTATTTAAGACCTAAATGGCATTACTGGAATACTATACAGAAAGCCCCTGGTCATGCATAGCATTTTGGAAAACCTAGGTTAATCTTCTCCCAGAATGCGACCCACGAAAGTTGACTAACACCCAGGTACCTACTTAATGCTAGGTGAACAGAGGCAGGTGTAAGGAAACATGCCCAACGTTCCACCCGTGCCGGGAATCGACCCCGGACCCTCCATGTGTGAGCTGAGAACGCTACCAATTCTTATGCTAAAAGTTCACGAAATCCTCCACCCACCTCCCCCTCACCTGGTCCCAGACCACGCTGCCTAGATTGGAAAAGAAATATTACAGGAATAAATAAAACGAAATTAACCCGTAGTTTACAAGATGCAGCTTAGTGACACTTGGAATAACATTAGTATACCAACAAATTTTCTTTCATGGCTGAGCCCTAAATAACAAAAAAGAAAATACCGTGACTGAGCCCTAAACTCGTATGGGCAATCAGAGCCTAAGACTGGGAGGTGTTCAACTTTAAAATCTTAGTGAGGAAACACTAGGACATATTTTATTAGAAAGTTTTGATCTTAGGGCCTTGACCCTGATCAAGGTCCTAGGGCGGCTGAAACGTTTTCTAACATATCCCCTAGTGTTTCTTCATGCGTCTTAAACCACAATATCAATTACCGGGATTGTGCTTAACGAGGTCGAAAGGGAAGGTAGCTCCTGTTCCTCAGATCAAGAACCCTTCACTGGCATCATGGCACCCCCCAATGAGGAGGGGGGGGCAGTCAGTACACAATCACTTGTCACACTGATAGTGCACTGTCACAAGCATCATGTTTACTAATGCACTCGCTCACTTCACACCACACCCGTCTGTGCGCACACACTCACTAGAGCTATATTTAACTTAACTAACACAACTACTACCACCTCAGTATACGAGTAGAACGTTCATTACTACTGTAACTGCTTAGGCTAACTTAATGTTGGATGCTAGTTCTCTGACCCATTTAATAACTAGTCATTTGACCACCGCAAACACGATGGGTACGGGTTGTGTATAATGAAGGTTCAAACCAGCTTAGTATACAGACTAATTCCTAATGGTTATAATTATAACCGTACTTATTAAAGGGGTGGACCGGTAAGCCAGTGGAGGACGTCAGTCAAATGACCAAAAGATCTGGATCTTTTGGTCATTGACCAAAGACCCGCGTCATGAAACCCTTATCCTGTTTCCTGATAAACCTTACCAGTTCAATTTACGCTAGCATTATAGGTGTTACTGAGCATGCTAGCACTCGTTCGCTATACGCTAGCTGGCTCATTAGCCTGAACGAAAGCACTAACTTGTACTCTTTCCTTGAACCCAACCTGAATGCACCTCAGACGCTGTATGACCCGACAGGTTCAGCGCTTCCATGTCGGGAAATACCAAGAAACATTAAAATCTAAAGGAGCTAGGTTAGGTTAAGTAAGGTAAGGCTCATCAGGAAACAGGACAAGCGTTTCCTGACGTGGGTCTTAGTCAGATGACCCGCCGTTGGAGCTTCTAGTCTTCTGACCGAGGCCTTCCGCTGGCTTACCGATCCACCCCTTTAAAAATGATAAATTAGACACATATGCAACACTTGGGTATCTTTATTGGTCGTGGTTATATTTTTTGCCACTCGTGGTGCGAGGCGTTGTTTTAAGTCAACTTCAGATAATGGAAGGTTCACAGCGAAGATGAACAATAGTAGTGGACCAGAGATGGGGCTATAATTTCTTTCAAAACGCTGATTAGAATACTATTATGCCAGAACTGACTCAATCCCTATAAAAAACTAGGCGAGTACACACTATTACAGGTGAGGTAGGACCAAGAACTATGAATCGACTCTTGCAAACAATTGGAGGTACACACAGGGAAAGTTAAATTACTGTATTTAGAGGAAAGCGCGAAAGGGGTCACAGCGACAGGAAAATGGAAAGCAATCAGGTTTCATCCAAAGTGGAGGAGGACAACCGAAATTCTGTGAATGATGAACCCCTCACTAGCATTAGGGAACCTCCCTCGAAGGAAGGCAATGGCTAAAAACAATGAGTTGTACAACACCTTGGGAATGAAAGATCAGATTAAATCAAAGTGAAAGTATTTCCAATTCCTTGGATCAAGAGTCCTTCATCATTAAGGTACCTACTTAAAGAACAAATTACACTGCAATAAGCTGTCCAATCTATTTTTAAAACCCACCTAAAGTACTTTCCATTATTGTCATTAAACCATACATTCATACAACTCTCACCTGGTTGATCGTAAGACCTTCCAGTTTTAACCATTTCACAAAACTTCTTTGATGAGATTTAGATTTTGCCACCGAAGTGGCTAGTTTATTGTGCACCCCATATCCATCCTGTGGACGGTAGCGCAAGAGCATATGGATACACAAAAGGCATAGGCACTAGGCCCCAAAGGGGTTAACAATTGTACATTTGGGTTTATATCTACATTTCAATTATCTGTTACAAGCAAATTTAGGAAATTTGCTTAGTACAACTGGCATCTTATTTCATGAATAAGATATTTTGACATGTCACATAGGTTATTATACTGTCTGTCTATATCTTTGATGAGGAAAACACTAACTTACATGGAATATCCATTGAATATAATTTTCCTGTGCAAACTGTTTAATCAGTTACTGCTGGAGCAAGACACTGGAGCATCTAAAGCTCTCAAAAACACATCGTCACAGATGTGATATACATGTGACAATTTTATATAAAATTACGTTAAGTTTAGGAATTGGTTTTATCATGGGGAAGCGTTCAACTCGTAGGGGTTATACAGCGTCTGGGAAATGGGAGGTAATCAGTTTACTCAAACTCCTTGGATCAGGGGCCCTTCACAGTTTCTGCGAGGGGGAGGGAGAAGTGCCCAATGTGATCCCTATTATGTCGCTAATCTGGAGGTCCCTTTCATTATTCCTGGATGCTGGAAGAACTCTCACTCACCGGACAGGCAATGTAGTGGCCATTGTAGGTGGAAACGTGATGGGTGTTTCCCCCAACGACTGGAAGAAACTTGTTCAGACTAACGTGGGGGCGGTAGTAGCCGCCCTCCACCCCGGACATGGGTGGGGAAGAGTGTGGGCGCCCAGAGACAAACGTCATGGGCTTCAGTTGCTCGCCTTACAAGGCGTGGAGAATTGTGGTAGCTGGTGGGGGGGTTAAGACCTCCCACACTACTGGGGGTATACCAGGGGCGCCCCCCCACAAGCCCATGCCATCTAACGTCCTCCCACTGCTATACAGATGGTCACTAAGGAATTCTATCGAGCAAGGAGCAGCAGCTTACACATCAACATTTCAAGACAGACTGACCCCCACACGCGTTTTGGCTTTGGTGCGAGACGGCGGGGGCAGAGCCGTGAGAACTGAGCGACATTTACTTTCCCACGTTCGTTTCACTCAAAAAAAAATAAAAAATACCTCCAAAGTGTTTCAGTGGTAACTCAACGACATGTCAAAAATGTCTGAATACAACAAATAGTCAGGTGTCGTTATAAAACTTAAACATTACCCTCCCAGCAAATACTATATTAAGCAAAAATAAGCTTTGGCGTGAATCTCTCAAGCATCGAGACACTGTCCAAAGCCACCATATTGTTATAAAATCTGAACCAAGACCTCCAGACGCCTATGATCCAATTATTATTGACAATTATCCACTACATTTACGACGAACCTCCTTTCTATTAAACAATGAGCATGGAATAAGTGACCTGTGGTGAAAAAATGATACGTAACAAAGATTAAATAGGAATTTCCAGGCGCCAACCTGGCGCCAGTGCTCTTATCAACACGCCTGTCGCGCAAACCTTGAAAATTAAAACCAAGCCTAACCTTTCAAGCCTATTGAGATAATTGTACAGCCAAGCATCAGCAGCAATCTTTGGTGTACACACACCATATGTACGTATACACACGCACAATATAAATAAAATAAAATTATATATATAATGTCGTGCCTAATAGATAAAACTTGCTATTTAGGCTTAAACAGCAACGCACTTCTTGCCGAATAAGGCAAGCGAAAACGAATATATATTTCATTGTGTTTGTTTATTATTAAATTATTGTAAACTTATCTAAAATATATTCAGTTGGATTAGGCTAAATTAAATTGCGCTTGTTATAATTCATAAGGTTAGGTAAGTTTTCTAAGGTTCTTTTGGTACAAAATTATATTTTTTTACATTAACAAGTGAAATAAAATATACATCTTTAAATGAATAAGAGATAATTTTAGAAAGGACTTAATTCTAAATGAGTTAAATTAGCAAGAACTCATTTAGAATTAACTCATTTAAAATTAAGTCCTTTCTAAAAATTTATCTTGTACGTTTAAAGATATATTTTTTCACTTGTTAATGTAAAAATGAATAATTTTGTACCAAAAGAATCTTAGAAAACTTGCTTAACCTTATTATAACAATAACAAGCGCAATTTAATTTAGTCTAATCCAACTAAATATATTTTAGACAAGTTTACAGTAATTTAATAATAAACAAAAACAATGAAATATATTTTTTTTCAGTTAGGTTCAGAATGATTTTTGCGAAATTATTGCATACACAAATTTTCGCTTGCCTTATTCGGCAAGAAGAGCTTTGGTATTTAAGCCAAAATCGCAAGTTTTACCTATTCGGTACGATATATATATATATATATATATATATATATAATATATATATATATATATATATATATATATATATATATATATATATATATTTATTTATTTAACACGTCGGCCGGTGTTATTTATTTAACACCGAGGCAGGGTGGCCCAAAAAAGAAAAAAAAATCATCATTCAAAACTTTCACCATCATTCATACATAATGAGTGTTTGCAGAGGCGCTCAGATACTACACTTTAGATATCACTCCAAACAGCCAATATCCCAAACCCCTCCTTTAAGGTGCAGGCATTGTACTGCCCCCTCCCCCCAGGACAAGTGCTATAATATATTTCTTGACGAGAGTACAGGAGGTATGTCGTACAACCGTTGAGAACATGTGCTATAACCATTATAATAATGCTAGATAAGACTGACAAGTACATGCTTAAGGCATGCGTAGCAGTTAGGTACATTTATTGAGATGTTTCGCCGTGACACTAAGCTTTGCCAGTTGAATATAGAGGTGATGAATATTTGCCACCTCTGTCTTCGACTGATGAAGCCTAATGTGTACGCGAAACGTTTCAGAATAAGGTACGTAACTGTTGCACATGTTTTACATATCTTCATGTGCTGTAACCATTGTTAACATGTACTGCAACTGTCAACATGTGCTAAAACCACTGCTAAGTTTATTCAGGTACAGGTATACATAAATTATCATACATAGCATATTTGTAGATTACCTAGAATAACCCAAAAAAAGGTCAAAGTGACTTATTTCCATTGGGGTTCTACAATAGGCGCACTTAATAGTAATGTGGGAGGGAACGAAAAGTTTAGTTTCCTCTACGTGTGGGTGAATTGTTCGTGCCATGGTACTGTGCCTTGCTGTTCAAGTAATGACGCTTGCAAAGATTCCAAACTAACACAAAGATAGTGTGTGTGTGTCACTGGTGGATACTAGACAGAGCTACTGAGAACAGTCATGAGAGATGTGGGGAAGGGTGGTCAGTGCTAAAACCATACCTACGAACTGAGACTAACTAGACAAACTGTAACCGCAGGAAAATAAACAGGGACTCTCCCAGGGTACTAGAATCTAGGTAGAGGCACGAAATACGACGAATTGCGAGTACCCGCTGAGAGACAGACAGACCTCCCCCTTCCCAAGGAACAAGAACACTAGACATGTAGTCCAGACACTATATCAAGTATAAAATTTACGGTGAATACACAAGTGAAACCTGGCGACGTGAGCCTCCCCCAGAGAATCAAGGGGAAGCCTCCTCTAGAGAATCAAAAAGGGGGGGGGAGCCTCCCAGAGAATAAAAAAGGGGGGGAGCCTCCCAGAGAATAAAAAAGGGGGGAGCCTCCCAGAGAATAAAAAAGGGGAGGAGCCTCCCCAGAAAATCAAAAGGGGAGGAGCCTCCCCAGAAAATCAAAAGGGGAGGAGCCTCCCCAGAAAATCAAAAGGGGAGGAGCCTCCCCAGAAAATCAAAAGGAGAGGAGCCTCCCCAGAAAATCAAAATGGGAGGAGCCTCCCCAGAAAATCAAAAAGGGAGGAGCCTCCCCAGAAAATCAAAAGGGAGGAGCCTCCCAGAAAATCAAAGGGAGGAGCCTCCCTAGAAAATCAAACGGGGAGGAGCCTCCCCAGAAAATCAAAAGGGGAGGAGCCTCCCCAGAAAATCAAGAGGGGAGGAGCCTCCCCAGAAAATCAAGAGGGGAGGAGCCTCCCCAGAAAATCAAAAGGGGAGGAGCCTCCCCAGAAAATCAAAAGGAGGAGCCTCCCAGAAAATCAAAAGGGAAGGAGCCTCCCCAGAAAATCAAAAGGGGAGGAGCCTCCCAGAAAATCAAAAGGGAGGAGCCTCCCAGAAAATCAAAAGGAGGAGCCTCCCAGAAAATCAAAAGGGAGGAGCCTCCCAGAAAATCAAAAGGGAGGAGCCTCCCAGAAAATCAAAAGGGAGGAGCCTCCCAGAAAATCAAAAGGGGAGGAGCCTCCCCATAAAATCAAAAGGGGAGGAGCCTCCCCATAAAATCAAAAGGGGAGGAGCCTCCCCATAAAATCAAAAGGGTAGGAGCCTCCCCAGAAAATCAAAAGGGGAGGAGCCTCCCCAGAAAATCAAAAGGAGAGGAGCCTCCCCAGAAAATCAAAAAGGGGAGGAGCCCCCCAGAAAATCAAAATGGGAGGAGCCTCCCCAGAAAATCAAAAGGAGGAGCCTCCCCAGAAATCAAAAGGAGGAGCCTCCCCAGAAAATCAAAAGGGAGGAGCCTCCCCAGAAAATCAAAAGGGAGGACCTCCCCAGAAAATCAAAAGGGAGGAGCCTCCCAGAAAATCAAAAGGGAGGAGCCTCCCCAGAAAATCAAAAGGGAGGAGCCTCCCCAGAAAATCAAAAGGGAGGAGCCTCCCCAGAAAATCAAAAGGAGGAGCCTCCCAGAAAATCAAAAGGAGGAGCCTCCCAGAAAATCAAAAGGGGAGGAGCCTCCCCAGAAAATCAAAAGGGGAGGAGCCTCCCCAGAAAATCAAAAGGGGAGGAGCCTCCCCAGAAAATCAAAAGGGGAGGAGCCTCCCCAGAAAATCAAAAGGGGAGGAGCCTCCCCAGAAAATCAAAAGGGGAGGAGCCTCCCCAGAAAATCAAAAGGGGAGGAGCCTCCCAGAAAATAAAAAAGGGCGGAGCCTCCCAGAAAATAAAAAGGGAGGAGCCTCTCCAGAAAATCAAAAGGGAGGAGCCTCCCAGAAAATCAAAAGGGAGGAGCCTCCCCAGAAAATCAAAGGAGGAGCCTCCCCAGAAAATCAAAAGGGGAGGAGCCTCCCCAGGAAATCAAAAGGGGAGGAGCCTCCCCAGAAAATCAAAAGGGAAGGAGCCTCCCCAGAAAATAAAGGGAAGAACCTCCCCAAAGAATGAAAGAGGGAAAGGTTTCCTCATAAGTGTACTCACCCTTCTTGTTCCTGGCACCAACTTTAAGGAACTTGGGATATTTAATCTCCGTCTTTGTGTCATCCATTATCTGAAGCAGAGAAATTTATTTTTTAATATTTATTTATGTATTTTAAGAAAAGCGCTAAACCCGTAAGTTTATACAGCACCTGGGGAAATTAAAAGTTTTCAGTCTTGATTCAAGGGGGACGTCTGCTCCAATTTCTTGGATCAAGAGCTCTTCACACGCATCATGGCGGTTCTCTCCACCCCTTGAAAAATGGAAGGTTAAGAATAACCTTTAGCATAAATGTAAAGATCTTCATCCAAGAAATTTGAACCGTCTTTCCCTTCCTTGATTCAAACCTAACTACCTCCCATTCCCAGCAGCTTTACGACTCCTACTGGTTTAGGGCTTTCCCAGGAGAAATGTGTAGACAAATATCTTCAATAAATAATACAACAGTATGTCGTTGTATTTCATGATTCTATTACTAAGTCAGACTCGGACCGAAGTGTTGTCATAAGCTTCTGTCTTGCTAGGTGCGGGTTATCCATGTATAGGTACTACTATCAAAGAAACGGTAAACCCGCATGTTATACAAGCAAACAATATTTGAGGCAGTGTTTAAACAAGCCAAGCTGCTTACGCTAAACATTTTTATACTAGTTTGTAAATTAACAGGGCACACTTTTATATATCTCTACCTATGATTATTATTATTATTATTATTATTATTATTATTATTATTATTATTATTATTATAGCAAAGAACCTTTACTTATACAAGGTTGTACAAGATTTTATTTATACAAGGTTGTATAAATAAATCTCTGCTGAATCTTCCTACTATCATTCACTGTAGCCTAGTCATTATATTTACGGGAAGCGCTAAACCTGTACAAGGCCATGCAGCTGCTGGGGAGTAGGAGGCAACTAAGTCTGATCCAAGGAAAGGGAGAATAGCTCAAATTCCTAGCATCAGAAACTGTTCATCAGGATCTATGATGCACCTAAACACACTTAGAAAATTAATATAACTTTGCTAAAATAAACAAGTTTGCATAAATTTCGTATTATTTATCGTCTGATAAATTTATTAATTCAATCAAGTTTTGGAGTAATTTTATCTTAGTTACTCCAGGAGTGAAGTCAACATTGCTTGCCTGCTGAAACTGTTCTTGCATTTTAAGCTAAGGTCACAAATGTTGCCTAAATAGATCGACATTTAGATTTAAATGGCCTTTAAGATGAAAAGTTTCAAGGCCTTAGTAATGTAACCCTGCCTCATGCATCCATGTCAAGGCAACCTTAAAATGAAGAAGAACCTTACCTTTACATACACTTATTAAAATATTGCAGATGCTTCCTGTGCTACTAGTCATACTATTGCTACTACCACCACTGCTGAAGCTACTACTACTACTATTATTATTGTTGCCGCCGCCACCACCACGCAATGATATTAATATACGTACCTGGAACGACTCCCTCAAGATAGATTAGTATTATATCCACTACCTGGGGAGCGTTAAATCCGGAGGGGCCACATAACGTCTCGATAATTAGGTATGATCCAAGGAAGTGGAGGAAAGCTTCAATTCTTTGAATGAGGAACCCTTCCAGCATCAAAGCATCCCCCATTTAAGTTTTCTTAAAGATGGAAAACTCTATTCTCCCAGATTTCATATTAATATTTAAATACTACACATTATATTCGAAAACAAGCGCTAAATCCGTATGAATCATACAGCACAGGAAGAACCAAAATTACCACAGGAAGCAAATAAGCCCAGCAACAGCTTATATAATAATAACGAAGCATGAATGTTTCTCTAAATTTACTTCTACGAGGCCTGGTCACAGACCGGGCCGCGGGGGCGTTGACCTCCGGAACTGTCTCCAGGTAAACCTCCTTCAAGGGAGATGATGCACTAATGCTGGTAATGGTCTATCTACGAATTCCTCTCAACAGTTATAATTATGACCATAATTTTGTAAAGGGGTGGACCGGTAAGCCAGTGTCAGAGGACCAAAACTGCGGGTCATCATAAGACCCACGTCAGGGGTCATCATATAACTAAGACCCACGTCAGGGGTCATCATATGACTAAGACCCACGTCAGGGGTCATCATATAACTAAGACCCACGTCAGGGGTCATCATATAACTAAGACCCACGTCAGGGTCATCATATAACTAAGACCCACGTCAGGGGTCATCATATAACTAAGACCCACGTCAGGGTCATCATATAACTAAGACCCACGTCAGGGGTCATCATATAACTAAGACCCACGTCAGGGGTCATCATATAACTAAGACCCACGTCAGGGGTCATCATATAACTAAGACCCACGTCAGGGGTCATCATATAACTAAGACCCACGTCAGGGGTCATCATATAACTAAGACCCACGTCAGGGGTCATCATATAACTAAGACCCACGTCAGGGGTCATCATATGACTAAGACCCACGTCAGGAAACACTTGTCCTGTTTCCTGACGAACCTAACCTACGAATTCCTCGAATCAAACCTTATTATCCCAGAAAGTATACTGCCAACAATATCAGAGAAAGACAGGTGACGGGCTTTTGATCCAAATAACTAGAGTTACTCATCCTTTCTTTGAATCAAATATGACTGTTTCCTATATCCCTGACGGTGTACGACTCCTGCTAATTTAGCGCTCATCCCAAGATGCATTAAATGAACTTGTACCTATTCTCGCACTCGCTTGTCTGACCCTCACCGATTTTGAGCGTGCCCATAAATTACATAATTTTCAACATTTACGCAGCTCTCTGAGTATCAAGTCATTCAACAAGTGATACACAAGCACCCATACAACACGTAATAATAATAATAAACTTACGTCAGGGAGAACGAAGGAACTGAAGCAGTCTTCCTGAAGGAGAGGCTGACCCTCCTCCAAATCTGCCATGGCAAATCCCATTTTCTCTGTTTGACCCTTCAGCGACTGTTCAGTGAAATAGCTTAACTCTTCACTTATACTCCCGGTGGTGGTGTACTTCCAGGTGCCGCTCTCAGACTTGCCCAGGATCGGGCGGCATCCACTGACACCACCATATTTTTTTCCACTGGGGTAGTAGCTGTCACCGTTCCTGTTTTCATTACTATTCTCAATGACACTGTTACTTTTTGAAATACTGTTCCAGCCGACACCGCTGCTATCGTTGCTACTGTTCCAGCCGACACTGTTGCCATTTGCAATACTATTATTATAGCCAATATCAATGCTATCGTTACTGTTTTCGCCGCCAGAGTTGCTATTTGTTATATTGTTCCAACCAACACCGTTGCTATCTTCGCTATTGTTCCAGCCGACACCGCTATCGTTACCACTGTTCCAGCAAACACCACTGCTATTTTTACTGTTGCCGCCGACACCGTTGCTGTTTGCAATACTGTTTCCACCGACACCGTTGCTGTTTGCAATACTGTTTCCACCGACACCGTTGCTGTTTGCAATACTGTTTCCACCGACACCGTTGCTGTTTGCAATACTGTTTCCACCGACACAGCTGGTATCGTCACTATTTATCCAGCCGAAACCGTTATTATATTCGCACCCAATACCGACATTTTTCCAACTGTTCCCGCCAGTACTGTTATCTTTCATACTGTTGTTGCCAACATCATTTTCATCTGTTTCTGCCTTGCCAGTGAAGGAAAACTGCAACTGTTGCCTCACGTTTTCAGGTGTACAGATCTCTTTATCCCTGCACTCCTGCGGCGTCTCACGATAACTCCATCGGGAAGGTCTGCTCCTCTTAGCCTCTTCGTCAGCGCAAATCCTAGCGAGGGTTCTCCAATGGCTGTCTCTGTCCTCGAGAAGATAATCTGCTTGCCAGTTGTTCCCGTTTCTTAAGAAAATAACTTGTGGCCTTTGCTTTTCTATGTTGGAAAGAGGAAGAGATAAGAGGCCGCCGATTAGTCTACGGTACTGATCGTCAGAAAAGGTCACTCTACGGACTTTACTGCTAGTGAAGGCCAGTTCACGAACCTGACAGTCTGAGGATGTCGGGTCACCTTGGTGGTCAGGCATGGCCAGCTCTACCCCTGGTAAGAGGAAACTCCTGACTACCCAAGAACTGAGGGATCAAGCCGTCAACCACAGGCCCTCCTCTAACCCAGCTCTACACCCACTCCACCATTCCCCCTTCTATCCACAAGGAAAACGACAGCTGTCAACAGTCAGCACATTTACTATCGAACAATAATATATCAGCCAACCCAGCAAAGCAAAGCTGACTGATGACTGAACAAAATGTTTCGGACTATTCCTTCCAGTATATATTTTAGGTATAATTTAACATTAATCTTTCTCGCCTACAATTTCTAGGGACTTCAAGTCTCCCCGTGCTTTAGGTGTTCGACTAAGTTTATAAGAGCTGTGAAGGTTCTCTGTATATTTTCCAGGTGAGCAATTTCGCCTGCCATAAAGGAGACCATTAGTACACAGTATCACACACACAACCGGCACATATAAAAAAAGAGGAGCTACGACGACGTTTCGGTCCGACTTGGACCATTTACAAAGTCACACATTGTTGTGTTCTTTGAACACATTTAGCTTAGTTTATTGAGAGGTTTGAGTACTCTGATCTTGTTTTTATTTTCTGACAAGTCTGTCAGAAATGACATAGTAACCCATGATTTAGCTCTGTTTACTATTAGTTTTTGGGTTCTATTAAGTTTAATATCCATCTGCCCACCCGCCTAGTTATTTCTTTGGCGCGTATTGTGTGTGCAATTACCCATGGTCGTATTTGTCAAAGGCTTTAGCCAAGTCTGAACTATAATAGATTATGTTAGGTAAAAGGACACAAGTGCAACTAATGTGACATTTTATTGTGGCAAAGTTTCGCTCTCCAGGAGCTTTATCAAGCCTTGTGTCCTTTTACCTAACATATTGTCGGTAATTCTACCAACATTACTATAAGAGATCACCTCGAGGCAGTAATACCAATCGTGCGTTTAAGTTTTAATGAAACTAGAAATGTGCAACCATAGACGCATCACCACCAATAACCCATCGCAATCTATGCCTTCATCCTCCCAGTCTAGGCCTACATATTTAGCACTGGGGTTGCAGTGTATCTCACTGATGACTCTCAACCTCAAAGTCCAGACTTGGATTCCCTGGCGCGGAACAAAATATGGGCCGGTTACCTTACACCCCTGCTGCTGTCCACGTAGCCTACTGTTGCGAGTCGCCTACGGGAGTTTTCCTGGACTACTCTACCCAGTGTAAGAACATCAGTACCTGCTGGAGGTACCCAAGTGGTGGGTAAAGGGTATCGGTGTATATAATGATTTTAATTTAAAAAAAATGGCACTAGGCTTGCCCACTGCCCTTATCGCCTTGCTGAGACATATATTACCTTCATTTTTCACACAAAAAATCCCCCCTCCCCCACACCTCTAATCTTCCCTCGCTCTCCCTATCATATTCCATATCCTCCTCTCCTTTGCTCACTCCTACCCCCCATCTTGCCTCTTTCCTCGCTAATAAGACCGATTTTTTTTTTAGAGTATTTTTAAAGGATTTATGGTAAATTATTTCGTTGGGATGAGGCAATGGTATGGCTGGAACTCACAAATTCGAGGTATATCTTGGATGTTTCCTGTCTCACTAATCAGTTCTGTAGGAACAGACACCACCACCACCTCAGCCTACAACCCAACAAGAACACGGGGTTAAGACACTCACCCTCTGGAAGAAATCGTCTGCAGAGAGAACCCGGCCGTCTGCTGATATAGGCAACTTCATGATCTCTAAGTCACACGGGTCTGACGGACACCCTGCAAATATTTGTAAATATCCTGGTAATAATAATAATAGTTTTGAAGTTTACTACACAAGGTTTCCACTTCCACATTTGTACAAATGCAACATTGTTAATGGCATACAATGTGGTTAAATTAGTATATAAAACAACCTTAGACTAACAAAAACAAAAAAGTTATTTCCATATATGAGTATGTATATAGGCTCGCATCGTACTAACAAGTGGTAGATGACAATCCAGATAATACGAGCCAAATCCCCTGGGAATTTTAGACACCTATTAAGGACACCTCTTTAAACTTCCAGTAAGAGTGCATCCCCATCCTCAACATTACAAAGGTACCCCCAACATTACAAGGGTACCCCCAACATTACAAAGATACCCCCAACATGACAAGGGTACCCCCCAACATGACAAGGGTACCCCCCAACATGACAAGGGTACCCCCCAACATGACAAGGGTACCCCCCAACATGACAAGGGTACCCCCCAACATGACAAGGGTACCCCCCAACATTACTCAGCTGAGTTGATAAGGTAGATAGGGATAGGATGGTTGAGAGGAAAAACGGGAACTCGAGATCCGATGGAAGTTAAGGCACAGACTAGCCATAAAGGTGTTAGGAAGTATTTTTCAGTCTCAGTGTGGTCGGGAAGTGGAACGATCTTGGTGAGGCAGTGAAGGAGGCAGGCTAAATACTTAACCCTTAAATTGCCGAAGGATCTTAAATATATGTACTCCCCAGTACCGACAATTAAAAAAAATATTTGATCTTACCAAAAATTATCCCTGATTTTAGAAATTTAATAAGACAAGAATGAGTGAAACCTGACTATTACTTACGAAAATATGAAGTTTTGAAGGCGACATTTGTGACTGTTTTATGGCAATAACAGTGCTTGCCACATAGGAAGTTGTGTTCTAACTATGGATTTTTCCAGTTTTTTCTAATCTTTTTTTATGAATCATTTCTTATTCCTATATCTGCAATGCCCTGCACATGCCACTTATATAGTACACACCTACAGCAAAGACCTGTTTTGTCTGATGTAGTTCAAACCAGGCCAATTAGGACCATATTGGAGGCGCTAGAATTTAGGCGTAAATTTACATGGGCATTCTCTCAGTTGACAAATTTAGGTTATTGGCAGTTTAGGTGTTAACAACAGGTACGACTGGGCCGACGAGGCTAAGAGGGAGTGAATGTGTCAAGAGACAGAACAAGGATCTGAGAATCGATCTCTGCAACCACAAATACGCCATGATTACACAGATGTACGTCTCAATGTATATACACTCACAGTTTACTTAATCCACACTTCAGAGATTAAGGTATTCTTGACTGGTATTGAACAGGTTACATGGTCTTAATGACCCTCTTGTAATCGATAAGCTTTAAATCCCATTAATGAACCATCCATCACCCAGGATATCTGGCCATACGTCCGAGTGTGTAATCTACTTGCCGGCACTCTGAAATTTTGGATGTTCATTTTAATTATGAGAAGCGCTAAACTCATGTGGGTCATTCAACACAAAGGATAAAGACGTTCCTTCCCCGTTCAATGACTGACACGTTTCCCAAGTGTTATTTACCTATATAAAAATTTCAAAGTATTAAGCAATGCTTTGAGAACTTTTTTCTTAGTAACTGATTCCAAAGAGCTATCACAATAAACTTGGTTAATAAGTAGTAATAGTTTTAAAAGGGAGGGCGAGTGAGTGTATATATGGAGGATGGAGGATGTGAAAATTTGTTGTGTACAGGAAGTTGTCTGGAGGTGGGAGTCCCCCCTTGTGTTTTGGGGACACAGTATGTGTAAGGAACGAGAGTTTACGTTGGTTAGTAGGTATGAGGGATACAAGCACCAAAGTATACGTCTATTACTATTCACATGATGTAAAAAAAAATAGCAGTGCGTGTCTTCTTTCGATAGCTAATAAACAGAATCAGCAAGTTTACACGATCTCCTAAACTACAAACTATATACTGGGTGAATATTGAAAGCAGGACTGTGTTGTACCATAATTACTTGCTAATAAAAATTACCTTCAGAATAACCATTAGCAAATGGCAGAGACTTGTATTTCCCAGATCTCTAAGCGTGTCTACAAGACACGCTCCCACCTAACAAAATACTGGTGTGGCACCTCACCTCTCAGGCTACATAGATTGATAGCAAGATAACGCAAGGGTGAACTCTGGCAAGATAACATTATATCACAACAGCTGGCCAAGCCTAGTGGTGGAAATCCTATCACAATTAGCTATTATACGTATACGAGTTTCTAAATATGCTGTGGTAGCTAAGAATATTCTGGTCATCTGGATTACTAATAATTATGTTGAATGTATTATACAACAAACTGTAGTTACATTCCCCTTCCTCTAATCAAATTTTCCATTCCACAAGTGCTGTAATGACCTTACAGTTTTAGCGGTTACTCAAGAATAAAATAATTTAGAAAGGACAGTCTTTGACAATTCTTGGATCTGTTGAGTATTCTTTATCTGTCATACCTCCACCCCATCCCCAGTTACCCCAGATAACAGCGGCTTTCCCAGCTCCCTAGTTATCAAGTTGACCTTGAAGGTCTATATACGGCGGGTCATCATATGGTATTCATTCCATGAAAATATTAAGGTGTTGAGTTGTTTGAAAGCATGCTGCCCGTTTGAGCAGCATTCTTTCAAAGAACTGTACGTGTCCTGTGTCCTGACGAACCTTACCTAACCTAACCTCAAGATGGGGGGGTCAACCAATCACTTCTCCCTCGTATCTTTCTCCCTATTCTATCCCATCCCTTCCCCTCCCTCCCTCATGTACTGGTGATAATCTTTGGTATTTCCTACTTAATTCTGACCTTCAGTAGGTTCCCTTAATGGTGTAGGGCTCTTCATCCAAAGAACTGGAACTATCTTCCTTCCATCAAATCTGATACCTCCCATTCCCCAAGCACTCAATCTTCAATTTACGTATTTTATAGTAACTTCATTGAGTATGCAAAGAAACAAAGTAAATTTAGTTTAAGCGGCAATTAAAAACATGCAGCATCTTAAGCAGTCTTACATGGGAAATTTTATTAACCGACTATAGCCTATTAGAAAAAGTTTCGATCCTGGGGCCATGATAACGATCCCATGACCGCAACGTTTTTTTAATTAATATCATAGTTTGTTTACATGTCTATATCAATTACCAAGGTTTATACCATCACCATTTATGTTCTTTCTTCTCTAAACAAAGAAAAAGCTTAGTAGTATTCCGCAGACATGCTGAAGAGCCACGTGCTAAACAGCTGATATAAAGCACGTGTTTACATTTTTCTTCCGGCCCTTCCCCTTTAACCCTGTCCCATCCTCATCTATTCCCCTCCTCCCACTTCCCCTGGACCAGAACCCCCCACCCACTCCCTATACCCGGACATCAAATCAGGACACCTCTGACTTCTCTATACCCCCCTACTTCTACCATTATCCCCACTACAAACTCCTTTGAACTCCCACCCACCACTAGTCCCTACGGGACTAGTGGTGGGTGGGAGTTCAGAGACCTCCACTAGTCCCGTAGGGACTAGTGGAGGGAGGGAGGTCTTTGTTTACAAGAGTACGTCATCGTGACGTCATGAAGACTTGCTCACATCTCTGTAGTTTGAGACCCAACACGTGTATCTGTCGTTAAGTGACTAAAATAGAGAGACCCAACACGTGTATCTGTCGTTAAGTGACTAAAATAGAGAGACCCAACACGTGTATCTGTCGTTAAGTGACTAAAATAGAGAGACCCAACACGTGTATCTGTCGTTAAGTGACTAAAAGAGAGAGACCCAACAAGTGTATCTGCAGTAGAGTAGGTGTAATTGAAGCAGACCCAGCACCCGTGTCTGCCTTAGAGCTTGTTAAATGTTATACCCTCACAGGCTACATCTTAATTTTAACACCGTTAACATATTATAATAACGAGGGACCGTTGAACCCATAAGGGTCGTACAGGAGGAAGTCAGATTCTATCCAAGGCAGAGCAGCCTCTAGTTTCTTGGATCAAGAGTTTCACTGCATTAAAGAAGCCAACTTCAGCGACTTGGCGTCAGTGCAGCAATTTCCGGCACTGGTGTCTCGGTCGCTTGCGCGCGCGCCCACACACTTTTTCGTTTATATACCGAAGAAAAATTATATTAAGGATGAAGCACTTCGAGAACGTAAAGTATTATTAAGTTTGATCCAGGAGAGGGGAGGTCCAATTCCTCGGATCAAGTCTTTCAAAAACAGAGGCGCCCCCACTTAGAACTTGCCAGTGAAGATTTGTAAACAGAATGACACTTTAACCGTATTTTATTTATTTAATCGAAGAATGGGAGGCTATCAAATGTGATCGAAGAGGGTAGCTCCAATTCTCTGGATCCAGAGCCCTTGACCAGCGTCGAGGTTTTATTACGAGCCTAATACTGACTCCCCTTCCCTCTCCAGTGTTACGCTGACTCCCCTTCCCTCTCCAGTGTTACGCTGACTCCCCTTCCCTCTCCAGTGTTACGCTGACTCCCCTTCCCTCTCCAGTGTTACGCTGACTCCCTTCCCTCTCCAGTGTTACGCTGACTCCCTTCCCTCTCCAGTGTTACGCTGACTCCCTTCCCTCTCCAGTGTTACGCTGACTCCCCTTCCCTCTCCAGTGTTTCGCTGACTCCCCTTCCCTCTCCAGTGTTTCGCTGACTCCCCTTCCCTCTCCAGTGTTACGCTGACTCCCCTTCCCTCTCCAGTGTTACGCTGACTCCCCTTCCCTCTCCAGTGTTACGCTGACTCCCCTTCCCTCTCCAGTGTTACGCTGACTCCCCTTCCCTCTCCAGTGTTACGCTGACTCCCCTTCCCTCTCCAGTGTTACGCTGACTCCCTTCCTCTCCAGTGTTACGCTGACTCCCTTCCCTCTCAGTGTTACGCTGACTCTTCCCTCTCCAGTGTCGCTGACTCCCTTCTCCCAGTGTTACGCCCTCCAGTGTCGCGACTCCCTTCCCTCTCCAGTGTTACGCTGACTCCCTTCCCTCTCCAGTGTTACGCTGACTCCCCTTCCCTCTCCAGTGTTACGCTGACTCCCCTTCCCTCTCCAGTGTTACGCTGACTCCCCTTCCCTCTCCAGTGTTACGCTGACTCCCCTTCCCTCTCCAGTGTTACGCTGACTCCCCTTCCCTCTCCAGTGTTACGCTGACTCCCTTCCCTCTCCAGTGTTACGCTGACTCCCTTCCTCTCCAGTGTTACGCTGACTCCTTCCCTCTCCAGTGTTACGCTGACTCCCTTCCCTCTCCAGTGTTACGCTGACTCCCTTCCCTCCAGTGTTACGCTGACTCCCCTTCCCTCTCCAGTGTTACGCTGACTCCCTTCCCTCTCCAGTGTTACGCTGACTCCCTTCCTCTCCAGTGTTACTGGACTCCTTCCCTCTCAGTGTTACGCTGACTCCCTTCCTCTCCAGTGTTACGCTGACTCCCTTCCCTCTCCAGTGTTACGCTGACTCCCCTTCCCTCTCCAGTGTTACGCTGACTCCCCTTCCCTCTCCAGTGTTACGCTGACTCCCCTTCCCTCTCCAGGGTTACGCTGCCTCCCTTCCCTCTCCAGTGTTACGCTGACTCCCTTCCCTCTCCAGTGTTACGCTGACTCCCTTCCCTCTCCAGTGTTACGCTGACTCCCTTCCCTCTCCAGTGTTACGCTGACTCCCTTCCCTCTCAGTGTTACGCTGACTCCCTTCCCTCTCCAGTGTTACGCTGACTCCCTTCCCTCTCCAGTGTTACGCTGACTCCCTTCCCTCTCCAGTGTTACGCTGACTCCCCTTCCCTCTCCAGTGTTACGCTGACTCCCCTTCCCTCTCCAGTGTTACGCTGACTCCCCTTCCCTCTCCAGTGTTACGCTGACTCCCCTTCCCTCTCCAGTGTTACGCTGACTCCCCTTCCCTCTCCAGTGTTACGCTGACTCCTTCCCTCCAGTGTTACGCTGACTCCCTTCCCTCTCCAGTGTTACGCTGACTCCCTTCCCTCTCCAGTGTTACGCTGACTCCCTTCCTCTCAGTGTTACGCTGACTCCCTTCCTCTCAGTGTTACGCTGACTCCCTTCCCTCTCCAGTGTTACGCTGACTCCCTTCCCTCTCCAGTGTTACGCTGACTCCCTTCCCTCTCCAGTGTTACGCTGACTCCCTTCCCTCTCCAGTGTTACGCTGACTCCCTTCCCTCTCCAGTGTTACGCTGACTCCCTTCCTCTCCAGTGTTACGCTGACTCCCTTCCCTCTCCAGTGTTACGCTGACTCCCTTCCCTCTCAGTGTTACGCTGACTCCCTTCCCTCTCCAGTGTTACGCTGACTCCCTTCCCTCTCCAGTGTTACGCTGACTCCCTTCCCTCTCCAGTGTTACGCTGACTCCCTTCCCTCTCCAGTGTTACTTTCCTCAGTGCTGACTCCCTTCCCTCTCCAGTGTTACGCTGACTCCCTTCCTCTCCAGTGTTACGCTGACTCCCTTCCCTCTCCAGTGTTACGCTGACTCCCTTCCCTCTCCAGTGTTACGCTGACTCCCTTCCCTCTCCAGTGTTACGCTGACTCCCTTCCTCTCCAGTGTTACGCTGACTCCCTTCCCTCTCCAGTGTTACGCTGACTCCCTTCCTCTCCAGTGTTACGCTGACTCCCTTCCCTCTCCAGTGTTACGCTGACTCCCTTCCTCTCCAGTGTTACGCTGACTCCCTTCCTCTCAGTGTTACGCTGACTCCTTCCTCATCGCTGACTCCCTTCATCCAGTGTTACGCTGACTCCTTCCCTCTCAGTGTTGACTTCAGTGTTAGCTGACTCCTTCCTCTCAGTGTTACGCTGACTCCTTCCTCTCCAGTGTTACGCTGACTCCCTTCCCTCTCCAGTGTTACGCTGACTCCCTTCCCTCTCAGTGTTACGCTGACCCCCAGTTTATTCCCTACTACCCAGTGTTACGCTGACTCCCTTCCATTTATACCACACGATCATTTTAGCACTTTCTCTAACACATGTTACAGACACACACATTCCTCAGGATTACACTACCTCCTAAGTGTTCAGCATGATCCATTACCAACACAATCTCTCTACACACACACAATGTTACACACCCAAATTACACACACACAATTTACACACACACACACATTTACACACACACACAAAATTTACACACACACACAATTTACACACACACATCACACACAACACAAATTCACACACTACACACTACAACAAGTTACACACACACATACACACAAAAATTTACACCACACAAAAATTTATACACACACACACAATTTACACACACACAAATTTCACACACACACAAATTTACACACACAATTTACACACACACAAATTACACACACACAAATTTACACACACACACAAATTTACACACACACAATTTACACACACACACAAATTACACACACATCACAAAATTTACACACACACACAAATTTACACACACACACAAATTTACACACACACACAAATTTACACACACACACAATTTACACACACACACAAATTTACACACACACACAAATTTACACACACACACAAATTTACACACACACACAATTTACACACACACACAAATTTACACACACACACAAATTTACACACACACACAAATTTACACACACACACAAATTTACACACACACACAAATTTACACACACACAAATTTACACACACACACAAATTTACACACACACAAATTTACACACACACAAATTTACACACACACACAAATTTACACACACACAAATTTACACACACACACAAATTTACACACACACAAATTTACACACACACAAATTTACACACACACAAATTTACACACAAATTTACACACACACAAATTTACACACACACAAACAAATTTACACACACACAAATTTACACACATGTTTTCTCAGTAACAATGAATAAAGTGTTAAGAAAATGTACTTTTTTATTTAACCTCTTAGACACAAGGTACTAAGTGGCGTGCAAGTGAAACGTAAAGTAATATTGTTCTGCAGGGTTTTGAAGATACCATCTTTACATCCTGAAATCCTAAATTTCCCTTTCAATTATCATTTTTTTTAGGCTTCTCTAAAACATTAAAGATTTACGGTGTAACTGTTGTTGACTGATTATCTATGGTTTTATGCCACGACGCTAACAAGTGAATTTGTAATCTGGAAAATTTTAACATTGAATATTTTTATTTCTAGTCAATTGACCTTTGAAACAGTCTTGATGCTTGTGAGGAGCTCTTGATACAAGGAATTAGAGCTGTCATTTGTTTCCCCTTGAATCAAATCTAATTACCTCCAATTCCCCGACACATTTTATAACCACTCACTTGTCTATAAAATATATAAACATAGTATAGTATATCTATATTATAATTAAATATGGGGAGGATTTTGTTAATTTTCTTTATCACAATATGCAAAGAAAACAACTAAGTTTCTTATACATCAAATACAAAGTAACAGTACGATATATATATATATATAAAGGAAGGAAATCACAATACTTTGATAATTAATATACATTAGGTCATTTAACAAGCAAACTTCTGAAGGTGTTATGATTCTGACCTTTACAAAGCCCCGCCCCCTTCTAAAACAACCATTAGCCAGTTCATTGGCACTGCCCCCTTCCCTGTCCCTTTCCCCTAACCTGCCGGATATACATGACCCTTGTCATGACACCTAGATGTACTAGAATATAATATCAATGTACTCACCTAGGATCATAGCTTCCAGCTTCCTTCTATCCACCCTGAACCTCTCTTCCACCAAGCCATCCCCTAACACCGTCAGTGTCATCTTCTCTGCGCTGTTGCATCTTGACAGTGACCCCTCAGAGTACACCTCGGAAACATCATCCTGTTCCAGATGATCGTGTGGCCCCATAATCACACTTGTGTCACGAAAATTTCGTCCTGTCCGCAAAATTTAAACCGTAGGTAATGTCAGGAAAGTCGGCCCGGGTGTGTTGCAAAACACAACATTGTCTGTGAGTGGCGAGCCCAGCAACACTGACCAATCACAGCCTCCTTCCTCCTCACATCACTCACCTCTCACTTTCGATCACCCTCTTATTTCTTCTTCAACAATCACACTTAAATCTATATGTCTTCCTTAAAGTCATGCGATATATGAATTAATACATAACTAGCAATAACCTCAAAGTCACTACGATGCTAAATATTTCTTTAGAGGGTGGGAATAATAAATTGTAATTCACAAATCAAGCGAAATCATGTAAAATTTGCTTGACAAATAGCAGAATTTTATTTTTTTGCTGCGTACGCAGCACCTTGGCCCCGCCTCCGAATCCTTGGCGGCACATACAAAACAATGAAGCTGTTATCGACCACAGTGTGGCTAGACCACGCAGTAACACTGCTATGCTTAACACAGCCGATGGCCACCCGGACCTGCCCACACCACACCCTCACAACCCCACACCCCCACCACCACACACACTCAATTAAAAAATTTATTGATGATGCGTGTACTGTTTTGTGTGTTCTCGCTTTCGAAGTCAGTGTGGCTGGCTCAAGCAGGCATTCGGAAGAGATTGTTGGGTAGTTGTGAGGGACCCTTGTTGTGTGTGCACTCACTTATATGTGGTTGCAGGGGTCGAGTCACAGCTCCTGGCCCCCATCTCTTTCGCTAGTCGCTACTAGGTCGACTCTCCCTGCTCCAAGAACCTTGTCATACGTCTTCCTATGTATGGATCCTGAATCCACTACATCGCTCTCCAGATTGTTCCACTTCCTGACAACTCTAAGGCTGAAGAAATACTTCCTAACATCCCTGTGACTCGTGTGTATGTGTATTTGTGTGTGTAATTGTCTGTGTTTGTGTGTAATCATTATTTATTCAGTTAACTTTCTCCAGACATGAGAAGGTAGGCACAACTACGGGGTATACACAAATATATACACAGGTATGATTAAGACTCATGTGCAATATTAGGGTATCTTTATTGTTGAAACGTTTCGCCTACACAGTAGGCTTCTTCAGTCAGATACAGAGGCAACAGGTATAGTAGTCAAGATGATGTAATCAGTGCATCAACCTTGAAGATACGAGGTGGTCAGTCCCTCAGCCTGGAGAAGAGTTCAACTCCATGGTCTGGAACAAGGTGGTCAGTCCCTCAGCCTGGAGAAGAGTTCAGCTCCATGGTCTGGAACAAGGTGGTCAGTCCCTCAGCCTGGAGAAGAGTTCAACTCTATGGTCTGGAACAAGGTGGTCAGTCCCTCAGCCTGGAGAAGAGTTCAGCACCATGGTCTGGAACAAGGTGGTCAGTCCCTCAGCCTGGAGAAGAGTTCAGCACCATGGTCTGGAACAAGGTGGTCAGTCCCTCAGCCTGGAGAAGAGTTCAACTCCATGGTCTGGAACAAGGTGGTCAGTCCTTCAGCCTGGAGAAGAGTTCAGCTCCATGGTCTGGAACAAGGTGGTCAGTCCCTCAGCCTGGAGAAGAGTTCAGCTCCATGGTCTGGAACAAGGTGGTCAGTCCCTCAGACTGGAGAAGAGTTCAACACCATGGTCTGGAACAAGGTGGTCAGTCCCTCAGCCTGGAGAAGAGTTCAACACCATGGTCTGGAACAAGGTGGTCAGTCCCTCAGTCTGGAGAAGAGTTCAGCACCATGGTCTGGAACAAGGTGGTCAGTCCCTCAGCCTGGAGAAGAGTTCAGCTTCATGGTCTGGAACAAGGTGGTCAGTCCCTCAGCCTGGAGAAGAGTTCAGCTCCATGGTCTGGAACAAGGTGGTCAGTCCCTCAGCCTGGAGAAGAGTTCAGCACCATGGTCTGGAACAAGGTGGTCAGTCCCTCAGCCTGGAGAAGAGTTCAACTCCATGGTCTGGAACAAGGTGGTCAGTCCTTCAGCCTGGAGAAGAGTTCAGCCCATGGTCTGGAACAAGGTGGTCAGTCCCTCAGCCTGGAGAAGAGTTCAGCACCATGGTCTGGAACAAGGTGGTCAGTCCCTCAGCCTGGAGAAGAGTTCAACTCCATGGTCTGGAACAAGGTGGTCAGTCCTTCAGCCTGGAGAAGAGTTCAGCTCCATGGTCTGGAACGATATTGTTCCTCAGACCAGACTGAGGGACTGACCACCTCGTATCTCCAAGGTTGATGGACTGATTACGTCATATTCACTACCACATCTGCTGCCTCTCTATTTGACTGAAGAAGCCTACTGTGTGGGCGAAACGTGTCAACAATAGACACCCAGCTGTTGCACCTGTGTCTTGTCGGTATTTTATACCATTTTCAACATAGATATATACACCAGGAGGTACGAATAACACCACAACTTCACAATAGATTAAATAAAAACTCATAGAAAGGAGACATAGTGACGGTCAGGAGGGAGACCAGGATACACCAGTGACGGTAGGAGACATAGTGACGGTCAGGAAGGAGACCAGGATACACCAGTGACGGTAGGAGACATAGTGACGGTCAGGAAGGAGACCAGGATGCAGCAGTGACGGTAGGAGACATAGTGACGGTCAGGAGGGAGACCAGGATACACCAGTGACGGTAGGAGACATAGTGACGGTCAGGAGGGAGACCAGGATACACCAGTGATGGTAGGAGACATAGTGACGGTCAGGAGGGAGACCAGGATGCACCAGTGATGGTAGGAGACATAGTGACGGTCAGGAGGGAGACCAGGATACACCAGTGATGGTAGGAGACATAGTGACGGTCAGGAGGGAGACCAGGATGCACCAGTGACGGTAGGAGACATAGTGACGGTAGGAGACATAGTGACTGTCAGGAGGGAGACCAGGATGCACCAGTGACGGTAGGAGACATAGTGACTGTCAGGAGGGAGACCAGGATGCACCAGTGACGGTAGGAGACATAGTGACGGTAGGAGACATAGTGACTGTCAGGAGAAAGACCAGGATGCACCAGTGACGGCAGGAGACATAGTGACGGTCAGGAGGGAGACCAGGATGCAGCAGTGACGGTAGGAGACATAGTGACGGTCAGGAGGGAGTCCCTCAGCCTGTGGGACTGATTACCTCAAACTCCTCCTCTCCTTACCCCTCTCTGCTCTGTATTGGACTGATGAAGCCACTGTTGGGCGATACGTTCCCTTAATAAAGATTCCAATATGTTGCATAAGTGTCTCAGTCTTCAACAAGTGAGGTTCTACAAGGGAGGGGGACCTTGATGCCGGGGAAGGGCTCTTGATCCAAGGAAATGTGGCATCCCTACTTTGAATCGAACTTTATTGTCTCACATTCTCCAAGCGTTATATGACCCTTATGGCTTTAGCGATTTCCTTTGAAAAAATAATGAACAGGGGAGATATGATTACGACGTATACGATACTTAAATGGCGGAAAATGGTTGAAAGGAAATATAGTTGGAATTTTAAAGGCCCAACAGAGCCATGGGAATATAAAAAAAAACATTAGGAGGAAGTTAATGGATAGATTCTATACACTGTTTTAAGAATAGGTACGACAGAGCCCACAAGGCTGATGAGAGTGAACACAGTCACGGCCAGTGAAGAGGAGGGACCAAGAGCTGAGACTCAACCCCACCACTTGGGTTAGTACACACACTGAGCTATGCCAATGAGAGACTACCTTCATCTACTGACCTTTTGTGTGTATTTACGTATATTTTAATTAAAGGGGTCGAGTCTCAGCTCCTGTCCCGAAGTGTGTGTGTGTGTGTGTGCTCCAGCAGGGGTGTAGTTCACAGGTCCCATCCTCACTACTGTCACACACCCACTAAACAAGACTCCCTTTCATTATTTAAAAACAATTATGGCGTACAGCTTGACTGCTGATATAGTTTTATTATGCTTGTTTGTTTGTGTGTGTGTGTGTGTTTGTTTGTGTGTGTGTGTGTGTTTGTTTGTGTGTGTGTGTGTGTGTGTGTTTGTGTGTGTGTGTGTATTTGTGTGTGTGTGTGTGTGTGTGTGTGTGTGTTTGGGCTTTGCCCCTTGACTTTCTATGGGCGGTTTGATCTAGGCCTAATTTTGTTTCGAAGCTGCGTAATGCTTATGCAGCTTCTACTGTGTCTGTAATTACTAGCACCTCTCAGCTCCCACAGACTCGACATAGTTGTATCTCTGTAGTTGGTAGCACCTCTCAGCTCCCACAGACTCGACATAGTTGTATCTCTGTAGTTGGTAGCACCTCTCAGCTCCCACAGACTCGACATAGTTGTATCTCTGTAGTTGGTAGCACCTCTCAGCTCCCACAGACTCGACATAGCTGGTACTAACGTCTGTGTGAGTCATCTCAGTGTTCACTTTGCACTTGTGTCTCTTCTTTCTTGTTCATCTTGTGCCAAACAGTCTGATGTTGTCTTCCGTGGATATTCCTCTGAGTATTTTGTAATCATGTTTCCTCTCTTGGTAAAGAGTCTTCCGTTGTCTGTGTATTATATGTCTGCAACAATTTACAAATAACTCACACTCACCAGAGCCAACGACTTCTCGGTTCTCAAGTATCAATAACAAACAACTCTGGCTGGGAAGGGTTCGAACCCAGGGCTTTCTATCCCTTTCATCAATGACATATGATTTGATAAATGTGCAGTAGGCTCGGCCACAACAACCTACGAAGCAGATGGTCCTGGATTTGAACCCTCCGCAGCTGGCACATACATCGACGAAGAATTAGCCACCTGTACTACATCTGGGTATCTTGTAGACGTTTCGCCAACCAGTGGTTTTTACCAATACAATACATGGGTATCATCTGATGACTGTAGAAATATATATAGAAGACAGTGGTTGACGAGATAATGAGTCCCTTAGGGTAGGAGCAGATGATGACCACCGTAGTCTTGAAGAATGTAAAACACAGGTAGGAAGTTTGGTGCTTATATACTGGAGTGAGATGAGATGCAGCAGCCGAAGGCATTGTCACTGGTAGGCGGGACGAGCATGAATTACCAGAGCGCTGGTAAGATGGGGAAAGAAGAGGGAAATATAGGAAAAGGGTGGGTGGGGGAGGGAAGTGGAATAAGAAAGATAAGTGGAACATTTTAATACAGGTGTGTGTGTGTGTGTGTGTGTGTGTGTGTGTGTGTGTGTGTGTGTGTAGTGTCCTTCATGAATACCCCAGTGGAAGTAGGTCTTGCAAAACAGCTAAAAATTGATCATATCCGAAGACAAGTCGGTTATTAGAATAATGTTGTACTCGCTACCTTGAGTAGCGAGTACAACATTCAGTCTTACTGGATTGTGTGGTTCAGTGGACTAGAGCGTCATGTGTTTTCGCTCACCATGAGGCGGGCCAAAGCATCATGGGTTCGACCCTGGCTAATGCAGTAGTAGATATATATGATCATATATATATATATATATAATAATATATATATATATATATATATATATATAAAAATGAACTGTCCTGGGGACCCTCATCCTCAGAGAAAAGAATAAACTTACTTCAGGGAAAACTCAAGGTTCTCCCTGAAGCTGTTTTCTCCTACCAGCCTCTATATTTTATATAGATTTTATTTAAAGACAAAATACATTGACAAAGATGCAATAGGGAGTAGAACAATACAGATAACAACTCGGAGCTACATCTCGAATACTTCGTCCAGCTTCCCGGCGGTGGGCCGAGTGCCCAGAATGCTACAGGCGTTTCCCCTCTGGATCGTAACACTGAGTCTCTGAAAGAGGAAGCTGGCCGCCCTGTGGTCCCTGGTTTCTATGATGAGTTTTTCACCCAGCTCTTTGAGGAACTTTAGAGCACACTTGCCCCATGCTCCAAGGGTCTCCGACCCTATTGGGATGAAGTTATAGCAAGGGGAAAGGCTTTCATATTTGCGGATCTTCTATGTCTCCCTGTAGCTGGCAGCTCCACCCCCTTCAGCTACGGAGTATTGTAAGTCTGTGTCTGCCATTGTGGCGACACATGTGTAGTCCCAAGCAATCTGCTTACCATCCTTCCAGGGAAGCATAGTGGCTCCATCAGGACGCTTTTGACTTCCATCAGACCTCTGCATTTGGGGTTTCCTTTGAGCTGGGCAACGGGCTGTGGCGAGGCTTCTCTTTATGAAGTCATTGACCTCCTCATGTCTAGCATACTTCCCTTCTGACGTGTGACACGCGAGACCATGAAGTCTGAATTGATCAGCCGTCGCCCTGCCGCAAATACACCCATGTTCGGTGAGGATGGGGACGGCTAGGCGAAGAGCAACACCAATCCGAATGGCCTGTGGGTCGAGTCGAGTGCCCAGGGAGGAATTGGGAACAGCTAGAAGGAAATCTCCTGAGTGTTGTGCCTTCACCGCTAGGAGACGAGCTTTGTCCTTTCCTGAAGAGTTGGTGAGCATTGTGTTGGCGATTTTTTCCATGATCGGTTTGTCCCAGTGGGACTGTTTGTGCTCCTTGGGAGGAGCTGGTCTACTGGAGGAGTCTGCAAGGATGTTCCATCGCATGGCTGCTTCAGTGAACCTGGGGTCTTGAGCTCCTACCGCGTCTCTCAAGCGTTCGGGACAATCTTCTTGACTAATCCACTGGAAGCCAATTACGATTACGATAACAGAAATGCAGGTAACGCTACCTGCGTTGCTTTGCGCACCCCTATACCTCCCAGTCGCACTGGGAAGGTTGCCTGATCCCATTGCTGATCTTCCAGTGACAGATTCAGTGCCTTTTAAAGGTTGATCTCAGGTGTGCGTTATATTCGTTGAGTGTTGGGTTGTCAAAAGAGGGTGCGCACCTCAAGAAGTAAGTGAGTCTTGGCAGAGTAAGACACCTTGTGAGGAGATACAGGGCATCATGGGCATCAAGATCGCTTATTCTCTCCTCCATTCTCTTCAGGTCATTCAGTTTGTCCTTGAGGACCGTGTCGATGGCCTGGTGACCCAGCGGTGCTCCCAGGAGGGTAATGTTGGCTGGAGTGGTAGTAGAGACTTCCGGGAGGATTGTTCGCACAGCATTGATTATTTCCTGGTTCGTTGTGGTGATTTCACACTTGGAGGGATTGAGGATGAGTCCCAAGGCTTCTCCCTGTGTCTTCACCAGTTGTAGGTCCTCTAACAGGGACTCCCCAGTACCTGCCAGAGTGCCATCATCCAGGTACCAGATGTTGAGCTCGCTGCGTAGGCTGGAAGTTAGTTCTCTTACTGCCAAACAGAAGAGAGGTGGAGCGAGTGGATCACCCTGCTGAACACCCTCTAATGAGGAAATTTCATGTTCGCCAAAAAGAATTGTGGGTTTGTATATATACACAGTGGACCCTCGGTTTTTGTTCACCTCCAAACTCGAACAATTATGTAAATGTATTTTTGTAAGAGCTTTTGTAAGTGTATTTTTGGGGGTCTGAAACGAGTAATCTAATTTACATTTGTCCTTATGGGAATAAATTCGTTCAGTAATGGCACTCAAACAGCATTCTGGAATGAATTTTCAACGAAAACCGAGGGTCCACTGTATATATATATATATATATATATATATATATATATATACTATATATATATATATGAGATGTAGCTCTGAGTTGTTATCTTTGTTGTTTTACTCCCTATTGTAATCTTCTCAATGTATTTTGTCTTTAAATAAAGTATATATAAAATATAGGGGGTGGTAGGAGAAAATTTTCAAAACAGCTTCAGGGATATATATATCGCTTCACACGGTGAGGGTCCGGGTTCGATTCCCGGCGAAGGGGTGGAAACATCGGACGTGTTTCCTTACACCGGTTGCTTCTTGATTCGCCGGTCTATGTTCACCCATCAGTAAAATAGGTACCTGGGTGTTAGTGGACTGGTGTGGGTCGCATCCTGGGACAAAACTGACCTAATTTACGGGAAATGCTCAGCATAACAAGGGACTTTCTTTATAGTAGTATGTCATTGATGTCAGCTATGGTCTGTATACCTTGTACATGTACTTGTAGTAAATAAAGATATATTATTATTATTATTATTATTATTATTATTATTATTATTATTATGTATTGGAAATAAGCAAAGGACCCCAATGGAAATAAGTAACTTTGTCTGACTTTTTTGGGTTATCTTAGGTTCTCTACACAGATGCTACTATGTATAATAATCTATGTAACTGTATTTATGTATACCTGAATAAACTTACTTACTTACTAACACACTAATAAATAATAAGGTCATGTGAAGACAACGAAGTTGACCTTGAAATATATAGCGAAGTTGACCTTGAAATATACAGTGACAACAGAATGGTTGCAGAAAATGGTGTTATTGCCATGGTAAACCATTGTATACTGCAAGAAGACAATATTATTATTATTATTATTATTATTATTATTATTATTATTATTATTATTATTATTATTATTATTATTATTATTATTATTATTATTATTATTATTATCAAAAGAAGCGCTAAACCACAAGGAACACAAGATGATGAAGGATATGATGATGATAATAATAACAATAATAATAATCTTTATTTCTACATGTACAAGGTATACAGACCACAGGTGACATATGTACTACTATATAGAAAGTCCCTTGTTATGCTGAGCATTTACCGTAAATTAGGTCAATTTTGTTCCCAGGATGCGACCCACACCAGTCGACTAACACCCAGGTACCTACTTACTGCTAGGTGAACAGTGACAGCAGGTGTAAGGTAACATACCTCACGTCACGCCACCATCCTCTCTGGGATCGATCCCGGGTCCTTCAGCTGTGAGTGATAATTGGTACCACAAAGCCATAAGTACAACGTGGCAAGTGAATTAGTAAGTGAATGCGGTCACCCATTCACTCGCTAGCCACACCCAAGACAGCAAGCCAAACATTCTGAACAACTTACATGGATTTATCCACTCCTCACCATTTTTAAAATTCCCCCCCCCCAAAAAAAAAAAAAAAAAAAAAAAATCACTTCTTTTTTTTTACTGAATATGATGGATGATCTGGGAGATTCAATGTTAATAAAGTGTTAGTTATTTGTTAAACTAGGTATGTATTTCGAGTCATGGACTAGGAATCATCACTGTTAGTGGTGGTGATGATAGTGATGATGCTATTGTTTCTTGTGCTTCTGATGGTACAAGTAGTGATGGTTGTTGTGGTTGTGATGGTGAGGTGTGGTGGTGATGGTGAGGGTATGGTGGGGGTGTGGTGATGATGGTGAAGCTGTAGTGGTGATGGTGAAGGTATGGTGGGGTGTGGTGGTGGTGAGGGTATGGTGGGGGTGTGGTGGTGATGGGGTTTGGTGGTGGTGATGGGGGTGTGGTGGTGGTGATGGTGAGGTATGGTGGTGATGGTGAGGTGTGGTGGTGATGGTGAGGTATGGTGGTGATGGTGAGGGTATGGTGGGGGTGTGGTGATGATGGTGAAGCTGTAGTGGTGATGGTGAAGGTATGGTGGGGGTTTGGTGGCGGTGAGGGTATGGTGGGGGTGTGGTGGTGATGGCGAAGGTGTGGTGGTGATGGTATGGTGGGGGTGTGGTGGTGGTGATGGGGTTTGGTGGTGGTGATGGGGGTGTGGTGATGGTAGTAGTGGTGCTACTCGTGGTGGTGGTTGCTGTAGTAGTGGTGGTAGTATACCAGGAGCAACCAGAAGGTTGTGGTAGACTGGGGTAGCTGGGTTGACTGGCTGAGTGCCGGCATGTCAGGGCTCTCAGGTTGGCACACTGGGCAGTGCCAACTAGCGGAGTCACACGGACGCCACGGACTCTCCTCAACCAAAACACGTACGTGCTTTCAACATAAAAACACATAAATACCTCGACAAAAGGCAAGGTTAGTGTCAACGTAGTGGTTAATTTCTAACTGCAGATGTGGGGGAGGGAGGCTAGGCTAGGCTAGGCTAGGCTACTTCGATGGCATCTCCACCAGGGTGATGGCACAGGTGGTGGTAGTAGTGGTGAGAGTGGTTAATCATGTGTTCATTGGTTAGTTGTTTCATTAGGATTAAAACCTATCAACTACACGAGGTTCATTGATGTTGCATTTCATGTATGAGTCACCAATCAACGACGTCTTAACCTTCATAATAAAAATTAAAGTGAATTGTGTATATAGATACAATGAGATGCACACCTCACAATCTATATAAATTTTTACCGTAGTGGAGGTTGTTAGACATACAATTTAGTCACCAGTGTGAGTATCACAGTAGAAGTTCCATGCCACATACTATGAAAGCCTTTTCACGCCCTATGTAATTTTGAATGCATTTTTCTGATAACATTTTAAAAAAATACACCACAAAGGACCTTAATCCACAATGGTTCAGGTGTATACAAATCGTAACTGTTAATGCTAATAATTTCTTGCCTTGACGTGGAGAAACGTTATTTTTAATAAATGTCGTGAACTGTACTGTACACAAGTGGCATTTTCCACATGATATGGCTTCAGTTTACAAGTGGAATATAAGTAAAGAGGATATAACTAAGGTGATGATGGTATAAAACCAAGACATAACTCGCAACAATGTCTTTAAATTGGACAAATTCGGATTTAGATATGATCTATGAAAGCATTTGGTTGGCAATGGAATTGTGGATGATTGCAACATCTTGCCAAGTTGCGTCACTCCAGTAAATAATTTGGGTAAGTTTAAAAATAGGTTAGATATATGAGTGGGAGTGAGTTGGACCTACCCACCATGGACCAGTAGGCCTATTGCAGGGATGATCAAGTTTGATTTTCCTAACACACTGGTGTAGGCTCTTTCCATGACCTCGGCCGCTGTCGTCTTCGGGGATGTCGGGTCATATATTATTTTTCATTGTTTTAGTTCAAGTGACTCGTAGCTTAGAAGTCAGCGCTCGGTGTACAATTGAAATATCCCAGGTTCGATATTTTGGCCAAGGCGCAGCATGTGGGTAAGTCGCCTTGCAATACTGCGTTTGTTTACATACCTCACACACACACACACACACACACACACACACACACACACACACACACACACACACACACACCTGCAACCACAATTAGGTGAGTACACACACACACATACACACACACGGGGCCAGGAGCTATGACTCGACCCTTGCAACCACAAATAGGTGAGTACATACACACACACACACATACACACACACACACACACACACACACACATACAGACAGATGACCCCGATGGCATGGTGGCTAGCGCTCTTGCTTCACGCACGGAGGGCCCGGGTTCAATTCCCGGCGGGGCCGAAACATTTCGAAGTGTTTCCTTACACACACACACACACACACACACACATACATACAACAGGCCTAGTGTCTAATCGACATGTGCCTAGGACAAAATGGTAACTAACACACACAGGGAAATTGACCTGATGACACTGGAGGACAGGAGAGATAGGGGGGACATGATAACGACATATAAGATACTGAGAGGAATTGACAAGGTGGACAGAGACAGAATGTTCCAGAGATGGGACACAGCAACAAGGGGACACAGTTGGAAGTTGAAGACTCAGATGAATCACAGAGATGTTAGGAAGTATTTTTTCAGTCACAGAGTGGTCGGGAAGTGGAATAGTTTGGGAAGCGATGTAGTGGAGTCAGGTTCCATACATAGCTTTAGGAAGAGGTATGATAAAGCTCATGGCGCAGGGAGAGTGACCCGGTAGCGGCCAGTGAAGAGGCGGGGCCAGGAGCTATGTCTCGACCACTGCAACCACAACTAGGTGAGTACACACACACACATACACACACAATATATATATATATATATATATATATATATATATATATATATATATATATATATATATATATATATATATATATATATATGCACTAGATGGAAAATACTAGCTGTAGGTCTTTCGCACATTTGTAAGTGCTTCTTCAGGAGCTATGGAGTGTTGCAAGAGTTAGGTGTGTCGCAACCTGTAAAAAATGCTACTAAAATAAAATAGAGATAAAGATTGGACCTGCAGATCATTGCTCTACACTAACAACAACCTGGTAGTTGTTTTACACTAACAACACCCTGGTAGTTGTTCTACACTAACAACACCCTGGTAGTTGTTCTACACTAACAACACCCTGGTAGTCACTACATTAATGTGTTTGACGTAGTTTTACAGACATTTAAAATTCACATTTCAGGTTTGGGTTAACTAGGAAAGCTTTTTTGCTGAAACCTTCATTCTGAACTTCAGCTGAGAGGAAAGATAGAGGGAGGAGGAGGAGGAGGAGGAAGAAGAGAGGAGGAGGAAGAGAGAAGGGAGGGGGTAGAGTGAGTGGGGTTCACTAGTCGTTGAGGTGCCAGGCTTGGCCCCAGCCGGCCACAAACTCTCTCCAGCCACATGCCTAGTGTTATTTATATATAAAACGCATATCCTGTGCAGTAGTTGCATCTCCCATGCAGTGTTGTAGTTGGCGTTAGCGCCGTCCACCCAGTGCTCCAAGTGTGAGGTTATGACCCTCGTGTTGTTCTGAAGGAACCACAAGCCTCGCCTCCCGCAAAATTGAAATTCTTCGAATTTGTGTTGCGTGTGGATGTTAATGTGAATTTCAAGTGAATATTGGACAAATTCAAACAATTTGGCTGCGTCTTGTTCTAACGAGTGTTTTTCAGGACTCAGGACTCTTCAGACACCCCCAGCAGGAGAGGACTGAAGACTCACCACAGTCTGTTCAACAGTCTCGCTCGTTTATATCCTCTGGGAAGGAGTTTTTGGTGTTTGTGCAAGTAAGTTTGTTTTATAGAGGCTGTAGATCAAATGTGAATTAAATAGTCAGTGCTTTGGCGATGACAAGTTGAGAGCAGACAAGTGATAGCTGACTTCTGAGAATGTTCATTTGCAGGTAGTTTCAAAAGTCACAGACTATAATATACGGAGTGCACAAGAAAGATAAAAAAGCAGACTGATTCAACTAATTATAGAAAACGAGTAGTGGGTGTAGAAAATGAAGGAGGATGAGACGGCGGTACGGGAGGCGGGAGCCCACGTACACCAACACTTCCGGGAGGTGGTAGCGGCCTTCGTGCAAGATTTCTCCGAACGTCAGGCTGCAGGGGAAACCAAGATCCGTCAGATCGAGAGAAAACTTAGCGACACCACCGGTGAGCTCAATCTTCTGCGCCAGATCTTACACGACTACGAAACGAAAATCAACGAAGATAATGACCTTATCCTGAGATTGGAGCGGGAGATCGAGGCCCTACAAGGTAGGGTGAGGAACATCGATAAGAGGAACAGTCAAACGACGGCCCTCAGCACCAGATTGGAGGTGCGGCTGGAGAATCTGAAGGAGTGTCTCACTCAGACCTGCAATGACACACAGCAGGGTGTGAGTAAACTGCTGGCAAATTTTGTCAAAATACAATTATCTGGAGGTTATAGCGGACATACCAAAGGCTTCCGCAAGGAAGAGGCTAGTGGAGCCCTTGCCACGGAGACACCTCTCTTCACCCACACCACCGATGATGCTGTGGAGGGCACAGCGAACTTCGAATTAAACGACATGAGCGAGACTTTGCGATTATCAAAGTCGTGGTCATCAGATTTGCAATCCTCAGATTCGCGATTGATTTTCGCAGACACAGCACCCGCGTCCTGGTCTTCAGCGACGCTCGAGGTCCCTCCCTCTGCGAACGACAGTGACTTGCCGAAGAACGAAGGAACGTCGATCGACATTACCCCAGCGAACGACACATCCCCATCGACCGTTGAATGTGTTCATTACAGTGTTGCAAAACCTATAAATAACACGAGTATCTGTCAAGGCGACCTCAGTCTTGTGCTTTGTGGTGACGCTGCTGCTGAGCCCAGCATCTCTGCTGACAGTTCTCAGAACTACAACGATGTCACAGAAACGACATCTTTCAGCTCTTCTGGTGGCATCCCGAATAATGCTGGGACTCAAGCCCCTGCCAACACTCAAGCTACGACTGACACACTTCCTGACAGCACCGAGAATCCCACCAACACTCATGCCAGCACCTCTACCAGCACCCTCACTGTAGTTGACACACTTCCAGACAACACTGAAAATCCCACCAACACTCATGCCAGCACCTCTACCAGCACCCTCACTGTAGTTGACACACTTCCAGACAACACTGAAAATCCCACCAACACTCATGCCAGCACCTCTACCAGCACCCTCACTGTAGTTGACACACTTCCAGACAACACTGAGAATCCCACCAACACTCATGCCAGCACCTCTACCAGCACCCTCACTGTAGTTGACACACTTCCAGACAACACTGAGAATCCCACCAACACTCATGCCAGCAGTTCTACCAGCACCCTCACTGTGGTTGACACACTTCCAGACAACACTGAGAATCCCACCAACACTCATGCCAGCAGTTCTACCAGCACCCTCACTGTGGTTAACACACTTCCAGACAACACTGAGAATTCCAACAACACTCATGCCAATACTCCTAAAAGCACTATGGTTGACTCACTCCCTGACAACATTCAGATTCTTGCAAACAGGCAGTGCATTGACACTCAAATTTCTCCTGATGTTCCGAGTCTTGACAACTTCCTGGCTCCTGATATCAGCCCGAATCCTGACGTCATCGAAACTTCTGACATCATCCAAAGTTCCGATATCACTGAAAGTCCCGACATTAACCAAAGTTCCGACATCACCGAAAGTCCCGACATCATCCAAAGTTCCGACATCACCGAAAGTCCCGACATCAACCAAAGTTCCGACATCACCGAAAGTCCAGACATCAACCAAAGTTCCGACATCACCGAAAGTCCCGACATCAACCAAAGTTCTGACATCACCGAAAGTCCCGACATCAACCAAAGTTCTGACATCACCGAAAGTCCCGACATCAACCAAAGTTCCGACATCACCGAAAGTCCTGTCATTAACCAAAGTTCTGACATCACCGAAAGTCCCGACATCAACCAAAATTCTGACATCACCGAAAGTCCTGTCATCAACCAAAGTTCTGACATCACCGAAAGTCCCGACATCAACCAAAGTTCTGACATAAACCAAAGTTCTGATGTCAACCAATATTCTGACGTCAACCAATATTCTGACGTCAACCAAAGTTCTGACGTCAACCAATATTCTGACATCAGCAGTTTTGACGTCGTCAACCAAAGTTCTGACATCAGCCAAAGTTCTGACGTCAACCAAAGTCCTGATATCAGCCAAAGTTCTAACATAAACCAAAGTTCTGACGTCAATCAAAGTTCTGACATCAGCCAGAGTTATGATGTTAAACAAAGTTCTAACATCAACCAAAGCCTTGACATCACCCAAAATTCTGACATCACCCAAAATTCTGACGTCAACCAAAATCCTGACGTCAACCAAAGTTCCGACATCACTGAAAGTTCAGATATAAACAATGCCCAGAGTCTTCCCGAGGGCGTCCCAGATAGCTCCGAGGGCGGCATCAAGCCCGACAGGGTACCACCTGGCCAACAACCCCGAGGGGGTAACAAGGGCAGGAGGTACCCGAGGGGGCGAAGGGGATACCCCCCAATACCTCCCTCCAGAGGTCAACGAACCAGCAGCTACAGTGAAGAAACCTGGAGCTTAAACCGGAGACCTCGGACACACACCTCCGGTGAAGACCGCGCTAACAGGAGAGAGAGAACGATAAGCGCTGGAGAAGAACAGTCGAACTGGAGAATAAGAACAGGTGATGAAATGAACGGGAGAAAGAGAACGACGAGCGCTGGAGAACAGCAGTCAAACTGGAGAACAAGACCAGGAGATAAGGAAGAACAAGCGAACGCCAAGGAAAGAACTCCAAGCAGCGGTGAAGAACGTCAGAATAAGAGGAAGAACAGACGTAAGAGAACAGCGAACGATGGTGAAGAACTCTCAGACAGAAAGGAGAGAATCCCAAGCACTGGTGAAGAACAGACCGGCTCCGGCACGCGGCGTCGTACAGTTAGTGTTCAAGAAGAACACTTTAACACCTCCACGAAACAGCGCACAGACAGCTCTAGCGGTGAACAAGGTAGGCAGAACAGGAAGTACCGGACGAGTGTTGGTGAAGAACAGAAGTCGGAGAACAAGGGCGAAAGGGTTAATACGCAGAGCATCGATAAACGAAGTTCTACAAAGGGCAATGAACGCGTGAAGACCCAGGTCAGGAAGAACAAGGGGCAGGTCAAAGAAGAACACACAGCATCAGAGAAGAACAAGGGAAAGGAAGAGGCTATATCTTCTAGCACTAAGGAACGACCAGCCTCTGAAGAGAACGCTGAAGAACAGGCGTGTTATATTAGCAGTAAAGAACAAAACATCTCACCGGATAGTGAACAAAATCTAAAGAGTATTAGTGATGAACAGATTCCTTCCTTAGATGCCAAAGCAGAACACCTAATATTTCACACAAGTGAACAGCCAGTGGCATCCGTGAACAAGGAAGAACAACTAAAATCCACGAGCAACGAAGAACAAATAACATCCCATTGCAGTGGAGAACAAACGAATGAAACGATCGAAAAGCAAACGAAGTCGCAAAAGAATAAAGAACAGGTCGACCCAGACGTCAGCACAGAACACACCAGAGGAAAGCAAAGTGAAGAACAAACAAAAGTGAAGCAGACTAAAGAACAAACAAAGAACGATCAAGCGGAACAAACAAGACTCGGCGAAGAAAGAGAGAAAATCGCAAACAACGAAAAACAAAAACAGAACAAGAAAAGCAAACAATTCAAACACAAGAACACGGAACAAACAAAAGCAAAAAACTCAGAACAAGCAACGTCCGAGCACACATGGAGAACAAAACTCAGCAATAGCGAAGAACAGACGGAACACGCGAAACCCGATAACAGTGAAGAACAAACAGAACACGAGCCTGAAAAAGAAGTTAAAACCAAGAACACAGAAGAACAGGCGAAACTCGAGAAAGAAAAGCAGTGGCTGAAGAACACAGAAGAACAGGCGAAACTCGAGGAAGAAAAGCACTGGCTCAAGAACACAGAAGAACAGGCAGAACCCGAGACTATAGAACCAAAATCTGTCAGCACTGGAGACGAAAAAAAGACAAAGACCGAAGAACAAGCTGAACTTGAGAATGTTGAAGAACAAACAGAACTCAAGAATGCTGAGGAACAAATGGAACTAAAAGGTGAACAAGCGAAACCGAAGAATGGTGAAGAACAAAGGGAAGTGAAGAATGAAGAACAAAGGGAACTCAAGAATGCTGAAGAACAAACGGAATTTGAGAATGCTGAAGCTCAAACAGAACTAAAGAATAGTGAAGAACAAACAGAGCTCGAGGCAGAAGATAGAACAAGAACAATAAGCATCGAAGAACAAATTAAACTAGAGAACGTAGGAGAGCAAGTTGTTCACCAGGCATATGGCGAACCAATAACCTCTCGGAACACAGAAGAACAAATGTTAAATCATAATGATGGACAGCATCTGCGTTCTGAGGGTGCTGAAGAACCAGTTGAGCCTAAGAACAAAGAAGAACAGGATCCTCAACGGTCAGTCAGAACGCGGGAGCGACGGGTAACCTTTAGCCAACCAGAGAACGCACCTCGGGTAGCGTTGAGCCAATCAGAGATGACGCCTCAGGATGTAAACAAAAGTGGTGGTAGGTCGGGAAGTCCTGACCAAGAGGCTACAAGCGACTCCCAGGAGAGTCACGATGTAGTCTCAGGAACAGTAGCAGCAGCATCAACAGCGGCGGCAGCAGTAGAAGCAGCAGCAACAGTAGAAGCAGAAGCAGCAGTAGCAGTAGAAGCAGAAGTAACAGTAGAAGCAGTAGGAGTAGAAACAGCAGCAGCAGTAGCAGTAGAAGCAGCAGCAGTAGCAGTAGAATCAAAAGCAGCAGCAGCCGTAGGAGCAAAAGAGCAGCAGTAGCAGTAGAAGCAGCAGCAGTAGAAGCAGCAGCAGCCGTAGGAGTAGAAGCAGCAGCAGCGGCCGTAGAACCAGCAGACGAAACAAAATCTTTCACGACGAAGCAGAGGAAGGCCCAAGAGCTGCAGAGGCAAAGCAAAAGGGAAGGCTACAAGGGGGCATATGTCCATCACAGACGGCTTCCCGCTAAGGAGGAGCCAGAAACAACTCTTCCCGCTCTCCAACGTCGAAGCTTCAGGTCTGCACTATGTCCTTGTGAAGCCCTTAAGCGACCTTTTTCAGCCCTTCTAAAACGGGAAAATATTGTGAAATACCAAAGTTTTCCATTTCAAATATAACATTAAGACTTTGCTGAGTTTTCCCGTTGAAATGCAATCTAGATTGTAATTTGAGTTTAAATTATGACAATTTATGTGTTTGCACACGTAAATCATCATAGGTATTGCTGAAGAAATATGCGAGCACTTACTTTTTTCAGGTTTCAGTATTTTAATTTTTATATATTAACATAATAATACATTATTATTATTATTATTATTATTATTATTATTATTATTATTATTACCTGGAGTCTACCTGGAGAGTGTTCCGGGGGTCAACGCCCCCATATGTACTTTTAATTTTGTGACCAGAGTCTAAATCAGTGTCCACCCTCCGTGTGGCGTCAGTTTTTCAATAACTTTTCCATTGTACCGAAGCTCTATGACCCTTGTGAATTTAACGCCTCGCCATGAATAAAATATGATGAAGGGTTCCCTGCTATAATGCCGTTGATGGTGTTATTATTATCTCAAGAATTTCCACACAAGTCCACATTTTTGCATTACAAGAGGTTATGCCATGATATATTAGAAAGCACATCTCAGTGGTAGAATCTACGATCCCTTGAGTGAAACTAACTTATCAGGTCACCTTTAAGTTTTCTCTTTTATGAATCAATGGGAACCTAACGGATGGAGAAAGTTTAGTTCAATATCTTTATTATGCACCCCATACCCATTCTGTGGGCGGTAGTCAGAGAGATTACAGAGGTACATAATGGGTCCAGGGACTGGGCAGCAAAGTTTTGATAGCTGAACAAGTTACAAAGGTAATGAACCATTCACACGTCTACACCTGATCATAATTGTAATGAGTTATTAATGCAAATATTAGCTTTATTTACAGTAAGGAAAGTCAGGGTATTTTTCCAGAATGGTTTGTAATGGAGGACAATGATACAAAATACTGACAATGGAATAAGAGACGAATGCAGTATAATGCGAGCCTTTATCGACAATGTTTCGGCCACACAGTGGACTTTGCTAAGTTACAAATAGATCTACCTGAGCAGAGAGTTCACGAGTATATAAGGAACATAGTGACGTGAAGACTCAGGTGAGGAATGTTGACGTTGACTGCTGAGAAGAGGTTGGATCTGAGAACCACCTGCCTGGCATGGGTAGGTCTTCTCAGCAATCAACTTATTATTCCCAACCTTGTCTCTCACGTCACTATGCTCCTTATATATATTCCTGTTTGTGAGTTGATAAAGCTCACTGTGTGGGCGAAACGTTGTCAATAAAGGATCAGGATGGGCGAGAGTAAGAAGTGGGATCCCCCAAGTATCGGTATTACCCCTTGTTTTCTAAACGTGCGTAAATGAGATTAAACTAATGAGAAGAATATAAGACCACTAGAGGTCAGAGGCTGGAAATAAGAAGACGCATAGAAACACCCTCCAGGTATACCAACAACGAGAAACACCCTCCAGGTATACCAACAAGGAGTTCACAACTGAGAAAGCTCTTTCAAAACATGGAAAAGTACAATGGTTTACAGGTAGGCTGGTTCCACAAAAAAAGTTCCAGAACAGAATGGTGGAACTAGTATGAAGAGAGGCTCAAGAAATTAAACCTAACACATTGAAAGAGAGAAGTACCAGGGAAGACATGATAACGACGTACAAAGTACTCATAGGCTTCGAGTGAGCAAACAGAGACAGACCGAAATGTGTGGAACAACAGATAGAGGTGATGGCTGGAGGCTATGAACTCAGATGAATTACGAGGAGGTTGGGAAATACTCTTTTAGTTTTAAGAAGGTATACGAGTGGAATAAGCTGGGATAGTTGATGCCTGGAAGCTTCATATTTTCAAGAATAGGTATAATAGGACCCAAGGAGCCACAAACCAGTGTATATACATACATGTTTCAAAAAGATGAACCTAAACGTCGCCTTAAGAGGCACGTAAGTGCCCTCATCTTCTAATAACATGTTCATTTTTCCACTATAATTAAACTTGTCCATAATTACTATCGCACTTGCTTTGTCTGTTTCGTAAGGTGAAGTCCAGGATCTTTCCTTAATTGTTGTTACGTGCCCCTTAACACACTCCAGACGTCGTATGAGGGATCGCAAGTCCACTCGTCGTGCCAGACCAGAACTTGTGGTCCCTGATACGACTGTCTGACGTATGTTAAGACGACGTTTAATCATGAGGCCATACCGGTTGGGTCCATCTTTTTGAAACACTTGATAGTGAGAACTTACTTTGATTCTTATTTTAGGAATTAATGACCATGGTGGAGTGGATAGGATTTAAACGTAAACTAACTTAATATATATTTGTTCTACTCAAGAAAAGATGTGTATAATAACTGCGAAACACACACACACACGTATCACCTAAAATTTATGTTAATGTGTCTATGTGTATATATATGTGTACAGGATGGAGGGGACAGATGACAACCAGGAACCAGAGGTGGGCATGTGCGCTAACTGCGGCTTCATCGCCAAACTGCGCTGCGCAAACTGCCGTCAAGCCTTCTACTGTAAGCGGGAGTGCCAGAGGGACCACTGGAAGAATGGACATAAGGACCAGTGCCAGCCTTTCCAGGTCAGTAATACCTGTCATCTTCCAGGTCATCATGATGTTACATGGTGACCGCCAGCAATGTTGATATTATTATTATTATTATTATTATTATTATTATTATTATTATTATTATTATTATTGATTATTATTATTATTATTATTATTATTATTATTATTATTATTATTATTATTATGACTGGGAAACTCTAAATCCATAGGAGTGATCCTTTAAAATTGAGAAAAACACTTTACTGTGATATTATAGAAGCGGCTGAAGTCACTTATTTAATGGATGACAAGAACAACATTTAAGAATTCTGGGATGTTGATGGAAGTAGTAAATATGTGAGTATAGAAAGCAGCATCAAGAAGACCATCTTCACGTCAAGAAGCCAGGCAACCCTCACTAGAGAACACCATCTTCACGTCAAGAAGCCAGGCAACCCTCACTAGAGAAGACCATCTTCACGTCAAGAAGCCAGGCAACCCTCACTAGAGAAGACCATCTTCACGTCAAGAAGCCAGGGAACCCTCACTAGAGAAGACCATCTTCACGTCAAGAAGCCAGGCAACCTCACTAGAAAGACCATCTTCACGTCAAAAGCCAGGGAACCCTCACTAGAGAAGACCATCTTCACGTCAAGAAGCCAGGGAACCCTCACTAGAGAACACCATCTTCACGTCAAGAAGCCAGGGAACCCTCACTAGAGAACACCATCTTCACGTCAAGAAGCCAGGGAACCCTCACTAGAGAACACCATCTTCACGTCAAGAAGCCAGGGAACCCTCACTAGAGAAGACCATCTTCACGTCAAGAAGCAAGGGAACCCTCACTAGAGAAGACCATCTTCACGTCAAGAAGCCAGGCAACCCTCACTAGAGAAGACCATCTTCACGTCAAGAAGCAAGGGAACCCTCACTAGAGAAAACCATCTTCACGTCAAGAAGCAAGGGAACCCTCACTAAAGAAGACCATCTTCACGTCAAGAAGCAAGGGAACCCTCACTAGAGAACACCATCTTCACGTCAAGAAGCCAGGGAACCCTCACTAGAGAACACCATCTTCACGTCAAGAAGCCAGGGAACCCTCACTAGAGAACACCATCTTCACGTCAAGAAGCCAGGGAACCCTCACTAGAGAAGACCATCTTCACGTCAAGAAGCCAGGGAACCCTCACTAGAGAAGACCATCTTCACGTCAAGAAGCCAGGCAACCCTCACTAGAGAACACCATCTTCACGTCAAGAAGCAAGGGAACCCTCACTAGAGAACACCATCTTCACGTCAAGAAGCCAGGGAACCCTCACTAGAGAAGACCATCTTCACGTCAAGAAGCCAGGCAACCCTCACTAGAGAACACCATCTTCACGTCAAGAAGCAAGGGAACCCTCACTAGAGAACACCATCTTCACGTCAAGAAGCCAGGCAACCCTCACTAGAGAACACCATCTTCACGTCAAGAAGCCAGGCAACCCTCACTAGAGAACACCATCTTCACGTCAAGAAGCAAGGGAACCCTCACTAGAGAACACCATCTTCACGTCAAGAAGCCAGGCAACCCTCACTAGAGAACACCATCTTCACGTCAAGAAGCCAGGGAACCCTCACTAGAGAACACCATCTTCACGTCAAGAAGCCAGGCAACCCTCACTAGAGAACACCATCTTCACGTCAAGAAGCACGGGAACCCTCACTAGAGAACACCATCTTCACGTCAAGAAGCCAGGCAACCCTCACTAGAGAACACCATCTTCACGTCAAGAAGCACGGGAACCCTCACTAGAGAACACCATCTTCACGTCAAGAAGCCAGGCAACCCTCACTAGAGAACACCATCTTCACGTCAAGAAGCAAGGGAACCCTCACTAGAGAACACCATCTTCACGTCAAGAAGCCAGGCAACCCTCACTAGAGAAGACCATCTTCACGTCAAGAAGCAAGGGAACCCTCACTAGAGAACACCATCTTCACGTCAAGAAGCCAGGCAACCCTCACTAGAGAACACCATCTTCACGTCAAGAAGCAAGGGAACCCTCACTAGAGAACACCATCTTCACGTCAAGAAGCCAGGCAACCCTCACTAGAGAAGACCATGTGTGAGAGCTTCCTACTAGGCTTCTTCATAGTGAAAATTCCTTTCCCACATTCCAGGTTATAGATAATTATTATTGTAATTAAAACTAAGCTCTAAACCCACAAGGGTTTAGTGCTGCTCCCACATTGCGGAAATAAGAGGGATTAAACCCTGAGTATACAGCATCCACGCTGAGAGAGGTACACTTCTGGGTCTGTATAGGTGTATACGGGGTTTGAAGCCTATTTATTATATTTGGGGAAATATATGTTAGGTAAGGTTTGTCGGGAAACAGGACAAGTGTTTCCTGATATGATGAGCCGCTACTGCAGTTTTTGGTCATCTGACCGAGGCCTTCCGCTGGCTAACCCCTCCACCCCATTAGAAATCAGTTGTTATTATAACCAATAATTGGGGAAATGAGACATTTACCTCGGTCTTAAAACACCTGCTGTCCATGTTCACCTAGCAGTAAAATAGGTACCTGGGTGTTAGTGGACTGGTGTGGATCGCATCCTGGGACAAAATTGACATAATTTGCGGGAAATGCTCAGCATAACAAGTGGCTTTCTATATACATAGTAGTATGTCATTGATGTCAGCTATGGTCTGTATACCTTGTACATGTACTGGTATACATTGTACACGTACTGGTATACCTTGTACATGTACTGGTATACCTTGTACATGTACTGGTATACCTTGTACATGTACTGGTATACCTTGTACATGTACTGGTATACCTTGTACACGTACTGGTATACCTTGTACACGTACTGGTATACCTTGTACATGTACTGGTATACCTTGTACACGTACTGGTATACCTTGTACACGTACTGGTATACCTTGTACATGTACTGGTATACCTTGTACACGTACTGGTATACCTTGTACATGTACTGGTATACCTTGTACATGTACTGGTATACCTTGTACATGTACTGGTATACCTTGTACATGTACTGGTATACCTTGTACATGTACTGGTATACCTTGTACATGTACTGGTATACCTTGTACATGTACTGGTATACCTTGTACATGTACTGGTATACCTTGTACATGTACTGGTATACCTTGTACATGTACTGGTAGAAATAAAGATATTATTGTTATTATTTGTGCAACATTTGAGAATCTTTTTTGAAGAAATGTTTCGGTGGCTTCTTCAGTATAATTAATACAGAGAATAACGGAGGAAGATAAGTTTGAGGTACTCAGTCCTTCAGGCTGGAGTCCATGTATCTAGTCCATCAAACTTGAGAAATATACAACATATGTACATTAAGAGCGCACCTACCTTGTTTTCACTACCAGACAAGAATACTTTAATCCCTAAGATGGGCATTAGACTCTTAGAACATATATACCTCTCTGTATACATACCCATATAGGTTAATGGGGTTTAAAACCTATCAACTGCACTACGACCATCTCACCAACCACAACAATACTTTACCTACAAAACTTATTAAACTAAAACCTTAGCATATACAGTATATACCCTGAGTAATACACCACTGAAGGTAAGTATATATATATATATATATATATATATATATATATATATATATATATATATACACACTGTCCATTTAGGATCATACGATGATTCACTGTTGGAGGCTTTGGTCATCTGACCGAGGCCTTCCACTGGCTTATCTCTCCACCCCATTTCAAAAATTATTGTTATAATTAAACTATTAGGAATTTTTCAGTCTAATGTCCCTTACTCCAAATACATAATTATACAAATAATACTTAACGATGTATTCTATTATATTTTGTGATTATACTAGAAAATTTCAATTTTGCAAATTAAAAAACTGAAGTTATATTGAAACATTCCCCGTTTTCTTTTGTGCCAGGTGATGACGTCAGCAGAGCTGGGTCGGTACATGGTAGCGTCACGTGACCTGAAGGCTGGTGACGTCATACTGAAGGAAGATCCCATAGTGGTGGGACCTAAACAGATCACTGAACCTCTGTGTCTAGGATGCTATAAGAGGGTTGACGGAGCCTACAGGTGAGAGACAAACACACACGGACAGAAACAATTATTTGACTAGGAACAATCGACTGAAATAATTCATTGAGATTGTTTGACACCAGATAAACGAACGAGATTACTCAATTGATAACAGAGGATAGTCAGGGGGAGTCAGTTCTTGCCAGACTCGTAATTATTACTGACTTTTATTATAAGTAAGGTACACCGAAGCTACTGACTGACCTTCCCCCCACTTCACACAACCTTGAGGTTATTAACCCAGCAGAAAACAGTTAACCCAGGGTAAGATTGTTAACCCAGGGTGACCCAAGAAAGTACCTGGCTTTACTTTTTTTTTATCCTGGGTTAATAACCCAGAATAAGAGGTTTGGTAACTGTGTTCAGGTGTGAGGGAACACTGGGCTGGTAGCAGGGTAGCCTTCTACCAGCATTGTTATATTGTACCTGTGGTTCCCAGTGCTACTCTGCCCTGTGTAGCACAGTGTAGTGTGTAGCACACACAGTGTGCTACACACAGTGTGTGCTACACTGTGTGTGCTACACACTCCCTCGACACAGTATTGTTGACTAACACAGACGAGGTTAGGTGAGGTTTGTCAGGAAACAGGACAAGTGTTTCCTGACGCGGGTCATATGATGACCCACAGCTGGAGCTTTTGGTCATCAGACCGAGACCTTCCACTGGCTTACCGCCCTTCCCCCAACACTACTTTTAAAAATGAATATTCTTCACACAACATAGACGAGCCAGCATGGAAATCAGTTTGCTGAAGATATATCCCTACTATGTCAAATATTTAAATGAATTTCTCCCGTAGAGTGCTAAATAACATGAATTCCTCTGTCCTCTGGATTGTCAAGGAACGGAGGAGCGAGCCTCCAGCAGTGTTCGCAAGGAATAACCAACAATGTTTTATTTAGTACTTCGTATAATAACATTCAGAAAATAGTGTCATTGGCAACGACGTCTGTAACTTCTTAATTAAAGAAGAAAGAGCTAAACAGGACTTAGTAAGGGGAAGGGGGGCTGGGTTTGATTGGTGTCGTGGGTACGGGAGTAAATTCTTGGGTAGCTTTTCAAAGGGGTGGTTTTGATAAGGACCTGCCTTGTATGGGCCAGTAGGCCTTCTGCATTGTTACTCCATTCTTATGTTCGTATATTAAAGCGGTAAACCCGGATGTCTTAGCCTCCGTCAGCTAATTAATCACCTTTGTTTCTCACTTGCTAGGATAATCAGCCGCATATTTGCTGTCAGCTGTCATAATCAGGAGGTAATTTTTCGACGTTGTCTGTCAGGTGTGAAACGCAAGGTTAATTTCCTCACATATTTCATATCAACTGTCAAAAATTGGGAGCTGAATTTCCATACATGTCCGTCAGGTGTCAGAAGTGCCAGTGGCCCATGTGTGGCCCAGCGTGCGAGGCTTCTCCCGACCACCTCCCAGAGTGTGTGGTCGGCCAGGAGATAGGCTCACCCATCGAGATTGCTAACTTCGACGAACCTAACCACTTCTACGAGGTCGTCTTTCCTCTCAGGTAGGTGTTCACAGCTAACACTCAGGTAGGTGTTCACAGCTAACACTCAGGTAGGTGTTCACAGCTAACACTCAGGTACGTGTTCACAGCTAACACTCAGGTAGGTGTTCACAGCTAACACTCAGATAGGTGTTCACAGCTAACACTCAGGTAGTGTCAAGCTAACACTCAGGTAGGTGTTCACAGCTAACACTCAGGTAGGTGTTCACAGCTAACACTCAGGTAGGTGTTCACAGCTAACACTCAGGTAGGTGTTACAGCTAACATCAGGTAGTGTTCCAGCTAACACTCAGGTAGGTGTTCACAGCTAACACTCAGGTAGGTGTTCACAGCTAACACTCAGGTAGGTGTTCACAGCTAACACTCAGGTAGGTGTTCACAGCTAACACTCAGGTAGGTGTTCACAGCTAACACTCAGGTAGGTCAGCTAACCTCAGGTAGGTGTTCCAGCTAACACTCAGGTAGGTGTTCACAGCTAACACTCAGGTAGGTGTTCACAGCTAACACTCAGGTAGGTGTTCACAGCTAACACTCAGGTAGGTGTTCACAGCTAACATTCAGGTAGGTGTTCACAGCTAACACTCAGGTAGGTGTTCACAGCTAACACTCAGGTAGGTGTTCACAGCTAACACTCAGGTAGGTGTTCACAGCTAACACTCAGGTAGGTGTTCACAGCTAACACTCAGGTACGTGTTCACAGCTAACACTCAGGTAGGTGTTCATAGCTAATACTCGGGTAGGTGTTCACAGTTAACACTCAGGCAGGTGCTCACAACTAGCACTAAGGTAGGTGTTCACAGCTAACATTCAGGTAGGTGTTCACAGTTAGCACTCAAGTAGGTGTTCACAGCTAACACTCAGGTAGGTGTTCACAGCTAACACTCAGGCAGGTGCTCACAACTAGCACTCAGGTAGGTGTTCACAGCTAACACTCAGGTAGGTGTTCACAGTTAGCACTCAAGTAGGTGTTCACAGCTAACACTCAGGTAGGTGTTCACAGCTAACACTCAGGCAGGTGCTCACAACTAGCACTCAGGTAGGTGTTCATAGCTAACACTCGGGTAGGTGTTCACAGTTAACACTCGGGTAGGTGTTCACAGTTAACACTCAGTAGGTGTTCACAGCTAACACTCAGGCAGGTGCTCACAACTAGCACTCAGGTAGGTGTTCATAGCTAACACTCGGGTAGGTGTTCACAGTTAACACTCGGGTAGGTGTTCACAGTTAACACTCAGGTAGGTGTTCACAGCTAACACTCAGGCAGGTGCTCACAACTAGCACTCAGGTAGGTGTTCATAGCTAACACTCGGGTAGGTGTTCACAGTTAACACGCAGGCAGGTGCTCACAACTAGCACTCAGGTAGGTGTTCACAGCTAACATTCAGGTAGGTGTTCACAGCTAGCACTCAGGTAGGTGTTCACAGTTAACACTCAGGCAGGTGCTCACAACTAGCACTCAGGTAGGTGTTCACAGCTAACATTCAGGTAGGTGTTCACAGCTAGCATTCAGGTAGGTGTTCACAGCTAACATTCAGGTAGGTGTTCACAGCTAACATTCAGGTAGGTGTTCACAGTTAACACTCAGGTATTCACAGCTAACACTCGGGTAGGTGTTCACAGCTAACATTCAGGTAGGTGTTCACAGCTAACATTCAGGTAGGTGTTCACAGCTAGCACTCAGGTAAGTGTTCACAGCTAACACTCAGGTATTCACAGCTAACACTCGGGTAGGTGTTCACAGCTAGCACTCAGGTAGGTGTTCAGCTACACTCAGGTTTCAGCTAACACTCAGGTATTCACAGCTAACACTCGGTAGGTGTTCGTAACACTCGGTATTCACGCTAACACTCAGGTATTCCAGCTAACACTCGGGTAGGTGTTCACAGCTAACACTCGGTAGGTGTTCACAGCTAACACTCAGGTTTCACAACTAGCACTCAGGTAGGTGTTCACAGCTAACACTCAGGTATTCACAGCTAACACTCAGGTATTCACAGCTAACACTCAGGTAGGTGTTCACAGCTAACACTCAGGTATTCACAGCTAACACTCAGGTATTCACAGCTAACACTCGGGTAGGTGTTCACAGCTAACACTCGGGTAGGTGTTCAGTAACACTCAGGTATTCACACTAGCACTCAGGTAGGTGTTCACAGCTAACACTCAGGTACGTGTTCACAGCTAACACTCGGGTAGGTGTTCACAGCTAACACTCAGGTATTCACAACTAGCACTCAGGTATTCACAGCTAACACTCGGGTAGGTGTTCACAGCTAACACTCGGGTAGGTGTTCACAGCTAACACTCAGGTATTCACAACTAGCACTCAGGTAGGTGTTCACAGCTAACACTCAGGTACGTGTTCACAGCTAACACTCGGGTAGGTGTTCACAGCTAACACTCAGGTATTCACAACTAGCACTCAGGTAGGTGTTCACAGCTAACACTCAGGTACGTGTTCACAGCTAACACTCGGGTAGGTGTTCACAGCTAACACTCAGGTATTCACAACTAGCACTCAAGTCTCTCCTCCAAAAAGAGAAGGGAGTCACAAAACAGATCAGGAGACAGCCAAAGAAAGAAAAGTTTATCTTAAGCATCGAGGAGTCAGTGGGAATTTTCTTGATCATGTCAACCATAACACATATAAATTAGACACATATGCAACACTTGGGTATCTTTATTGAGGAAACGTTTCGCCACACAGTGGCTTCATTGGCGAAACGTTTCCTCAATAAAGATACCCAAGTGTTGCATATGTGTCTAATTTATAACTTGTCGGTTCTCTGAACCATTCATCTACATAACACATATCATTAGTTAATACATATTGTAATGTATAACTTAATATTTTACCCATGGACTGTAGGTTTTGCAAAAATCTTGCTTCTGAGGTGGAAAACACTTCATTTCTTTCTAAAATATTTATTGCGCTGTATAATTAATAACTTTTAATAATTTACAACTTCGTTGGGATTTTCTGAAAAATCGGAAGAAAGTTTAATTTAAAATTTTACACTAAAAATTACTATTTACATTTTAAAAAAATTCAGCTTTGGATAATTCAAACTATTTTTAATGTATTATTTTAAATAATATTATCGTAGTTGTTTTCGAAGTTCTAAGAGTGTATTACACTCCCATACGTTTGTATGGCAGTGTATTACTCTCCCATACGTTTGTATGGCAGTGTATTACTCTCCCATACGTTTGTATGGCAGTGTATTACTCTCCCATACGTTTGTATGGCAGTGTATTACTCTCCCATACGTTTGTATGGCAGTGTATTACTCTCCCATACGTTTGTATGGCAGTGTATTACTCTCCCATACGTTTGTATGGCAGTGTATTACATATTTTAATAAATGAAGTACATGTATGTATTTCCCACCTCCAGCGAAATGGTATTAATTAGTTTACCATTATTTCGAAAAAAAGATCGATATCCTACTATAGCAGTTGTTTATTTGACTGTTTGATAAAAAATGATATGTGAAGAGATATCATAAATGTTTACATAACATAAAGAAACAAGGGTAGTTGCAGTAGGCTTTCTGGCTTATATTGAAGCCCACTCACGCTGTTCAATTCGTTTTTAAAACCACCAAATTATTTGTTTCATTGACCCAACTTGTTCCACTCATACACAGTTGTTAATGGTTCATTGTCTCCGGCAGATGTCTTGCGCTAAAGAAGAAGTCGCCGAAGAAGTACGAGCAACTCTTGTCGCTTGAGAGCCACTATGAGGATCGTAAGGGCACCCACCTCTACCACGAGAACCAGAAGAGCATTGTCAATTTCCTCCGTAACTATTTCTTCATCCAAGAGTTCCCCATTGAGGACATAGACAGCTCGGAAAAATCTATCCATACCATCACCGGCATCATTGACGTCAATGCCTTGGAGATCCGGCTGAAAGAATCTGAGGTGTTGGGTTTATATCCGACCTTCGCTATGCTGGAGCACTCGTGCACGCCCAACACCAAGCACGCCTTCAACAAGGATCGTCAGGTGACAGTGAAGGCGGCAGTGGACATCAAGCGTGGGGAGCACATCAGCACAATGTACACACATATACTGTGGGGTACAGCGGCGAGAAGAGATCACCTTAAACACAGCAAGTACTTTATGTGCACTTGTTTCCGCTGCTCCGACCCTACGGAGTTGGGCACACACTTCTCTGCTCTCCGTTGTAAACAGTGCACTAATGGTTTTATGCTGTCAGCCGCGCCTCTAGACGAACTGGCCTCCTGGATCTGCACCACCTGTAACGGCACCATGACTGCTGAAGAAGTAACTGACATAAATCTAAAATTAGGAGAGGAAATTGAGGCAGCGCTTGTCATGCCGGTTCTGCAATCTCTGGAAAAATTAGTTCAGCGTCATGCTAAAACCACCGTCCACCCGAATCATTTCCATCTGTTCGCTGCTCGACACACAGTTCTGCAGATGTTTGGCCGCGATCCTTCCAGCGTAGGCCAGGAGTCCATGAAGAAGAAGGAGAAGATGTGTCAGGACTTCTTGAAGGTATGCACGGCTTTGGATCCCGGCATGGCCAGACTGGCGCCTTATGCGGGTGTAGCGCTTTACGAGTATCACCTAGCAGTCCTCGCCCGTGCACGCCAGGAACCAGACGCCAAGCAGGTCGACTCCGTAGCTCTCAAAAAAGACGTAGAGACGGCTAAGGCTCTCCTTCAGCAGTGTATCCGTGTGCTACAAGATGAACCTAAGGACCAACCAGAGGGGCAACTGTGTAAGGTAGCTCAACAAAACTTAGCAGAGCTGCGGCAGTGGGAGGCGACGTTATCGTCGCCATAAAAGTTGCTGCTACAAGTATGTGTGTTACCATGGTAGGGTTCTTGTATTACCCAGTAATGTCGCCTTTTCAACCCTCGACATTGCTCACTGGCTACTGAGGGTGTCGCTAGTCACGACGTTAGTCAAGGGACTGCAGTTACTGCTGGGAAAGGTAGTCTTTGCCAATATCAGTCACTTACAATGAATCTGGTGTCATAGTAAAGGGTGCTATATGCTATACACCTATGTGCTACACAGTTCACATCCTGATGACTCCACAAAGATGAGAAATAGGCTAAAATTGACGTTTCAAAACTCAGATTACAGTGAACTATAGATTACCTCACGAAATAGTCTCCGGTCACCATAGACTTGAATTTGTTTAAAGTATAACTGTGTTTTGAGTGTGTGAAGCAGCGAGGGAGGTAACCTGGTTAAGATAACTTCGAGTGCTGGCCTCCGTCCACTGCATCTTAACAAATGCGGCCGAAATTTGTTGTGTCCGATAATAGGTGTAAGATAAATGACTTTTCTGATTTATGGAACCTGAAACAAAACTTACGTTATAAGTGTTATATGCTAAAGATTTTCACGTGTTAAATGAAAGCGTGGATGTTATCTTTATTTAGCGTTAAGTGTATAATTTTGAAGATAAGTGTATTAATGTTTGTTAAACCGGAAATGTGTTAAGCTGTTGTCCTTTGATATTAAGAGTAAAGATCTCTTAAAACTTTCATGTTTCATTACAAATCCTCATAAATCAAACCTCTATTCAAAATCCAACTGCACACACACACACACAACTATATATATATATATATATATATATATATATATATATATATATATATATATATATATATATATATATATATATATATATATATATATATTATATATACAATGTGTGTGTGTGCGTGCACGCTTGCTTGCTTGCAAAAATCTAGTGTGCCTGGTAAATTTCGTGCGCTTGCCAAGGACCTATCATGCTAAATATATCTCCAGTCTTCTAGATTCCACCTCGCTCTGCTTTCTTGATACAGACGCACTCACGCTAAGAAACGGGGCCAGGAGCAGAGCCTAAACACAATTCGGTGAGTAGGCACTCACTTCTATCCCTTACTTATTCACTTCCCCATTCACTCACACTCACTTCCTCTCAACATAGTTGTTAGTGATTGATGGGACGCGAGACTGCTGAATAACCTCATAATAACAAAATATAATAATTAGACTACTCATAATTCTGTGTTAGCATCTCTGGCTCACAACCAAAAGACCCGAGTTCAATCCTGAGCGAAATAAAACGAATAGGCAAGTCTCCATTCACCTGCTGCCCCTGTTAACCTAGCAGCAAACAGGTACCTGGGTAGTACTAGTCAAATGTTATGGATGACATCCTGGGCTAAAAATTCTACAGCGTAAAGCAGGAAAATTGGATAAGAACTGCTGTTGACTTGGGATCTTGATAAATCACTTGACGTTGATACTGGTGAAGGGCTCTTGATACCGGGAGCTGGAGCTACCCTTCCCATCCTCAGATAAAGGCTAATTACCTCAAATTCTCCGAGGGACGATAGCGGTGACTGAGATAGTCTTGAGAGACCATGGTTGATTGATGGTTTGTGTACCATGAGAGACCGTGGTTGATTGATGGTTTGTGTACCATGAGAGACCGTGGTTGATTGATGGTTTGTGTGTACCATGAGAGACCGTGGTTGATTGATGGTTTGTGTGTACCATGAGAGACCATGGTTGATTGATGGTTTGTGTGTACCATGAGAGACTGTGGTTAACTGATGGTTTGTGAGTACTATGAGACTATGTTTGATTGATGGTTTATGTGTACCATGAGAGACCGTGGTTGACTGATGGTTTATGTGTACCATGAGAGACCGTGGTTGATTGATGGTTTATGTGTAGCCTGAAACAGGGTTGACTGTTGGTGTGTTTATGCCTGTGAGATCCTGGCTGTGATTGGCTAATAGTTGGTTTAATACCTGACATACGGTGGCCGTGATTAGCTAATATGTTTAGAGCGTGAGAGACGGTGGCTGTGATTAGCTAATGGTTTATTTAAAGCCTAGGAGAAAGTGACTGTGATTGGCTGCTGCTACTGTGCTCCGGGCGCTGTGTCCACCTAGTGTTATTTTGAGTCGAGTTCTTCACCCTCTCTTGTCCTCACCAGAAAAAACACAATCTAACCCTCCCTCCTAAAATTGCTAGCCTGTTCCTCAAAAGATTACAGAGGCACATAATGGGTTTAGAGACTGTCACTGTACCTCTATATGACAGGCACGTATTGGGTTTAGGAACTGTGCCTCAACATTACAAAGGCACATAATGGGTCCAGAGACTGTACATTAACATTACAGATACATAATGGACCCAAAGACTGTATCTCAACATTAGAGGCACATAATGGGGCCAGGGACTGTACTTCAGCATTACATAGGGATATAATGAGTCCAGGGACTGTATCTCTACAGAGGGGTCAGGAGCTGTGAATCGACCCCTGCAACCATAAATAGGTGAATACATAATAGGTTCAGGGACTGGACTGCAACGTTCTGATAGCTGAACAAGTTACAGTGGTAATGAACTATCTACATGTTTATATCTGGTCACAATCGTAATGATAATATTATTTACGCAGACAACGTCATGTGTGTTGAACGTCGTGTTTATTCTGTTTACCTCAGTCTATGCTCTAGAAATATTGACATTCATATCCCATTTTCTTTATTCTGATATTTTTCAATAATTCCCATTTTCTTTCTTTACTTCACTTTCCTATCCCGTCCAATTTATCCATTTTCTTTTTTCTTATTGATCTGTACTTTTCCTCATTACTACAATGAAAATACGTACATGGAAATAAGTAAGGACCCCAATGGAAATAAGTCATTTTGACTTTTTTTGTGTTATGTATGATAATTATGTAACTGTATTTGTGTATATCTGAATAAACTTACTGATCCGTCTACTATTTCCTTCCTCCTCACCTCCTCTCTCCCTCCTCCTTCCCTCCCTCACCTCGTCTCTCCCTCACCTCGTCTCTCCCTCACCTCCGTCTCTCCCTCACCTCCGTCTCTCCCTCACCTCCGTCTCTCCCTCACCTCCGTCTCTCCCTCACCTCCGTCTCTCCCTCCCTGCCTGCGGGTGTCTACACTCAACTTAGGTTTATATATAGAGCTTCACCCACGTGGACAGTTCACCCCAACCATCCCCACCTCTCACCCTCCTGTTGGGGTGCCCACCACCTTCCCCACAACAGGGACCTCTACCTCCCACGGAAGATGTCTGGCTTATTAACCCGGAGAGTTAGTAACCCAGGATAACCCAGACCAGCTCGTCAACAGACAAAGCCACTGGCTGGCCAGTGTTGTTACAAACACCTGACACAGCCCCTGAACCACGTCTCTTCAACCTTAAAAATGTTCATAATTCACCTTGTCGGATTTTTTGCGTTATCCTAGGTAACTTACACTACGGGTATGCCGCAGATAGATTGGTAGCGCACTCAGCTCACACACTGAGGTCCGGGGTTCGATTCCCGGTACGGATGGAAACATTAGAACGTGTTTCCTTAAGACACCTACTGTCCATGTTCACCTAGCAGTAAAATAGGTACCTGGGTGTTAGTGGACTGGTGTGGGTCGCATCCTGGAGACAAAAATTGACCAAATTTACGGAAAATGCTCAGCATAACAAGGGGCTTTCTATATAGTAGTATGTCATTGATGTCAGTTATGGTCTGTATAAGTTGTACATGTACTTGTAGTAAATAAAGATGTTATTATTATTATTATTATTATTATTATTATTATTATATTAGGTTAGGTTAGGTAAGGTTTGTCAGGAAACAGTACAAGTGTTTCCTGACGCGGGTCTTAGTTATATGATGACCCGCAGCTAGAGCTTTTAGTCATCTGACCGAGGCCTTCCACTGGCTTACCCCTCCACCCCTCTTAAAAATTAAATAATTCAATGGTGTGATAATTGTACTTATGTGGACCTGTACCTAAATAAACTTACATTTATATTATACACATAATATACATCTCTCAGCGTATATACTCTGCAATCAAGGTTAAATGTTCACTTTTTAATAACCTAAATTATATGTCAAAACAGACTATTATCAACACATCAACTCATCTTTCTACCCATGATGTCACCCAGGAAGCCTATTTCTAAAATTATCTATGAAGAGGAACTAAGTTGGTGGTAGAGCCATAGATGTGACGCCGGGGACACAGAAAACGGGAGACTCGACGTGAAAAAAATATACAGACTCAGCGCTGCTGTTCAGAGGGGTAATGCCTGCTGTATTCTGGCCACGCGCCCCAGCTCGGAGGAGCTGGATGAGATTTTCGCATTATAATCAGTGACAAACACGTAACAATATGTACTAGACATGTATCTCTCACACCTGGTGTACTGTATATGCCATCTTTATATCAACAATGTATCTCTTAAATCTTTTGTACCATATTATGTAATAAAATATACCTATCAGTACGTATATATTTTTATTTTGGGGCAAATGAGAAATTTAATTACTTAATTATTGTTTTCAGTACTGGAGGAGAGAGAGAGAGAGAGAGAGAGAGAGAGAGAGAGAGAGAGAGAGAGAGAGAGAGAGAGAGAGAGAGAGAGAGAGATTTATGTACTTCTGAGATTACTGATTAATATAAATACAAAAACTTATACACGTGACCAACTCAACAAAAGGAAGAGTTGTTAGTTTACATTTAGTGGAGACGGTGACATAAACCACGTAACCTGTGCGGTAAGACAACGTCAACACAATTCCTGGTGCCAAGGTGGGTGCCAGTCAGACGTAGAAGCAAGAAGGAGAGGGGTGACTTGTGTGTTGTGCTGCGTCGTGGACGCTGTCTAGAGTGCCATGTGTGTGTGTCCCTGCTGACCCTCGCTACCTGCTAAGGCTCAGCACTGTCAGGTAGGCCTAGGGAGGACTCCCAACACTCATACACCAGGGGAGACGCCGCCGCGGACTGATTGCAAAGTGTGACCCAGTAACCAACCCACCAAGTTTGCCACCGAAAAACTAGAGCCTTTTCGTTATACATATATTATATATATATGCAAGACAAGCCGCGGGGAATGGAGATCTTCAGCTTAAGTACTTTCACACGTCTCCGTGCGTCATCAGGAGCTATGCAATGTTGCAAGAGTAGCAACAACGAGGGGAAGTTTTCTCAGCATTACTTAAAAACATTACTTAAAACTCAGTAATGTTTTTATATAGAAATATACAACTTAATGTATATAAGTAATATTGTTTGACTTTCTTGGTTCTACGAGGTTAATAATCCCAACTTCTCTCCTGCTCCATGTTCTTATTTCTCTCCTTCTGCTCCATGTTCTTATTTCTCTCCTTCTGCTCCATGTTCTTATTTTTCTATTCTTCTTATTATTGTTTTTTCTTTTTCTTCTTTTTAATCATCGGTGATATCAGCCAAATACAAATTTATATACATTAAAGTCTTCATGATGTCAAAATAAGGGTTACAACTATATTCACGTGGAAGGCTAAACCCGTGTGGGTGGCTGAGTGCTGCAGGCTCGACCCTCCTTCCGCTCATCTGGCGAGAGATGTGATGGTCTCCCAGGAAGCGAGGCTCCATCACAGCACCCACACTGCTATAACGTTGTGGTGGAGGCTTGATCCTCCGTCCTCGTAATCATGCGAGAAGGGCGAGGCGGCAGTGGGAATTATATTTCGTAAGTGCAAAAAAAAATGGTGGGTAATGTAGAAACAGAGCGAAACAGAGCTTGATACCTATTTACCTGTGGGCGGTACCTGTGTAATATTAGATATTGCTGTGTTCAACGTGTTAAATGGTGACTCGTCGTCAGGTCCCGCCGGAGGATGGGCGAGGCTTCCACTGACATGGCGGACGGTGCAACCATAGAAGGGCGTGTGGGTGGCGATGTGGGCGGCAGTGTGGGTGGCGATGTGGGCGGGAAGTGTGGCGGGTGTGGGGGTGAAGCACACACCAAGTGCACAGGGTGTCGCAGTGTTTACTACTGTAGCAGACAGTGCCAGAAGGAAGGATGGCCCGGACACAAGGATCAGTGTAGACCCTTTACGGTGAGTGTGTTAGTTACCATTTTGTCCTAGGCACATGTCGATTAGACACTAGGCCTGTTGTATGTATGTGTGTGTGTGTGTGTGTGTGTAACGAAACACTTCGAAATGTTTCGGCCCCGCCGGGAATTGAACCCGGGCCCTCCGTGCGTGAAGCAAGAGCGCTAGCCACCATGCCATCGGGGCGTGTGTGTGTGTGTGTGTGTGTACTCACCTATTTGTACTCACCTATTTGTGGTTGCAGGGGTCGATTCATAGCTCCTGGCCCCGCCTCTTCACTGATTGCTACTAGGTCCTCTCTCTCTCTCTCCCTGCTCCACGAGCTTTATCAAACCTAGTCTTAAAACTATGTATGGTTCCTGCCTCCACTATGTCGCTTTCTAAGCTATTCCACTTCCTGACAACTCTATGACTGAAGAAATACTTCCTAACATCCCTTTGACTCATAGGAGTCTTCAACTTCCAATTGTGACCCCTTGTTTCTGTGTCCCCTCTCTGGAACATCTTGTCTCTGTCCACCTTATCTATTCCTCGCAGTATTTTATATGTCGTTATCATGTCTCCCCTAACCCTCCTGTCCTCTAGTGTCGTCAGGCCGATTTCCCTTAACCTTTCTTCGTAGGACAATCCCCTTAGCTCTGGGACTAGTCTTGTTGCAAACCTTTGCACTTTCTCTAATTTCTTGACGTGCTTGACCAGGTGTGGGTTCCAAACTGGTGCTGCATACTCCAGTATGGGCCTGACGTATATGGTATACAGAGTCTTGAATGATTCCTTAGTGAGGTATTGGAACGCTATTCTTAGGTTTGCCAGCCGCCCGTATGCTGCAGCAGTTATCTGATTGATGTGTGCCTCAGGAGATGTGCTCGGTATTATACTCACCCCAAGATCTTTTCTTTGAGTGAGGTTTGCAGTCTTTGGCCACCTAGACTATACTCTGTCTGCGGTCTTCTTTGCCCTTCCCCGATATTCATGACTTTACATTTGGCAGGGTTAAATTCAAGGAGCCACTTACTGGACCAGGCTTGCAGCCTGTCCAGGTCTCTTGTAGTCCTGCCTGATCCTCGATTGATTTGATTCTTCTCATTAACTTCACATCATCTGCAAATAGTGACACTTCTGAGTCTACCCTTCCGTTATGTCATTCACATATACCAAAAACAGTACAGGTCCTAGGACTGACCCTTGTGGAACTCCACTCGTCACAGGTGCCCACTCTGACATCTCGTCACGTACCATGACTCGTTGTTGCCTCCCTGTCAGATATTCTCTGATCCATTGCAGTGCTTTTCCTGTTACGTGTGCCTGATCCTCTAGCTTTTGCATTAATCTCTTGTGAGGAACTGTGTCGAACGCCTTCTTACAGTCCAAAAAAATGCAGTCTATCCACCCCTCTCTCTCGTGTCTTACTTCTGTTACCTTGTCATAAAACTCCAGTAGGTTTGTGACACAGGATTTTCCTTCCCTGAAACCGTGCTGGTTGTCGTTTATAAGCTTGTGTCTTTCTAGGTGCTCCACCACTCTCCTCCTGATGATCTTCTCCATGACTTTGCATACTATACACGTCAGTGACACAGGTCTGTAGTTTAATGTGTGTGTGTGTGTGTGTGTGTGTGTGTGTGTGTGTGTGTGTGTGTGTGAGTATTCTTTAGTGTTCTCTGAAAGCCCAATGAGATAGAGAGCTTAAATTAAAGTTATGAAAGGTGTGGATACAATCCTTAGCCTTAGACCCAGTCCTTAAGCCTTCAACACAACCCATCAGCCTTGGACACAACTCCCCAACCTTGGACACAATCCTTCAACCTTGGACACAACCCTCCAACCTTGGACACAACCCTCCAGCCTTGGACACAACTCCCAGCCTTGGACACAACTCCCAGCCTTGGACACAACTCAAGCCTTGGACAAGACCACATCTCTGATGGCTATCTAAGACGAGACTGTGATACAGGTCAGCAAGAACAAGGTGGTGGGTCGCGTGCTGGTAGCTTCCAGAGACCTGGATGTGGACGACTTCATCCTGAGGGAGGCGCCGCTGGTGCTGGGACCAAAACAGGAGACGGAACCTGTCTGTCTCGCCTGCTACAGGAGGGTTTCCGGCAGGTACAGGTAAGAGAGTAGAGGCAGCCAGAACTACCTAGTTCGTAGAATAAGTTTTTTATATATATTATTAAACCAGAGAAATATTAAGTGCACCTCAGGTGACCTCTTGACCTCGTTTTGTGTGAGATGTGACCCTGTGTTGTAACCCCCAGGTGCTCGAGGTGCTCGTGGCCCCTATGTGGCCCCAAGTGTGAGAACAAGCCTGACCACCAGCCGGAGTGTGAGGTCACCAGAGCAGCCGGGGTCACCATCAATATAGACGACGCTGATGGAGGACCTCACCACCTCTACGAGGTCGTCACCGCCCTCAGGTACCTCTCACATAACTAGACAGGATCACACATGGTCAGGCAGGGTCACACATGACCAGGCAGGGTCACACATGGTCAGGCAGGGTCACACATGACCAGGCAGGGTCACACATGGCCAGGCAGGGTCACTCATGGTCAGGCAGGGTCACACATGGCCAGGCAGGGTCACACATGGCCAGGCAGGGTCACTCATGGCCAGGCAGGGTCACACATGGCCAGGCAGGGTCACACATGGCCAGACAGGATCACACATGGCCAGGTAGGGTCACTCATGGCCAGGCAGGGTCACACATGGCCAGGCAGGGTCACACATGGCCAGACAGGGTCACACATGGCCAGACAGGGTCACACATGGCCAGACAGGGTCACACATGGCCAGACAGGGTCACACATGGCCAGACAGGGTCACACAGCCATTTATCATTGATGTAGGGAAGGGTATGACAGCTCCAACTCCTTGGATCAAGAAATCATCAAGAGCATCATGGCCCTCAGTCCCTGGAAGGTTTGAATGAAGCTAAAAATTAGGCCTAAGATGGTGGACAGCCATAGGCCTATGAATTGCCTAGAATAATTATTACTGTATTTATGGGTATTTTTCACGAGGAAGCGCTAAGCCCGTAAGGGCTCAGCAGGCTTCTTCAGTCGAAATACAGAGACAACAGAAGTCGTGGTGAGAAGATATGAGGTGATCAGTCCCTCAGCTTGGTGGTCAGTCCCTCAGCCTGGTGGTCAGTCCCTCAGCCTGGTGGTTAGTCCCTCAGCTTGGTGGTCAGTCCCTCAGCCTGGTGGTCAGTCCCTCAGCTTGGTGGTCAGTCCCTCAGCCTGGTGGTTAGTCCCTCAACCTGGTGGTCAGTCCCTCAGCTTGGTGGTCAGTCCCTCAGCCTGGTGGTCAGTCCCTCAACCTGGTGGTCAGTCCCTCAGCTTGGTGGTCAGTCCCTCAGCCTGGTGGTCAGTCCCTCAACCTGGTGGTCAGTCCCTCAGCTTGGTGGTCAGTCCCTCAGCTTGGTGGTTAGTCCCTCAACCTGGTGGTCAGTCCCTCAGCTTGGTGGTCAGTCCCTCAACCTGGTGGTCAGTCCCTCAGCTTGGTGGTCAGTCCCTCAGCTTGGTGGTTAGTCCCTCAACCTGGTGGTCAGTCCTCAGCTTGGTGGTCAGTCCCTCAACCTGGTGGTCAGTCCCTCAGCTTGGTGGTCAGTCCCTCAGCCTGGTGGTCAGTCCTCAACCTGGTGGTCAGTCCCTCAGCTTGGTGGTCAGTCCCTCAGCTTGGTGGTCAGTCCCTCAGCCTGGTGGTCAGTCCCTCAACCTGGTGGTCAGTCCCTCAGCTTGGTGGTCAGTCCCTCAGCTTGGTGGTCAGTCCCTCAGCCTGGTGGTCAGTCCCTCAACCTGGTGGTCAGTCCCTCAGCCTGGTGGTTAGTCCCTCAGCCTGGTGGTCAGTCCCTCAGCTTGGTGGTCAGTCCCTCAGCCTGGTGGTCAGTCCCTCAGCTTGGTGGTCAGTCCCTCAGCCTGGTGGTTAGTCCCTCAACCTGGTGGTCAGTCCCTCAGCTTGGTGGTCAGTCCCTCAACCTGGTGGTCAGTCCCTCAGCCTGGTGGTCAGTCCCTCAACCTGGTGGTCAGTCCCTCAGCTTGGTGGTCAGTCCCTCAGCTTGGTGGTCAGTCCCTCAACCTGGTGGTCAGTCCCTCAGCTTGGTGATCAGTCCCTCAGCCTGGTGGTCAGTCCCTCAGCCTGGTGGTCAGTCCCTCAGCCTGGTGGTCAGTCCCTCAGCTTGGTGGTCAGTCCCTCAGCCTGGTGGTTAGTCCCTCAACCTGGTGGTCAGTCCCTCAGCTTGGTGGTCAGTCCCTCAGCTTGGTGGTCAGTCCCTCAGCTTGGTGGTCAGTCCCTCAACCTGGTGGTCAGTCCCTCAGCTTGGTGGTCAGTCCCTCAGCCTGGTGGTTAGTCCTCAGCTTGGTGGTCAGTCCTCAACCTGGTGGTCAGTCCCTCAGCCTGGTGGTCAGTCCCTCAGCCTGGTGGTCAGTCCCTCAGCCTGGTGGTTAGTCCCTCAACCTGGTGGTCAGTCCCTCAGCTTGGTGGTCAGTCCCTCAGCTTGGTGGTCAGTCCCTCAGCCTGGTGGTCAGTCCCTCAGCTTGGTGGTCAGTCCCTCAGCTTGGTGGTCAGTCCCTCAGCTTGGTGGTCAGTCCCTCAGCCTGGTGGTCAGTCCCTCAACCTGGTGGTCAGTCCCTCAGCCTGGTGGTTAGTCCCTCAGCCTGGTGGTCAGTCCCTCAGCCTGGTGGTCAGTCCCTCAACCTGGTGGTCAGTCCCTCAGCCTGGTGGTTAGTCCCTCAACCTGGTGGTTAGTCCCTCAGCCTGGTGGTTAGTCCCTCAACCTGGTGGTCAGTCCCTCAACCTGGTGGTCAGTCCCTCAACCTGGTGGTCAGTCCCTCAACTCCTGGTGGTCAGTCCCTCAGATTGGTGGTCAGTCCTCAGCCTGGTGGTCAGTCCCTCAACCTGGTGGTCGTCCTCAACCTGGTGGTCAGTCCCTCAGCCTGGTGGTTAGTCCTCAGCCTGGTGGTTAGTCCCTCAACCTGGTGGTCAGTCCCTCAACCTGGTGGTCAGTCCCTCAGCCTGGTGGTTAGTCCCTCAACCTGGTGGTCAGTCCGTCAACCTGGTGGTCAGTCCCTCAGCCTGGTGGTTAGTCCCTCAGCCTGGTGGTTAGTCCCTCAACCTGGTGGTCAGTCCCTCAACCTGGTGGTCAGTCCCTCAACCTGGTGGTCAGTCTCTCAACCTGGTGGTCAGTCCCTCAACCTGGTGGTCAGTCCCTCAGCCTGGTGGTTAGTCCCTCGGTAAGTTTAAGGTAATCAGTCCTCCCCAGCCCTTGAACTAAGCACACACCAAAACTGAGGGACTGATCACCTCATATCTACAACTGTTATCTCTATTTCAACAGAAGAAGCCAGCTGAGCAGCCGAAACATCTCATCAATATTGATACGAGACTGTTGTATATACGTCTAATTTACCTACTTATCTGTATTATCTACCGTAATGTAAAAATGGCCTAATTTATGCTTGGTGTTGGTTGGTCGTGATCCACCCACTTAAGTGTTCCAACTCCACTTGCAGATGCTTGGTGTTGGCTGGTCGTGATCCGAGGCGCTGGAGGACGTGTACGGAGAGGTTCAACAGCAGGTACCTGAGGTGTGTTGGTCACGACGTAGTTCATCTTCTCAGAAACACATTCAAGATCCACCAGTACCCGGGTGTCGACGGGTCTGAAGCTGCTATACACGCGGTCAGTACACACGTGGTCGACACAGTCGGTACACACGTGGTCGACACAGTCAGTACACACGTGGTCGACACACAGTCAGTACACAGGTGGTCGACACACAGTCAGTACACACAGTACACACGTGGTCAACAGTCAGTACACAGGTGGTCGACACACAGTCAGTACACACAGTACACACGTGGTCAACAGTCAGTACACAGGTGTCACAACGTCAGTACACAGTACCGTGGTCAAAAGTCAGTACACAGGTGGTCGATACCATTCAGTACACGGTGGTCGCACAGTCGGTACACAGTAACGTGGTCAAAGACAGTAACGGTGGTCGACAGTCAGTACATACAGTAACGTGGTCACAGTCAGTACAGGTTCGACACACGTCAGTAAAGTAACACGTGGTCAACAGTCAGAACATAGATTGGTCGACACACAATCAATACATACATGGTCAATATTACCCAAAACTCATTTTTACAACCTTTCCAGAGTATGAATTATGATCCAGTACTGGACCATTATACTGGTCCAGTACGGTACCATTATACTGGTCCAGTACGGTACCATTATACTGATCCAATACGGATCATTATACTGATCCAGTACTGGACCATTATAATGGTTCACATTTATAATGGTTCACAATAGGTCAAAACAATGATACATCAAGGACCGAAACATCGCCTAAGTTTCCTATCCATAACGTATGAGCGTTTATGTACAGGATATATGAAGTGAATGACATGGATATTATATGTACCATATATACTTGTGATTAATACTTTGATAAGTCCATGTTCCTGTACGGGAGGTTGCAGGTCAACCAGGTGCCTACCAAGACAGCTTACGGGGAGGTACAAGCACTCTACCCCATGGCATCCCTGGCTACCCACTCCTGCATGCCCAACACCAAGCCTGTCTTCAAGGTATGGCGTCAGCTGCTGTCTGTGTCGAACACAAATACACTAGTCAAATACAAACAGGAAAAGCTTGTTAAGTAACTTGTAATTTTATTAATAATTACACCAGCCAGACACTTGGAACCAGTGTTGTTTGAGGTTTGAAGTAGATAAGTGTCACTGTTTGTCCACAATGGTTGAATTTGTAGTCGGATATTCTTATGTTATTGGTGGTGTTGGGGTTTATAGGGCCACTGACAGCGTACGCCGTATTGAGCTCTGATTATTCTTATATTCCTGGAAATCACTAAGTGTAAGATAAAATACATCATTAGGACCATCCTGTGGGACAAAATACACCATTAGGGGTCATACGGCGCCTGGAAATAGAAGGTGATTGTCGTTGGCAGAGTTGGAGCGCACTCAGCTCACACAATGAGGTCAGTGGTTCGATCCATAGTACGGGTGGAAACATTGGGGCGTGTTTCCTTTAAGACACCTGCTGTTTCTGTTCACCTAGCAGTAAATAGGTACCTGGTTATTAGCCGACTGGTGTGGGTGGCATCCTGGGGACAAAATTAATCTAAGTTGCCTGAAATACTCTGCATTACTAGAGGCTTTCTATATAGCATGTCACTGATGTCAGCTATGGTCTGTACGAATTGTATCATGTACTTGTAAAAATAAAAATTATTATTATTATTATTACTTATATGCATGTATGTAGGTTATTATAACTCCCGTAACATCTTTCTGTTGTGACAGGACAATCAGCTGACCCTCAGGGCATCAGATCCCATCAGACGTGGGGAGCCCATCACAGCCATTTACACAGATATCCTGTGGGGAACACGGGCGAGGCGGGACCACCTTCGTCAGAGTAAGTTACTCTCGTGTACGTGTCAGCGCTGCGCTGACCCCACTGAGCTTGACACGTACTTCTCGGCCCTCGTCTGCCGTCGCTGCTCCAAGCTTGTCCTGCCTACTAACCCCCTGGATGACCTGGCTCCGTGGACCTGCCAGGCCTGCTCACACCAGGTCAGTGTGGGGGACACTGTCAGGCTTGCTACAGTGCTTCTCTATTCTTTCGTAAACTTTTCTGTAATTTTCTCGCATGGGACCTTACATTTGTCCTCACCTGTTTAAGAATGCCTGCTGAGGCGACATTATGTGTTTTCATGTGTCCCCTGAACAGGTGAGCGTTGAGGAGGTACTACGGACCAACCTGGCACTGGGTGCCGCTGTGGAGATGGCTCTGGCAGGCCCTACCATTGACACGCTGGAGGCGCTGCAGAAGGAGTGGGTGTTGAGGGTCCACAGCAACCACTACCACCTCCATGCCGTCAAGCACTCACTCTACAACTGTATGGCAGGTCCAAGGAGAAGGCTGCAGAGACGGTGAGAGAAAGAGAGAGAGAGAGAGAGAGAGAGAGAGAGAGAGAGAGAGAGAGAGAGAGAGAGAGAGAGAGAGAGACAAAATGGTTGTATTTCCCTGTCATATTACATCACACAGAATTCTGTTAAGTCTTACTACATTATAAATGTATATTTTGCAAACCATGTGTATTCACCATTATTATTATTAATATAATCGAAACTAAACATTAAACCCACAAAGGTGATAGAGCGCTACGAGTGTATACATAGCAAGACTATGTATCTCTCACTATACATACACTACACATTTTCTTCAATCCCCATTTCACGGGTTAAAGTATTCTTGATGTTTTTGATAAAGTGAATTGCAGCAATCTAGTTGATACAATTTAACAACTTAAGTACAAATCAACTCAAAACTATGTTAGTTTTAATGTTTTAGGTGGACTGGTAAGCTCCGGCAGGGAGGGAGAGGGAAGGGTTGTCATTTGACTAACACCTGCGTCAGGAGACATTTATCCTGTTTCCTGGCGAATCTTACCTAACCTAAAACAACGTCTAATTCACCTACAGGAGAAGGACGAAGCCCATTGGCTGGAGATCGCCAAGAAGGAGAAAGCCTGCAAGGAATTCCTTACTGTGTGTTCCCGTCTGGACCCATCTACCGCCCAGACCATCCCATACGTCGGACTCACCTTCTACGAGTACCACAAGACCATTCTACAGAACGCCCAGCGCTACTTCGGCCAGAGGAAGATAACAACCCAGCAGCTCAAAAAGAGGATGCTCCTCTCTAAGGCGCTACTCAAGAAAGCAATGGAGATCTTCAGACACGAAGCAGAGGACACCCCAGAGGGTCAATTGTACCTGACCTGTGAGCAGGAGGTCATTAGGATCGGCAAGTGGATGCTGGCTGTGGGGTTGGTGTGAGAGAGAGAAAAAAGGACAGAGAAAGAAAGTCAAAAATTAATTATCACAAAAAAGAGGGATAGGAATAAAGCAGTGAGAGGGACAGAAGGATGCAGGTGTGCGAGAGGGGATGAACAAGACCGGGAAAGGCAGAAAGTTAGGAAGAATTGACTGGAGAGATTAAACAAAAATATCGCAGAAACATTGGCTTACACAACAGATCTGCCAGTTGTACGTCGGTGGACAGTTACAAGGTGGGTCGAAGAGTGTCACTTCATCCTCTTTAATCTAGAACAGATAATTGTAAATTACATAAACACAGATGATCTCCCGAGCATTAGTGTTGAACCAGTCTCTGCGAAGACAACACAGGTTGCTTCTGTTGCGACAACGTTAAATCTGTGAAGAGCTTTATCATTACTTGATAAAGATCTACAGAGAGCGAAACGTCCCAGATAAAAGCCTGTTCTACACCGAATCTTATCTTGACTACTGTCTCCTGCCCCGTCTCTATCTTATGAAAATCCTAATGATGGCAACAAGCTGCAATTAATGTGGCAGCTCTTGCCTGTGTAGGAAATATCCAGAGTAACAAATGAAGTTAATAAAGATTAAGAGGAATTTTTCAAATAAAAACCTAAAATAAACAATTGCGTGATGATTTTTCTTCTTTTTTATTATAGGGCGATTGTTGTTGTTTTAGTAATTATTGTTGATGATGGAGTTTAAGGGCTGCGAGGTGTTGAGCCGCACTGATCGCTGCTTCCAGCAGTCCTGTGTCAAGGCCTGTCCTGGGATCGAATCTGACTGCTCTCCCTTATCCTGGCTCTGCTCCCCTCACGAATGTAACAGTGATGGTGTCTAGATGGCGTGCCCATGAGGACATAGAGACAGGTCTGTCTCTGTGTGGAGCTTGGTCAATGACTCAATGAAGCTCCACACAGGGACAGTCGATGTTCCATTAAGAGAATCTGCACCGTGTCTGTGATATGCAGATTTCTCGGTAATGCGCTATTTCATTCACCGTCTGCCCACCCTAGAAGTGGGCAGAAGAGTCTGCCCACCCTGGACGTGGGCAGAAGAGTCTGCCCACCCTGGACGTGGGCAGGAGAGTCTTCTCACCCTGGACCTGGGCAGGAGAGTCTGCCCACCCTGGACCTGGGCAGGAGAGTCTGCTCACCCTGGACCTGGGCAGAAGAGTCTGCCCACCCTGGACCTGGGCAGGAGAGTCTGCCCACCCTGGACCTGGGCAGGAGAGTCTGCCCACCCTGGACCTGGGCAGGAGAGTCTGTCCACCCTGGACCTGGGCAGAAGAGTCTGCCCACCCTGGACCTGGGCAGGAGAGTCTGCCCACCCTGGACCTGGGCAGGAGAGTCTGCCCACCCTGGACCTGGGCAGGAGAGTCTGCCCACCCTGGACGTATGCAGAACAGTAAATATTGGCGTTTTTTATTATACCTGGAGAGGGCTTCGGGGGTCAACACCCCTGCGGCCCGGCCTCATGGTGAATCAGGGCCTGATCAACAAAGCTGTTACTGTTGGCCGCACGCAACCCGACGTACGAACCACAGCCCGGCTGATCAGGTACTGACTTTAGGTGCCTGTCCAGCGCCTTCTTGAAGACAGCCAGGGATCTATTGGTAATCCTCCTTATGTATGCTGGGAGACAGTTGAACAGTCTTGGGCCCCTGACACTTACTGTGTTGTCTGCTATCGTGCTAGTGGCACCCCTGCTTTTCATTGGGGGGATGTTGCATCGTCTACCGGGTCTTTTGCTTTCATTATGAGAAGTGGTAAATCACAGCTGAGAGAATGAGTTACTCAGGTCTCCTCAGTGTAGTTCCATTACAGTGGATCAAGAGCCTTGCGCCGACATGAATGGACCTACACTCCCCTGCCCTTCCCTTCAAGGATTGTCAGCCCGAGGCGTAGAGACATTAATGTCATTGACAGGACGAGTGGTCTTGGCGTCTGACCAAGTTATTTTTGCCTCTAGTCAGTGTATACCGCCACATGATCACTCATTATTGGTCATGCAGAAGCGCTAAACCCGTACAGGTCACGCAACTCCTGAGCAATGGGATGCAATTTTCACATTTGTGGGGTATTAACAGCCCATTTCAACCCACCAATAAGGTGAGACCCGTCTCTTCAGCCAAGGTGGTGTCACACCTACCTGTCTGGGCCCTGGCTGTCAGGTAGTTAGGTTAGTATTTTAAACCATCCAGTGGGCAGTAGTCAAAACAGTCCCTGGACCCACATAATGGGTCCAGGGACTGGGCCGCAAAGTTATGATAGCTGACTAAGTTACACTGATAATGGGGGTATTTCCTTAAGACATCTGCTGACCCTGTTCACCTAGCTTCTATATAGTATGTCATTGATGTCAGCTATGGTCTTTATAAGTTGTACCATGTACTTATAGAAATAAAGATTATTGTTATTATTAAGCTGAGTTCTCCAAGGTTGTAATTCATCCTCAAGTTCAGTTGAAACATTTACTCAATAAGGATTCCTTAAGTTGAACGTCAGTCTTATCAGCTTGTCGGTATTATATACCTTTTATATCAGGAGTTCTTAACCGGGGGTATCCATACCCCTATTGGGTATGGGAACCAGATAATAGGGGTATGAGAAATAATGGTGGTATGGTAAACTGTGAATCTCACAGAAAGATATTTGGAGCTTCATATAACTCAGTCACTTCTAGATGGACATAGTTTGGACATGGGTTTTTTCGTGGACGGAGAGGTTAGGGGGTAAGGTAAAGTGTATTATTCTCTATATAACCATGGTTTTTCTATCTAGTATGCCAGTCATAACTAGTCCCGTATAAACTGCATCTCTAAATTACAAGAATAGACATTATCATTGTATTGCGTAACTATAGGCTTTTCAAATATATGTATGTTTGAATGACCTGTGTTAGTTGTGTATATGAGGTTAATAATAATGTTAGACACCTGGTCATCTATCGTGTTTACTGTGCACCATTATTGCTTCACTGACGTTATTGTAATCATGGGGAGCGCTAAACTCTTAGGCTCTCGCTTCAGCTGACCCGCGCATCATCTGGCCGCTGCTCAGTGTGTATGATGTACTATTGAGTGTTTAACTGTGCACTCTCACTGATGATTTTACTCTTCTCGTCACTCTTGTATTGCTCAGTGTTTACATCTGTGCACTACGTGTCCCACTCTTGTATTGCTCAGTGTTTACATCTGTGCACTACGTGTCCCACTCTTGTATTGCTCAGTGTTTACATCTGTGCACTACGTGTCCCACTCTTGTATTGCTCAGTGTTTACATCTGTGCACTACGTGTCCCACTCTTGTATTGTAGTGTTTAAAATTGTAGCCCCTCTTAGCTCGTGTTTACTTGTGCACTTATCTTGTATTGCTCAGTTAATTCACTGTACTCGATTGCTCAGTTTTACATCTGTGCATCATTTGTTTGCTCAGTGTTTACATCTGTGCATACGTGTCCCACTCTGTATTGCTCAGTGTTTACATCTGTGCACTACAGGTCCCACTCTTGATTGCTCAGTGTTTACATCTGTGCACTACGTGTCCCACTCTTGTATTGCTCAGTGTTTACATCTGTGCACTACGTTCCACTTTGTATTAGTGACATTGTAAGCTGTTACTTGTATTTCTATTTGTATTATTAATTCAGTACTGGTCAGGAAGAATCACAGGACAAAAGCTAGAAATGATCAGCAGTAAAAGGATGTAGCTATATAGAAAGGCATGTGAGCCCAGATAGGATGGAAGCCGCTAAACTATGGAACGCCCAGATAGAAAGGCATGTGGACGCCCAGATAGAAAGGCAGTGGAAGCCCAGACAGAAGGCATGTGAACGCCCAGATAGAAAGGCATGTGGAACGCCCAGATAGAAAGGCATATGGAACACCCAGATAGAAAGGCATGTGGAACGCCTAGATAGAATGGCATCTGGAACACCTGGGTGTTAGTGGACTGGTGTGGGTCGAATCCTGGGACAAAATTGACCTAATTTGCGGGAAATGCTCAGCATAACAAGGGACTTTCTATATAGTAGTATGTCATTGATGTCAGCTATGGTTTAGGAAGCTCTGGCTACAACTTATATACTTCATATATATTTTTAAATATTTTTCCTGTCGCATCCTGGGGGGGGAGGGGTGATTAAAGGACCACAGTGGAAGTAAGACCGTCCTTGATGACGTACTGACTTTCCTGGGTTATCATGGGTAGCTAACCCTCCCCGGGTTATCCTGGGTAGCTAACCCTCCCCGGGTTATCATGGGTGGCTAACCCTCCCCCGGGTTATCCTGGGTGGCTAACCCTCCCCGGGTTATCCTGGGTGGCTAACCCTCCCCCGGGTTATCCTGGGTGGCTAACCCTCCCCCGGGTTATCATGGGTGGCTAACCATCCCCCGGGTTATCCTGGGTGGCTAACCCTCCCCCGGGTTATCATGGGTGGCTAACCCTCCCGGGTTATCCTGAGTGGCTAACCCTCCCCCGGGTTATCATGGGTGGCTAGCCCTCCCCCGGGTTATCCTGGGTGGCTAACCCTCCCCCGGGTTATCCTGGGTGGCTAACCCTCCCCCGGGTTATCATGGGTGGCTAACCCTCCCCCGGGTTATCCTGAGTGGCTAACCCTCCCCCGGGTTATCATGGGTGGCTAACCCTCCCCCGGGTTATCATGGGTGGCTAACCCTCCCCCGGGTTATTCTGGGTGGCTAACCCTCCCCCGGGTTAACCTGGGAGGCTAACCCTCCCCCGGGTTATCCCGGGTTATCCCCGGGTTATCCCGGTTATCCTGGGTGGCTAACCCTCCCCGGGTTATCCTGGGAGGCTAACCCTCCCGGGTTATCCTGGGAGGCTAACCCTCCCGGGTTATCCTGGGTGGCTAACCCTCCCCGGGTTATCCTGGGAGGCTAACCCTCCCCGGGTTATCCTGGGTGGCTAACCCTCCCCCGGGTTATCCTGGGTGGCTAACCCTCCCCGGGTTATCCTGGGTGGCTAACCCTCCCCGGGTTATCCTGGGTGGCTAACCCTCCCCGGGTTATCCTGGGTGGCTAACCCTCCCCGGGTTATCCTGGGTGGCTAACCCTCCCCGGGTTATCATGGGTGGCTAACCCTCCCCCGGGTTATCCTGAGTGGCTAACCCTCCCCCGGGTTATCATGGGTGGCTAACCCTCCCCCGGGTTATCCTGGGTGGCTAACCCTCCCCCGGGTTATCATGGGTGGCTAACCCTCCCCCGGGTTATTCTGGGTGGCTAACCCTCCCCCGGGTTATCCCGGGTTATCCTGGGTGGCTAACCCTCCCCGGGTTATCCTGGGAGGCTAACCCTCCCCGGGTTATCCTGGGAGGCTAACCCTCCCCGGGTTATCCTGGGGGGCTAACCCTCCCCGGGTTATCATGGGTGGCTAACCTGGTGTGTTGTGGGGTTCTTTTCATAGATTTGGTAATATTAACAGACGATGAGCTTGGGTTTTGGTAGCGTTTAATGAGGCGTTGGATATATGGGAGCTGAGAGCCTATGCCTGTGTCCGTCTTGTAGGCTTACCCGGATGGAACTGACGCTACTAGGCCGCCCGGCACTGAGGCATTCAAAAGGCAGGCCTATCATTGGCTAATGCCAGATCACATGGGCAGAGGTTGGAAATCACGTGAACAGCCGTGGTGCAGCCGTTAGAAGTACGAACCGTACAGCTCGGGCATGCTACGTATGGCGTCTCGACATACAACTATACAAACTAAGGACAACAGGTAACAACTCTCAGCTGATTCTATACAATGTCAAAGTACACAACAGTTAACATTATACTTCACATGGATATTATCGTGATAGAACAATCTACATTACTATATGATGCATCATGATACATAGGAATTATCTAAATGAGCTCATTCTAGAAAAATCATGATAAAAGAGATAAAAAAAAATAATTTGTTCGATCGAACTGTCTTCATGTGATCTACGAATTCTGAGGAAATATATTTACAAGAAGGTAGTGATTAACAGACAAGGTAGATCTGGTGCACTCAAATCTATACTGTTAATTCTCAGAACTCGGAGAGAACGTGAACACACAAAAAAAATTTGAGTAATACTAATTAGATATTATAACACACAGTTAAACGCTTACTACATATTTATCTATACAGGTTATTTACATTTAACCCCAACTCTGCTAGGGTGAGATTGATATAGGCTGTATAATTATCATCTCTGGGTGGATCAAACTCTGTTACAATAGGTAACTCAACTTCTGATTGAGGAGGGTCTACACTGATATCAACAAATGATACTTGGGGGTTTCTCAACACTTGGCGTGTACGTAGGGAATAACGACAATCAGGTTGTTCCTCTGACTCACTACTAGAAGTTGAAGGTACGGGGTCAGACGGATTATCATTGTCAGTCACAACAGTCTGGTTGTCAGGGGCTTCGTCTTCGTCACATACTAACTTCATATGATCTAGATGCGATTCTTTACACTTACCCGTACTAAGTTCTCTAACTTTATACTTATTGCCCTTGATATGTTCAACTACTCGATATGGGCCAACAAACTTTTGGTCTAATTTAGGCATTGCTGAAGTTTTGTTAAAGTTGAACAACATGACTCTGGACCCTACTTGAACTTTAGTCGGTTTGGCTTTAGTATTAGTTACTCTAGTAAATTCTGCTGTTGACTTATGAAGTGTTTCACGAATTCGTCTGAAAACACTTTGAGCTTGACTGGTACGAACTGCTACGAAATCATCTGGATTGTAAGTCGGTTTCGGATTGGAATATAACAGCTCATAAGGCAAACGCTTATCGACACCGTACAGTTCATAATGAGGGGTATCACCTATTGAAGCGTTAAAGGCAGAATTTATGGCACATTGAACATCAGGAATGACTTCATCCCAGGTTACACTATTGGGATTGATGGTAGCTCTTAAGACGTCAAGGACTTTCTTATTCGTTCTTTCTGCTAACCCATTACTGGCAGGATGGTGCGGAACAATGGTTGATTTTGTAATCTTGTAAAGTTTACACAAGTTTTCTAGGATCTCATTACAAAATTCACCTCCATTATCTGTTATGAGGGACTTAGGAGTGGTATGTCTACAGATTATACTTTCCTTGAATGCTTTTGTTACTGTTTCGGCAGTCTTATCTGGGATAGGAACTAACTCACAATATCTGGTAAAGTGATCGACCATCACACACAGATGTTTGTTTCCACTGAGGGAACAATGGAAGTTGGTCAACAGATCTAGTGCAACTCTTTCCCATGGCTCACTAGTAGTAGGAAAGATCTGGATTGGATTAGGACCCGTGACATTACCTTTATGTTAATAATAATTAATAATTAATAAATAATAATTTTATTATTTCAATGCATGTTACAAGTGTACAATGTTATTGGTAGTTACAAATATAATACAATTATAAAACTGTAATGCAAGGAGAGCCACTGGCATGCCATGGCATTAGGGGCATACAGACACTACATTTCTTGACATACTCGGTAATATCGGTAGACATACGAGGCCAAAAGTATTTCAATCTGGCTTGTTTCACAGAACGATCCATACCAGGATGTGCAACATCTGGTACATCGTGAACTAGCTGCAAGGCTACTTTCACTAGTGACTGTGGAATTACTAACTGGTATACTCTTCTACTAGGATTACCCAGCTCGGTAGTGCGATACAGTAATTCTTGGTTCATGACAAAGTCACTAATGGGTGCTGGTGGCTTCACAGTAAGAATAAGGTCTTCCTGTAGCAGGAATCGAGTCACACCAGACCACAAGGGGTCTTGTCTTTGAGCAGTCTTTACATCCTCAGCACTAAATGGAGGATCGGCAGTTACTACACTGACATGACGCGATAAAGCATCAGCAACTACATTGGATTTGCGTAACTGTATAATTGCCTTCAGCCTTAGTAAGGACTCGGCTAGCAAATGCAACTAATCTCTTAAACTGAGTTTTCTTTATTCACTAAGAACTGGGAACACTTTCCTACTGAAGGAATGAACGGCACGGTGGAGTGGAAAGACTCTCCCCCAGGTTATCATGGGTGGCTAACCCTCCGGGGTTAAAAATCCCAACAAAATCTTAATACTTTGTTTTAAACCAGTAAGCTAAAACAACTCATCCATGTAGATTTGTTATTAGTATTTGTTTTAATCCTTGATTAAAACTGCCTAAAATGCATTATTATCCATGGGGAAGCGCTAAACCCCCAGGGATCACAGCGCCTGGGAAAATGGGTATTATAATGAAGGGCAGTGAGTGTGGTGAATAGTCTAGAAAGTGACGTAGTGGAGGCAGGAACCATACATAGTTTTAAGACGAGGTATGATAAAGCTCATGGAGCAGGGAGAGAGAGGACCTAGTAGCGATCAGTGAAGAGGCGGGGCCAGGAGCTATGACTCGACCCCTGCAACCACAAATAGGTGAGTACCCACACGAGCGTACACAGGGAATGTCCTAGGAAGAAAGGTCGGTCGGCCCATTAGCAAATTATTACTATAAAAAAATATGTATAGATAGATTATCTATCTATATATATATATATATATATATATATATATATATATATATATATATTATATATATATATATATATATGTCGTGCCGATTAGGTAAAACTTGCGATTTTGGCTTAAATAGCAACGCTCACCTTGCCATATAAGACAAGTGAAAATTTGTGTATGCAATAATTTCGCCAAAATCATTCTGGACATAACGAAAAAAATATATTTCATTGTGTTTGTTTATTATTAAATTTATGTTAACGAATCTAAAATATATTTAGTTGGGTTAGGCTAAATTAAATTGCGCTTGTTGTAATTAGGTTAGGTAGGTTTTCAAAGTTTCTCTTGGTACAAAATTATAAATTCTTACATTAACATAAATGAAAAAAATATATCTCTAAACGTATAAGAGAAAATTTTAGAAAGGACTTAATTTTAGATGAGTTCTTGCTAATTGACCAGTTTTACCTAATCGGCACGACATATATATATACGTATATATATATATATATTCGGTATATATCATAGATAGCGAAAGAAAGCGTGCCACCAAAGATATAAATAACTACACATCGGTAATTATTATATAGTGAAGATGGAATATATTACAAACTGAAAATTATAGTCAAAGTTATTCTTAAAGTCAATAAAATTAAGAAAAATAAAATCAGACGTTTTCTTCAAAACCTAACAGATTTTTTTTTCGAAAACTGTTGTTTATCATTCATTTTAGTTCATTTCTTATTTGTAATTCAATTTAATTTCCATGTTGAGGGCCCCCAAACCTAAAGTGCCCGGGGCCCCCAAGGTCTAAATCCGGCCCTGTCTGCAGGTGCTTCCCACTAAATAAAAGAGTTTGTGATGGGTGTTTCTGGTGAGTTATACTGGAGTACCATAGACGGATGTATTTATGTAGTATGTTTTAAATTATCTTTCAAATTTTATGCCTAACGAACAATAAAAGACCAAAAATCTTCCTTGAAAAACATTGTTTTTTTTTTAAGCTGGGTTCAAGAGACTCTAATGTTATTGTGAGGCTAAAATGTAAGTCAAGTAATGCGAAACATAGATGGTAGACCTCTGACTTTTTTTTGTTATACTGTGTAGTTTAAACATATGTTAATATGTAGGTTAACTTTACTTATGTGGACCTGTACTTAAATAAACTTACTAGACCTCAAATCAGGGCGAAACACAGACCTAGAGCTCAACCCAGGGCGAAACATAGATCCAGGTCTCAACTCAGGGCGAAACACAGACCTAGAACTCAACCCAGGGCGAAACATAGATCCAGGTCTCAACTCAGGGCGAAACACAGACCTAGAGCTCAACCCAAAGCGAAACATAGATCCAGGTCTCAACTCAGGGCGAAACAGATCTAGACCTCAACCCAGAGCAAAACATAAAGTGAAACAGTGTAGCTTTCTCTTATAGAGAAACTTCGTTATAAGTATGTAGCGAAATGTCTTCTTGTTGATTACTGAAGTCGATTAACCAAGACCATTTGAGTTTGTTTATTCTGCAGTGATGGTGATACCTATGATAATGGTGCCAACATCAGTGTCAACGAGCAGTGCCAATAAGCTTGACAAATCAATGCTTATTACTCTACACATTGAGGAGTCTAATTGTCGTTCTTATTGTCTTTGGCTCTTACATTATATATTGGGTACATGGGAATATTTTATATATGTAGACTATGTACTCGCATTGTTTAAAACTGTCCAGCTTATATTGTTTTGTAAATGTATATCCCCTTTCTATATGACGAGGATACTTGGTATATACACGGAGGTGCTCATCTTAGTGTGTATACACAGAGAAGTGTAGATCTTAGACTAACAGGTGTAAGTAAGTCTGTTCAGGTACACGTACACGTAAATAGTTACATAAATTATCATATTCATTAGTATATGTATAGATTACCTTAGGATAACCCCAAAAAAGTCAGATAAAGTGACATTTCCAGTTGGGTCCTTGAGGTGTCTAACTCAGTGTATATATTACCAATATCACCGTTTCTTTTCCCATTGTTTTGTGTAAAAGATCATTGTGGTGAGTTCTCCAGCCTTCGAGAATGATAGTTGGTTAAAGTGAGGTTGGTGGGTCATGGTAAGTATTGTAGTGGGTGCGCAGGTACCAGCATATAGTGTAGTGGGTGCGCAGGTACCACCACCATCACAACTATTTTGGTCGTGGCAGTGCACATGTGCTCTGTGTTCACTGATGTTCCTCTCTCACTCTTGACTCTACACTTGGGTGAACACTTGAGTCAATCCCACTAAGGTGAGTGATTGTTTAGTCCTCACCTGGTATATTGTGCGCCCAAGTGGGGACACTTTACAAGAGGGGAGCAAACTGTAAGCCAAAAAATAGTTTCTTAATCATGCTTTACTGGCCACACATGGGTACTTTAAGTATGTTAGACTGGTGTACTTGGTACCACAACAATTATTGATGTAAATATTATTTTTTTATATGATTCTTAATTTTGATTTGATTTAGAGAAGACAAGAAACTGTCAGTCTAAAGTCCTTAAGTTATTATATACTTTTAAATGGTAAAAACCATAATGTATATGAATTGAGCTTTATATCTTTCCACACACTATGACCCTAGTGGGTTTAGCGCTTGGTTTTTATTGTAATAATAATTTCCACACTAAATACACTTTGGTTTGTATTGAAGTAGATAAACAATACGTGATTCTAATGTATAGATGAATTACATTGTTTATCGCTTAGTTTTGATTGTAATAATAGACATTGTGGATATATATTCTGATGTGCTCCTCTTTAACCCGTTTGAGGCCTATTTCCTAGGCCTTTTGTGTATCCATATGCTTTTGCACTACCGTCTGCGTTAAGATATAGTTTTTGTTCCTGGTGAGGGGCTCGTGATCCAAGGAATTGGAACTGACCTAACATTCCCTGGATCGAACCTGATTGCTTCTCATTCCCCCAATAGCTGTGTAACTATATGGGTTTAGCGTACCCTCAGGAATATAATCATAATCGCGATAAGTTTTATCTAGAATAAAATATATATATATATATATATTATATAATATATATATATTTATTATATATATATATATATTTACTACAGTCATATAATTTGACACAACAGATCTAAGATCTGGGCATACCTATCCTCACGGATGTACCGTGATCCTGAGCAGTACGTGATCTGAGCAGTACAGTATGATCTCTGGAGCAGTACGTATCCTGGAGCAGTACACGTGATCCTGGAGCAGTACACGTGATCCTGGAGCAGTACACGTGATCCTGGGCGTACGTGATCCTGGAGCAGTACACGTGATCCTGGAGCAGTACACGTGATCCTGGAGCAGTACACGTGATCCTGGAGCAGTACACGTGATCCTGGAGCAGTACACGTGATCCTGGAGCAGTACGCGTGATCCTGGAGCAGTACACGTGATCCTGGAGCAGTACACGTGATCCTGGAGCAGTACACGTGATCCTGGAGCAGTACACGTGATCCTGGAGCAGTACACGTGATCCTGGAGCAGTACACGTGATCCTGGGCAGCAGTACACGTGATCCTGGAGCAGTACACGTGATCCTGGAGCAGTACACGTGATCCTGGAGCAGTACACGTGATCCTGGAGCAGTACACGTGATCCTGGAGCAGTACACGTGATCCTGGAGCAGTACACGTGATCCTGGAGCAGTACACGTGATCCTGGAGCAGTACACGTGATCCTGGAGCAGTACACGTGATCCTGGAGCAGTACACGTGATCCTGGAGCAGTACACGTGATCCTGGAGCAGTACACGTGATCCTGGAGCAGTACACGTGATCCTGGAGCAGTACACGTGATCCTGGAGCAGTACACGTGATCCTGGAGCAGTACACGTGATCCTGGAGCAGTACACGTGATCCTGGAGCAGTACACGTGATCCTGGAGCAGTACACGTGATCCTGGAGCAGTACACGTGATCCTGGAGCAGTACACGTGATCCTGGAGCAGTACACGTGATCCTGGAGCAGTACACGTGATCCTGGAGCAGTACACGTGATCCTGGAGCAGTACACGTGATCCTGGAGCAGTACACGTGATCCTGGAGCAGTACACGTGATCCTGGAGCAGTACACGTGATCCTGGAGCAGTACCGTGATCCTGGAGCAGTACACGTGATCCTGGAGCAGTACACGTGATCCTGGAGCAGTACAGTGATCCTGGAGCAGTACACGTGATACTGGAGCAGTACACGTGATCCTGGAGCAGTACACGTGATCCTGGAGCAGTACACGTGATCCTGGAGCAGTACACGTGATACTGGAGCAGTACACGTGATACTGGAGCAGTACACGTGATCCTGGAGCAGTACACGTGATCCTGGAGCAGTACACGTGATACTGGAGCAGTACACGTAGACGACAAATCTAACATGGAATCTGAATAAAGCTGCAAACAAGTCAACACAAAACACGTTATAAAACAAACGTTTGTTAGGGCAACGTTTCGACCTCTCAGGTCATGACCACCTATGATGTAGAGTGAATAACCTATTTCACCAACTTGTCTTTCAATTTCACTGGTGCACTCTTCCCTGACCTCCACTAACCCCATCCCTCACACATCCTGCCCTGCAGGGCTGTGACTTTCAGGTTTAGCGCTTAAATTGATTACCATCATCAGGTCATGACGATCTAGATGTCAATATATCAAGACATTCTTTCTTCCTTATCTCTGCGTGTTATTTAATATAGTGTAATATTGGGCCAGTATCTCACTAACAAGTCAGTATTATTGACTCGTCCGTTATGATACAATAATTTTATTAATATTCCTATTACTCTTTCGTTTACCGTTTTTTATAGTTCAATGCTGATTGTACATTACCTCGGTGGGACGGCAGTTTTGAGGCTTCAAGTGAAGCAATTTTGTGCAAGATAGGAATCCTCTCCCCTCTCCTAACACCTGTCTGTCAGGCTGATGTAGGGACCATCTTTGATGTCTGGAGATCCTGTCTGTCTGACGGGTTTGTGGGGCTTTGTACTTGACCCCAATGGAAACAAGTCACTGTAACTTTTTTGGGTTATCTTGGGTCCTTTACACATATGCTGTCATGTATGATAATCTATGTAACTGTATTTATGTACACCTGAATAAACTTACTTACATAAAGGAGGATTCGTGTCTAGAGTATCGTATGTGAGGGATTTTTCTCGGCGTATGTGAGGGATTTTCTCGGCGTATATGAGGGATTTCTCTCTGGCGTATGTGAGGGATTTCTGATGTATGTGGTTCAGGGAAGGGGGAGAATTTACGTGTATGTTACCACTTGGAGACGTACATTACCATGGTGGCAGTCATCATGGAGATTTGTAATTAATGTGGAGATGTATAGTTACCATGGTAACATGATTTGCCATACCTACCTAGGTGTTCTGGGGGTCAACGCCCCCCCCCCAGCCCGGTCCATGACCAGGCCTTGCGGTGAATCAGGACCTGATCAACCAGGCTGTTACTGCTGGCCACACTAGTCCAACATACGAATCACAGCCCGGCTGGTCAGGTACTGACCAGGAATTATCAAGTTTTCTCTAGGGATCTACTGATAAACCGCCTTATATATGATGGGAGACTGTTGAAGTCTTGGGGACCCTGACATTTATTGTATTGTCATGGCGCCTCTGCTGTTCATTAGGGGGATGTTGCAACCTTTGCAGAGTCTTATAGTACTCGAAGGGAGTGATTTGTATTTGCAGATTTGGGACCATTTCCTCTAGGATTTTCCAGATGTAAATTGTGATGCATCTTTCTCGCCTGCGTTCTAAGGAGTACTTTATTATTATTATAATCAAGGGGAAGCACTAAATCCGTAGGATTATACAGCGCCTGTGGGGGGATGTGAAAGGCATTCAGGTTTAATTCAGGGAACTGGAGCACATATCCAATTTCCCTACATCAAGAGCCCCTCACCAGCATCAAGGAACCTCCCTTGAGGGGTCCAAGGAGTACAGATCAAGGAGTCATTACCCTTGTGATTCAAAATACTGTATGTGCGATGATTGTATTTCCATGGTATATTGATGGTACAGTGCAAGGTGTCATGTTTAGTGATAATCACCTCTTCTGCTACAAATACTACAAAAACTACGTCTACAACAACTACTAGTACTACAACTACAACAACCACTACGATAATTACTAAAATTACTATGACTGCTACATCTTCGACAACTAAGACTACTACAGCTAATATTATTATAATCAAAACTAAGCGCTAAACCCCCAGAAGGGTCACCTAGTATAGCTAAAGCTACTACTAAAACTATTAGTACAAGTGTTGTTTTCTTGCAGGATGCCGGAGGTGCAGGGAGGTGTGTGTGAGGTGTGCCACAAACCAGCCAAGCAGTTCTGTTCTTCATGTCGGTCAGTGTTCTACTGTTCTAGAGAGTGTCAGAAACAGGACTGGAAAGACCATAAAGGCAAATGCAAGCCATACATCGTTCAAAACCACCCAATTTATGGAAGGTTTGTGTAATGGAAGGTCTTATCATCTCGTTATCTTGCCAGCGTTATGAAGATCTTTGTAAATAAATTATGTATCATATTAGAACTTTAATAAAAAAAAATCATAAGTTATGACTAAAGTTAAGATTTTCTTAGTTGTGTCTTCAGAACGCTGTATGACCCTCGTGGTTTAGCGCTTCTTTTGATTATAATAATGTGTCTTCGGAGCTGACACCTGTGTTTTTCCTGCCTTTTATGTTTCCATCAGTATAATGGGAAGGTTTCAAGAGGTTTCCACTTCAGACATTTGCTATACTGCATGCAGTGCTATATGACCCTGGTGGGTTTAGCGCTTAGTTTGATAATTATAATGTGCTATACTGCCAGTTCCCATCTTCATCCACTTTTTGCATTATCTCTGCAGTGGGATTATACTCTTATTATAATCATAACTAAGTGCTAAACCAATTATATTCATAGGGAGGTGCTAAACCCACAAAGGTCAAACAGCCCCTGGGAGGGATTATTATTATTATAATAAAATAGAAGCGCTAAACCACAGGGGTTATACAGCGCTGCCCCCTGGGAGGGAAATGGGAGGCAGTCAGGTTTTATTCGAGCTAGAAATTAGTTCAAATTCCAGAATCAAGATGCAGTACCTCCTGTGAAGGTCCTCTTCAGTGGAAAAAGCCAGCTTATTCTGGCAGATCATAACTCAACCTCCCATTTTGTTGTTGAACTTCATTACATTGTATTCATTGGGAAGTGCTAAACCTATAGGGCCATACACCACCTAGGGAATAGATGGTCACTTTATAGTCTTGCTCATTAAAATATTTAACCAGTAAATCTGCTTATAAACATTTGTGGTGCAGGCACATGGTAGCGAGCCGTGACATTCGTCCTGGTGAGGTGATCCTGAAGGAGGAAGTCCTGGTGGTGGGTCCCAAACAACGCTCTCCACCAGTGTGTCTGGGATGCCACAAGGCCATCACTGGCACCTACACTTGTTCCAGGTGCCACTACCCTCTGTGTGCACCATCTTGTGAAGTCTCAAAATATCACAAGGTGATTACCATTATTGCTGTTTTATATTCACAAAATAACATTAATTATATTTATTGGCAAGAACTGAGCTTGTGTAGATAATACAGCACCTGGAGAATGGGAGTAAATGAGATAGTCTAAGGAAGGGCAGGGTAGCTCAATAACCTGACAAGAGCCCTTGTCAGCATACAAGGCAACCTCCTTGAAAAGCCAGCTTCTTCAGTCTCTCTCAACATAGCTTTTCTGCTTTCTTTGTACACTATAAAACTAATAAGAGGTTCCTCTACTGCCAGCAAGAGTGTCCTATACTGGCTGGGTCTGGAGTGAAGATCAAGATAGACAATGTTGAGTCTGCTCATCCAGCCTATGAGTGTATTACACCTCTACGATGTCTTCTCCTCAAGCAAACTGATACCAAGAAGTGGCAGACTATCACCCAACTACAAGACCATGTCCACAATATTAAGAACACTGAGATGGGTTCTGTTATTCAAAGAAACACTGTTGATTTCCTTCAGTAAGTTTTCTGGGTTTTTTTTGTGTGTACAGTATATTGTACTTAAATTTACAAGATTACATACAGATTACTGTATATTGTGCTTTATAGCCATTGCAGTCAAATGAGCAAAATTTTTAATTATGCAACAAAAATAACAGCTACCTAATTGATCCTTGTTCATATATAGTATTATAATAGAGCTTAATTCTACTAGAGTATCAGGTTATCTCTATTTAATAATAGTGGTACCTCGAGTTACGATATTTTTTCGTTCGAGAATGCTGTTCAAGTGCCATTACCAAACGAATTTATCCCCATAAGGAATAATGTAAAATAGACTAGTCCTTTTACACCCCCAAAAATATACTTACAAAAGCATTTAAAAAAATAAACTTACATAAAAGGGCGATTTTGGGGACCATCGTAACTCGAGGTACCACTGTACATATAATAAAATTACTAGGTAGTAGGTTGGTAGACAGCAACCGCCCAGGGAGGTACTACCGTCCTGCTAAGGGAGTGTAAAACGAAAGCCTGTAATTGTTTTACATGATGGTAGGATTGCTGGTGTTTTTTCTGTCTCATAATCATGCACAGGTCCAATGCCATCACCTTGATAGAGATTTATTGGATACATTATATGTCAGATTCGTAGCCCCATAAATAGAATGAAGTGTGTTTACCTATTGTAATTCATGCCAGCTTTACATTTCAGATTTTATACCATGTGTAAATATCCTAAAAAATGAACATTTTATTTATTCACAGAAACTATATAAAATACAATGGTGCAGACACTAAAGAAATATACCGAATGTGCGGCATCTTGCTTATCAATAGTTTTGAGTTAAAACATAATGGTCATAGAGTACGTGGGATATACCCACAAGCTGCCATGATGGCACATGATTGCATTCCCAACACCAAACATGCTTTCGACGAGGACCTGGCACTAATATTACGAGCCACTGTTGTCATTCGAAAGGGTAACCCTATAACCAGCACCTATACCAACATACTCTGGAATACTCTACAACGCCGTAAACAGCTGCAGGTACGAAGGACACATTTCTTAGCAGTAAAATTATAAATTTTACCAACTGAATATAATCTGAGAACTCTTGCTGGGTAACAAAAGTTATACTACTTTATTCATGGGTAAGCACCAAACTTGTAAGGTTAGAGCTAAGGGAAAGATAGTACTAATTCCTTGGATCAAAAACTTTTTACCACCAAAGAAACCCCCCTTGGGGGAAGGGGAGGTAGAGCCTATACAATTAATACACAAAAAATTAGGTTGTCACAATCATTAAAAAAGGGAGCTAAACCTGTCATTCAGTTCAAAAAACAAATATTAAATCTTGTTTTCCATGTATTTATTCTTGTCTGCTTTTTTCCAGTTTGCGAAGTATTTCCTGTGTACATGTCGGCGATGTTCTGATCCCACTGAGCTTGGAACACACCTGGGCACCCTCTTATGTAGCGAATGTGGTGGACGTGTTCAGTCTACCGCACCTCTGGACATGGATGCAAGATGGGCATGCCAGAAGTGCCCCAACACTATTTTAGGCAAAACAGTTTGTACCTTTTTCTTTTACTTTGCTTGTGTATTACATTTGTAAGAGTAATGTGTACTGATTTACTACTGAAAATGTCAAGCTTGATTATTCCTTTACATTTTTTAAATACTGTTACACAGCTCATTAAAAATAAACCAGCCAGGCTGTGGTTCGTACGTTGGACTGCGTGCAGCCAGCAGTAACAGCCTGGTTGATCAGGCTCTTGTCCAACATGAGGCCTGGTCACAGACCGGGCCGCAGGGGCGTTGACCCCTGGAATTCTCTCCAGGTTTCCAGGTTTCAGTACATCTTAGGATTACAGTAGACAGTCACCTTTTGCAACAGTTAGGTTCCAGAAAAAGAGCTACTTGAAAATGTGACAGGTAGATTGAACAGCTTTTGGGGAAAAATGGATTACGTTCCATGACAGCTCAAAAAAAAACATACATTTTTTTTTAATTCTTGTCCATATTAATAATATTTTTGATAGTTTACATTGCAGTTTCTTGTTAATCTAGTAATGTGTGGAGAAGGTTCATGTTGTCCTACTAGGCCTAGTTGCATGTAGTGACATTTAGACTCAAACATGTGTACAGTGACTTACATGGGTTTTACATATATAACCTGCACACACACTGATATGATGATGTTTCGATCTAACTTGTGACTATTAACTAGTCACACAGAAGGGAGGGTGTGCACGAGAGGAGGAAATAATATTAAAGACGTAATAGTAGTAGAAAAAGTAGTGCAACAGTGGTAAAAGTAGTGGAAAAAAGGGGTCAGAGGATGGAGACTTCAAGAGATAGTAGTAAAAATAGGTAGCCTAAGAACAAGAGAAAAGAGGAGCACTGCAGGAGAGCTAATGGTTCACGAAGGTAGGATCAAATCTCAGTTTGAGAAAACCCCACAGGACAGAACCCATCTAGGCAGAAGATGGGAAAGGCAAAGAAAATAGTATAGGAAAGGAGAAGAGATAAGGAGAGGAGATAAAAGTCAGGTAAAGTTACAAATGTTCTAAGGTTTGGAGCATTTGACAATGTAATGAGAAAAGAAGGCATCTACAGATACCATTAAGCCGATTGTAAAAAAAAAAAAAAAAAATGACTCGAGTTTTGAGGAAAGTAATTGACAGTTAGCGGGTATTCTTTCCATAGAGAATAGGCTGACAGTTCTCCCAGAGAAATTGAGGAGGTGGTAGGAGACCCAAACAATTGAAACGAGGTTAAAAATATTGGCAGGTAGCATATTTGAAGGCACAAAAAATTGTGTACTAGTATGTCGATCACCTGTTTATTAGTACGTTGGACACTTAAAAAGTTAAATCTGTGGTTCTTAACCAATCTTCTTAGTAAATGTGAGGTCTCGGAACATGCATAAAATTAGCATACGAAGTACGTATTACTGCATTTGGTAAAAACTAAGAGGAAAAAGTTTACCACCTTAATAGGTAATGAACCTTCCGAATGAAAGGCGAAAATATACTATACGAAAAATGAATTGTGAACAGGTGAAAGCGCAGTAGGTGGAGTTGTGAAAAAATGGTTTACTGTACTGTATTACTAAAGCCACCGATTTTGTCATGTACAGTGGTACCTCGAGTTACGATGGTCCCCAAAATCGCCCTTTTATGTAAGTTTATTTTTTTAAATGCTTTTGTAAGTATATTTTTGGGGGTGTAAAAGGACTAGTCTATTTTACATTATTCCTTAGGGGGATAAATTCGTTTGGTAATGGCACTTGAACAGCATTCTCGAACGAAAAAATATCGTAACTCGAGGTACCAATGTATGTTATTTTAAATTTATATTATGTAATCTAATAATTAATTGTTGGTACAACTACTACTACTAAATACTGCAGTTATCTATACATACCATATTAACAGTTGAAAGCCAGTATATACTGGCATGTATTTTTAATAAGTTGAAATTTACTCATTCATTGCAACCCACCAGGTGTTCTGGGGTGATCAAATACTATATAAAGAGCTCCGTGGACTAGAGCAAAACACAGCCCGACAACTAGAGGAATTTTTAGAGTGCTACAAGAAAGCTTTACATCCCAAACATCGCTTTTTTATGGAGGCTAAGTATGCCCTTATTAAGTTGTATGGCAACCACAAAGAATGCAGATATAGAGGTAAATAATTTTCATACTGTTCATTCATGGGAGTGCTCTAAACCTGTAGTGGTCATATAGCATCTTGGGAAATGAGAGGCAGTCTGGTTTTATCCAAGAAAAGGGAGGATAGATCCAACTCCTTGTATCAAGGCACCTCTGTTGAGGGGTCCATTGGTTGTAGCAGTGAGATTACCTATTTGTAGGTGCATGCCCACATCTAGTTGATTCAATTGCTTTTTCTCTTGGTCAAGGGCTCTTGATTCAAGGAACTAAGAGCTACTCTGCCCTTCCTTGAACTCTACTACCTTCTGTTCCCAGGTGCTGTATTACTTTTCAAAGTTCACCACTTCCCATTGAATGTAATACTGTAGTAATTTTTATTACTGTATTTTTAAAAATAAGTGCTAGACCTTTATGGATCATACATTGTAGTATTACAGTATTAACATTACCTTGGTATAACTAAGTTCTTGTTTACTTCTCAATGGTTTATACGGAGATACTTCGTGGTGTACTATTTTCAAATTTACTAAAAAAAAAAAAAAAAAAAATTCTAGGTGATTATTGAAAAGCATAATCATCTCCAATGCTTTCCAGTCATTCACCCACTATTTTGTAAAGAAATAAAAATATCTTTTGCAATTTATCAACATTAGTGTCCTGCAACTGACCTTGTAGCAAATGTTGATGTTTGTTCATCTTCACAAATCTCTTGATGTACTGCAAAGCCTAGTAGTTAATACATCCTCCCCTTTTTTGTGCAACTGCATAATTTTTGGTATATTCAGTTGATACATGTGTAAAAAAAACAATTTTCGTCCTTTCAGAAACTTGTTAATAAATAAAAACTTTACCATAGTGAGAAAACACTAAGCCTGTAGGGGGTTATACAACATCTTGGAGAAAGGGGTTGAGGGTAATCTGAAGATGATTTATTATTATAATCATAACCCAGTGCTAAACCCATAAGGGTCATACAGGGCTGATCTGAAGATTTGGGTAGCTCAAATTATTGCTCTGAATTTTTAATTTAGCATTTCAGTACAAGTTTGTGGCTATTATAGTAAGTAAATTAATATTATGTAAATATTTTATTTACAGAAGTGATAGTTATGTCATTTATATTTTGCCCTCAGCAATGTACAGTGGATATACTTTAAATTCACCTTTAGCCATAAAAAATACAAACTGACTGGTTCCTAAATTTACAGATATGACAAGAGAACAATTGGAACGAAAAGTGGAGTACTGCCGAGAACTGTTGGAGCTGGCTAATACTATAGACCCAGGCTTGAGTCTGTTCCGGGGCACACTCTTGTTTGAGCTTCAAGCTGCCCTTGTGGCACAGGCTAGGTTACTCCTGTCTAATGATATCATCACCAAGGAGGCCACACAGGTAAGACAAATGCCCATACTTTTTAAATATACAGTGGACCCCCGCCTAACGAGCACTCCAGAAATCGTACAATTATGTAAGTATAATATTGTAAGTGCTTGTGGAAGTGTATTTTTGGGGGTCTGAAATAGACTAACCTACGTGACATTATTTCTTCAAGGAAGTAAATTCGTTCGGTAATGGCACTTGAGCAGGCTTCTTGAATGAATTTTGCTCGTTAGGCGGGGGTCCACTGTACAGTTACTGGTGGTGTCTTAACTCCAAGTATACTATAAATTAAGACATTTACCTTATGTGAGTTTGTTATGTAAGTTATTACTGATGTACACTCGTGGGGAAGCACTAAATAGTCCTAAATGAAATAGGACTCAAGCAGATTTGATCCAAGGAAAGTGATGGTAGATTGAATTCTTTGAAGGCATCAAATTATTACATTCATAGGGGAGTGCCAAACCCATAGGGGTCTGAAGGTATCGATGATTTACATGTTAATCTCAAAATTTACTGTAGATAGAATACTCTTTTTCTTGCAGGACTACATGACAGAAGCCGTAAAGTATCTGAAGGAGGCCTCTGAGATCCTCAAGCATGAGCCAGACATGGAGAAGGGTGGCTTTGATGCAAAACTCAAGCTGTTATCAGAAGAACTTGATATTTAAAACTGGCAGGTATACCCCACATAAAAAATTATTCTCAACATATGAAAAGTAATTTAATGAATAGGAAGCTAATAAACTAAAAGTTTTCTTCATTAGGTGAAAGACCTTTGGCTTGCAAGGGTATCACTAAGGCTACAAAGTAAACTTGGTGTATATAAACTGCAAGATATCTTTGTGTATAAATCATTCAGAATTTTGATGGTAGTCGGGTCAGGTTTGTGTGTTCCTCGTGAACAAATTTTTGGAATGCATTAGTGAATGTCTTATTTTTATAACAATGTTATAATTTAAAATTCATGAACTGTTATTTCCTGAATTTATTGTATTTAATTTTTTCTTCTACAATACAGTATTAAAAACATGATTGTTTAAATGATTCGGTATTTATTTTTTTTGTAGAAATACCAAATGTTAATGTATGATTCTAATAAATATAATTCTACATAATTCTAATGTAACTCCTTTATTTTATATTAAACTTTAGTTTATATGAAAAGATTTTACTGTTGGGGTTATTTTAACTTGTGTGCTCTATAACACCTTTTATTGGATGGAGTGATAAATGCCACCAATTTTTTCTCTAGTAAGATGTACCAGTTTCACAGAGGAAGTGCTCTCACCTATTTAAGCTCCCAAGCCAAGTAATCAGCAACCTGCCAGGATGTTGCCTGTAGGTGCTGACTGATACCCATGGGCCTATTTACTGCTACATAAGAGGAGCTCTTGATTCAAGGAATTGCATATGTACTCCAATTCCTTGAATCTAGCCTGAATGCCTTCCATTTCCCCAGAAACTACAACTCCTATGGGTTTAACACTCCCCCATGAATGCAAGTTACGTACTGCTAGGTAAACAGGCAATACGTGTACAGACTAGTCCCATTACACTCTCCCTGCCTTTGATATTACCATGGTACTATCTGATCATAAGCACACTGCTCCTACCAGTGCACTTCAGAAACCTGAGATACAGATATCAAACAGAAAATGACTGCCGATACAAAATAGATCTTCACCAAAGCAGGGTGGCCCAAAAAGAAAAACAAGCCTCTCTTTTTAACTTTAGTAAAGATATACAGAAGAAGGGGTTACTAGCCCCTTGCTTCCGGCATTTTAGTCACCTCTTACGACATGCATGGCTTACAGAGGAAGAATTCTGTTCTACTTCCCCATGGAGAACAAAATAGATATACGTATTAGAAAAAATAAGTAGAGGACGAATTTGGTTCTTTTAGTTTATGCATTTGATCGACCCCATAAAGGAAACCATACATTACATAATGCTTTTTTGTGAATATAATAGTACTGAATATAAAAAAATCTTAATGGATACTTTTGAAATACATATAGAACTCTATACGTATTGTATTTAATAAAGTGAACTAAAATCTTGACATAATGGACTTTGAAAATTATGGGCAAAATCCACTGAGTAAATGTACTTTTACTCCTTTATTTTCAACATTTGTGTACACAGTACTGTATATAGTAAGTACTTTAGTACTTTTCTTTCTGCTGTTTCTTAACCTTATTCTGACTTAATGGAGCCTTGGACAATTCCCCTTAATAGTTCATATTCAAATTTACTGTACACAGCATTATTTATTTTTCTAAATTATACAAATACTATAATAATTATAACTACCCTCTCACTCATTCTAACTTTCCCTTTCTCATACCTTCACTGTACAGTTTCACATGGTTTGTTCCACACACAACATTAATATGAAAAATAAATGTTGTAATTCAGAAACCACCAATAATTGGCAATATTGTACACTTCCTCCCCCATTAGTCCATTAATTAGAGTTTACTGTATTTACAAAGTATTTTTAACATAGTACACAGCTAATTAATCTGTAAAAATGAAGAAAGATGAAGTGTAAAACTGTTGAGTACATTTCTTGCAAGGCTTGCACTGAACATTAATGTTCATTAATAATTTAAATTACAATTTATATTAACTTGAGCGTAAACTTTTAATCATCATTAAACACAAGTCGTTTACCCTGGAACTGGTTGATGGACATTGACTGTTCTCTCTCACGTAACTTAGCTTGCCATGATGGGTGTAGACTGTGTGACCCGCCTCTTGATGATGATCCATCTACAGGAAATAACAAAGTTAGAGGAGGTTGACTTATGGCATCAGCAAACTAAGTTATTTAATAGAAATTATAGTATGTATTCTGATCAACATAAGTAGCAGTTATAACCTTGGCTACGTGGTACTGTATTGTAGTCTTTCCTTCAGTTTACATATAGAATATAATTGCCTTTGACAGCTATCTACTGCACATGCTCTTGCATTCATTACATGAAGAACCTCATACAATGGAGAAGTGACACAATGATACAGTTTCCAAGTCTTTATTAATAGTGACTAGACCTGCACTACCCTTACTTGATCAAACCTGAATGCCTTGCCCTCCTTCCATGCATTATATAATTCCTACGTGATTATTGCTTTATCATGAATGTAATATTAAGAGCTGTCTTTCTTTCATTTGTTATGTTACTGTGAAATTCTAATGATTAGCCTCTTATAATTTACATCATCTCTGATGCCTTGTTCCTTCCAAACACTGCCAATTCCTGAGGTGGGATGAGATAGTAAATGGAAGATCTCAAAATATTTACCCTTAAAGCTGGTGAGTAGCACTTAATCCAAGGTAGTGGAGCTATCCTCAGATCAAACCTAATGGCCCTAACCTCCCAGGTATTACAAACTTAATGCTTCCCTGAATATAATAATAATCCTCAAACACTTCAGATCACTATGGTTACCAACAACTAGTAAGAACACTTAAACATTTGTGAAGGAAGTGTACCAGCTGGTTTAGCTAACATGAAGGTCCAGCAGATAACTCTTGCAAGCACAAAAAAGTGAATTTACAATATGATGAATTATTCCTGGTACACACATGTGAGGAAGTAGGAAGTAGAAAACCTTTGGTGACAGAACCTTTGTGGGTTGAGCACTTAGTTTTAACTGTAATAATAAAAATATTTTAAAGATGGTGTCTTAATGCTGAAGGGCTCTTGATCCAAGAAATAGGAGATAGCCTCCCCTTCACTGGATTAAATTGTCTTCTTATACCCAAGCACTGTGACCCCTATGGGTTTAGTGCTTCCCATGAATATACTAAGAACTTTAAAGGAGCAATAACAAAATAATTTCTTGGAAAAAAAATAAGAAGTAAACCCTCAATTTAATAAACTTTGGAAATACAGTGGACCCCCGGTTTACGTACAGTTCCAAACTCGAACAATTATGTAAGTGTATTTTTGTAAGTGCTTTTGTAAGTGTATTTTTGGGGGTCTAAAAGGACTAATCTAATTTACATTATTCTTTATGGGAACAAATTCGTTTGGTAACGGTACTTGAACAGCATTCTGGAATGAATTAATAACGTAAACTGGGGGTCCACTGTACAGTGGACCCTCGGTTAACGAAAAAAATTCATTGCAGAAGCCTGCTCAAGTGCCATTACCGAACGAATTTACGTCCTTAAGAAATGATGTCATGTAGGTTAGTCTATTTCAGACCCCCAAAACTACACTTCCACAAGAACTTACAAAATTATACTTACATAATTGCACGATTTCCGGGGTATTCGTTAACCGAGGGTCCACTGTACAGGATAAAATCCACCGAGTCAACCGATTTAGAAATTACGGAGAAAGTCACTCAACCGATTTAGAAATTACGGAGAAAGTCACTCAGTTGCAGGATTCCCTATTGTTACAATCACTACATAACCTTGTCTCCATCCACCACACTGTAATGTGCAGTTGGAAAAAAAAGAACAGCAAGTCCAAGTGGTCTACACCGTAGCCAGAACCAATCACAGTGGACTGCAGTGTAGCCGAAGTCAATGAGTGTTACTGTGCAGTGCAACAATTAGCCAATATTTACTACAGTGTAGCCAAAACCAATAAATGGTTACTGCAATGTAAAAGAGTCACCAAGTGAACTATACATATACAGTCATCCCTTGGTTTTCGCTTGTCCCAGTTTTCGCCGATTTTGGTTTTCGCCGACTTTTTTCAGGGAAAATTTGTCTTAGTTTTCGCCGACCGTATGGGACCTGTCCACCAGTGCCGCGCACATACAAAGGCCGTAGGCCCGCCACCCATGCACATTGTCACGCAGTCTAGCATTGTTTACGCTTGAGTGAACATCACCCCAGGAGTTTATACAAAACATTTATTAACAATTCATTGTTTTTGGGCCTTGATTATTGTGTGTGACTACTAAATAAGCTACCATGGGCCCAAAGAAAGCTCCTAGTGCCACTTCTTTGGTAAAGAAAGTGAGGAACACTGTAGAAATGAAGAAATAATAGAAAAATATGATAGTGAAAGTGAGAAACACGATGGAGTTTAAGAGTGTAGCAGGCATGCAGGGAGTGTAGCATGCATGCAGGGAGTGTAGCATGCATGCAGGGAGTGTAGCAGGCATGCAGGGAGTGTAGCAGGCATGCAGGGAGTGTAGCATGAATGCAGGGAGTGTAGCAGGCATGCAGGGAGTGTAGCATGCATGCAGGGAGTGTAGCAGGTATGCAGGGAGTGTAGCATGTATGCAGGAAGTGTAACAGGTATGCAGGGAGTGTAGCATGTATGCAGGGAGTGTAACAGGTATGCAGGGAGTGTAGCATGTATGCAGGGAGTGTAACAGGTATGCAGGGAGTGTAGCATGTATGCAGGGAGTGTAACAGGTATGCAGGGAGTGTAGCATGTATGCAGGGAGTGTAACAGGTATGCAGGGAGTGTAGCATGTATGCAGGGAGTGTAACAGGTATGCAGGGAGTGTAGCAGGTATGCAGGGAGTGTAACATGTATGCAGGGAGTGTAGCATGTATGCAGGGAGTGTAGCATGTATGCAGGGAGTGTAACAGGTATGCAGGGAGTGTAGCAGGTATGCAGGGAGTGTAGCAGGCAGGGAGGAGTGTAGCAGGCAGGGAGGGAGTGTCAGGGAGAGGGGGCAGGCAGGGAGGGAGTGTAGCAGGCAGGGAGGGAGTGTAGCAGGCAGGGAGGGAGTGTAGCAGGCAGGGAGGGAGTGTAGCAGGCAGGGAGGGAGTGTAGCAGGCAGGGAGGGAGTGTAGCAGGCATGCAGGGAAGTGACCCCGGATAAGGACTTGGTACCTAGAGTCCTTATGAAGGGGGATTCCCCTTCCAAAAATTAGGGTCTCTTCCCTCTCCCATCTTCCCTCTCTCCCATCCAGCAACATCAGTCTTCAATAAAGGTAAGTGCCACATTCAGTTCATTCATTTGTGCATGTAAATCTATCTTTAAGGCCCCCCAAATTTTTTTTTTCCAAACTTCTGGGTTTCTGAAACGGATTAATTGAATTTCCATTATTTCTTATGGGGAAAATAGTTTTGGTTTTCGCCGATTTTGGTTTTAGCCGATCCATCTGGAACGGATTAAAACCGAAAACCGAGGGATGACTGTACTACATACAGTGGCCCCCCCCGAGTAACGAGCACCTCGGAAATCGTACAACTTCTTTCTTTCAACACGTCGGCCGCTTCCCACCGAGGCAGGGTGGCCTAAAAGGAAAAGCGAAAGTTTCTCCTTTTTCTTTCTTCTTTCAACACGTCGGCCGTTTCCCACCGAGGCAGGGTGGCCCAAAAGGAAAAACGAAAGTTTCTCCTTTTACATTTAATAATATACAGTATACAGAAGAAAGAGTTACTAGCCCCTTGCTCCCGGCATTTTAGTCGCCTCTTATGACACGCATGGCTTACGGAGGAAGAATTCTGTTCCACTTCCCCATGGAGAAAATCGTACAACTATGTAAGTATAATATTGTAAGTGCTTTTGTAAGTGCATTTTTGGGGGTCTGAAATGGACTAACCTACTTGACATTATTCCTTAAGGGAGAAAATTCGCTCAGTAATGGCACTTGAGCAGGCTTCTGGAATGAATTATGCTTGTTACTCGGGGGTCCACTGTATACATATATTGCTAATACTGTGGAGTACAGTGGACCCTCGCTATTCGAACACTCCAAAACTCACCCTCATTCCAGAATGCTGTTCAAGTGCTGTTACCAAATGAATTTATTCCCATAAGGAATGATCTAAATTAGATTAGTCCATTTCAGACCCCCAAAAATACACTTATAAAAGCACTTACAATAATAAACTTACATAAAAGGGCGAGTTTTGGAGTGTTCGAATAGTGAGGGTCCACTGTACATAAATACATACAGTGGACCCGTGGATTTCGTACTGCTCCCAACTCGAACAAATATGTAAGTGTATTTTTGTAAGTGCTTTTGTAAGTGTATTTTTGAGGGTCTGAAACGGACTAATCTAATTTACATTCATCCTTATGGGAACAAATTGGTTCGGTAACAGCATTCGAACAGCCTTCTGGAAAGAATTATTGACGAAATCCGGGAGTCCACTGTATATGGAAAGAAAGCAATGTGGTAGATATTACAAATACAGTGGTACTTCTACTTATGAGCAGTTCCCAACTCGAACAATTATGTAAGTGTATTTTTGTAGGTGCTTATGTAAGTGTATTTTTGGGGGTCTGAAATGGATTAATCTAATTTTCATTATTTCTTATGGGAAAAAATTCCTTCAGTATTGGCACTTGAATAGCCGTCTGGAGCGAATTAAGCTTATAAGTAGAGGTACCACTGTATAAGGAATAGGTGGTAGGTTACTAAAAACAGTAAAACAGTTTTAATGTAGATACAGAGACTGAGGTTAAGGTATGTAGGAGGGAGGGGAAATATGCATAGACACACAGTATGTACGTATACAAAATTACCCAGCAAAATGTAAAAACTTTGAAAAAAAATTGTGTGTACAGCCCACTGAATATAATAATCACCCTGTGCCTTATATGCTCAAGGTCACGGTCAAAGGTAGGCTTTGGGTTATGTTTTAGCATAAAGTAAGAAGGTAATTAACACTTGAATAAGATTAGTGATTTGCCATTGTGCACCTTATATGACAGAAAATACAGTACATGGGTAATCTCACCTTGAGGTGGTGGTTTTGCTGCTGCTGCTGCTGCTGCTGTGGTTTTGGTGCAGAACCAGAACCATCCTCTTTTCTTGGCAAGGGTATCATGTTTGGGTTACTGGAATCACTAAAAGAATAAGATGAACATTAAACAAGTGAAGCATAAATACGAGATCATACTAATGCGACATATAATGGGGAGGAGGGGGGCATACAAGCCATATTTTATTTGTCCAATTTTTTTTATATTTTTTTTTTACTGAAAGTGTGTTTTAAGAACATGATAGTGTATGAGTTTCATGATAATAGCACTGAAAATAAATAAAAATTGAAATTAAACAACCTTTTCCTGATATGACAACACTTGTGCATGTGCACAGGAAAACTGGACATAGGAAAAGTGTTGCAGATGAGCACTCAGGATTAGCAATGTCTTAAGTCAATTTTTAAAGTAGCCAAAATAAAAAAAATGCATCACCTTTAATGTTAGACTGCATCTAAGAAAAAAAAGCCAATGTAAAATATTGTTTTGATAATACACCTGAAGTGCTGTATGACCCTGGTGGGTTTAGAGCTTAGTTTTTATTATAATACTAATGATAACACACCTGTCATAACTTACTGGAAGTAAATAGAATCTTGACACCAAGTTATCTTTGTTAAAAAATATTTTCACAAAACAAATGTGTCTTAGTGAAAGAAATTGTCTTGTCACAGAAATGCTGCCTCGCGTACAACATTTGAAACATTTCGTCAACAAAGCTTCGAATGATCAAAGATTCTCACACCTGGGGTAACACACTATCAGCTCTCAAAATAATGTTAATCAAGTTCGAGACTTATGCCACTGACTATAACATAATAGTCAACACGTTTCTTGATCCCCGATATATAAGAATAACTTTTTCATGACGACGCAGTGGGTTAGTTGTGTCAAACAAACCGTGACAATATAGAAAATGAACTGAAAGAAACTCAGGAGAGCATTCAGCACGTCAAGAACTGAGAGAATGCCGCTGGTCTGCTAGCAGCAATGAAACTGATGAAGAAAGTCAAGATGATGTAACAAGGATTGAAGAACTTGATGAGTTTGATTTTAATAAATGTTATGAAGAAATTGTAGCTAACATTCCCAACAACTGCATGTCAGACATTTGCCTTGGAATCCTTTTCCAAAATCCCAAAAAAACGGCATCCAAAAAAAAAAAACCAATTGTGCTGGTATTTAAACTATAAACATAAAAACTGTGGAGAAAATTCTCCAGTAAAGGGGATATCTCTCACCTCTCAAATTTTCTCCACAAAAACAGAAATTGACAAATATACGGTAATATTGTTATTGCCTAAAGAAGGAATCCCACTAGAGTGGTAGGGAGGAAAAGATGATAGTTCTTCCATCTGTGGCAAACCTAGCTAATAAATATATTCTTTCTTTCTTTCAACACACCGGCCGTATCCCACCGAGGTGAAGAGATTTTCCTAAAATGCCAGGAGCAAGATGCTAGCAACCCCTTCTGTATAAATTACTCTGCCTCGGTGGGAGACGGCGGGTACACTTAAAAAGGTAAAAAAAAAAAAGAAAAGAAAAAAAAAAAGTATAACTGGATATGGAAATTGATGAAATATCGATGTAACAAAGAATGATGTATTTCAAGGCAATACTAGGAGTCAAGCTTGTCTCAACTTCTTCGCTTAAAATTTTTACCATTACAGAAACATTAGTACTGTATGTGTGGAACAGAATTCTTCCTCCATAAGCCATGCGCGTCGTAAGAGTCGACTAAAATGCCGGGAGCAAGGGGCTTGTAACTCCTTCTCCTGTATATATTACTAAAGTTAAAAAGAGAAACTTTTGTTTTTCTCTTTGGGCCACCCCGCCTTGGTGGGAAACAGCCGACGTGTTGAAAGAAAGAAAAGTGTGAATAACAAATGCTGGTTATTGTAAGTGATAAAAGACATGGCTCAAATAAAATAAAATAAAATGCATACCTTTCCCAAGAAAACTGTCTTCCATTTTGTCTTCTTGCTCCACGGTTTTGGAACCGATTGCCTGACTCTTGGCTAAATGTTCCTCTTCTGTGCTTTTCATTTCCTGCAATTCCTCGGCCACCTCTTCTATTGCCTCGGCCTCCTCTTCCAATTTCTCTCTCTTCATTCCAGTTGTAATCTCTTTCTCTACCTCTTTGAACTTCTTTTTCTTTATTTTTAAAATCTCCATTATTTCTCTCAATCTTGGAAGAATTTTCATAATTCTCTCCAATCACCCTTTTCCAGTTTTCCTCTCTTCTGCCACTGCCTCTTTCCCAGTTCCCTTTCCACCCTCTGTTTTCCCTCTGTCCTCTGTCCCAAACTCTACTTCTATCCACTGCATGTCCCCTGCCACTACCTCTGTGCCCCCCACGTCCTCGGTCTGCACCTCTCCCACTGCAATTCAGTCTGAACATATTCATTCTAAGATATTTGCCAGTGTCTATATCATCAGAATCTTCAGCATTACTGTAGGATTCCTTAGCAGGTCTTTGTCCTCTGTCTTCACCTTCCGATTCCTCATCACTGTCTTCTAAATCTTCACTGCAATTTCCAGATCCCAAGAAGAAACTGCTTTTTTTGCTCTTTTTAGCTTTTTTGGATGTTGTTTTTCCTACGAAAAAGGCCTCATCTTCAGAATCAGAAACGACACTACTGTGATCTCCCTCAATGGTTCCATCAATGTTCTTGAGGTCCAACTGCTTCACTTCTGCAATCCTTGAGGCTTTAGAAACCTTGCCAATGGAAGGGTTCTCTACATTTATACATTCTGTAGTAACTGTCAGTCCATCCCCACCACTTTCACTGTCAGAATCACTATGTCCTAACTCCTCTTCACTGCTGCGTTCATCTTTGCTTTCAGAATTATTCCCTGACTGCTCTTTATGTTGTAAATTCTGACTTAAGCTTTTAACTACAAAATCTGATGTATCGCCAACATTATCTTCACAATCTGATGTATCGCCAACATTATCTTCACAATCTGATGTATCGCCAACATTATCTTCACAATCTGATGTATCGCCAACATTATCTTCACAATCTGATGTATCGCCAACATTATCTTCACAATCTGATGTATCGCCAACATTATCTTCACAATCTGATGTATCGCCAACATTATCTTCACAATCTGATGTATCGCCAACATTATCTTCACAATCTGATGTATCACCAACATTATGTTTGTTTTTAATATTTCCTCCATTTTCATTCTCCTCTTCACTACTGTTGTCACCTTCACTTATAGCTTTCTTTCTAATAATTTCTATTTTCTTCAGTTTTTTATCAGAAGTTTTATCATCACTTGCATCATCAGTGTCATCATTATTATCATCTAAACTGCCGCTCTTTTTACTACCACTTTCTCCCATTTCTATGTTATTTCCTTTGCTAATATTCTCTACATATATTTTATTCTTTTCTGTTTCCTCCAATTTTCTCTTTACTACTTTCGGAGTCATATTCCTCTCCCTCTTTCTCTTTCTATTTTTGCTGTGAGCTTTTTCCTTTTTAATTTCCTCTGACATATCAATAGCCCCCTGAATGATTTTTGGGTCTATATCAATATTAGTTAGTTCTTGCAGAAGCTTGAGAGAGTGTTGCTCTTTTTCCAGATACTTTTCCAACTTGCCCCTCCTCTTCAATCTCTCCAACTTCTTTTTTCGATGAAGAATTCCAAGACCCTGAAATACACAAAGGTAGGTTACATTTTGAAACTCCCTGGTTTTATATGATGTTTAACGTGTTCTAATACCATTTCTAGCAAGCATTCAGAGCATGATTACTAGTTTAGGGATGGGAAGACATGATATAGAAGACATCATCCTATCAAGAGTACAATGGTATTTTTTAAAACATGATTGCATATATGAAATTGGTTTTATTATCAACAAACTAAGGTTGTACAGGTTAATACCAAGTTTCTCACTTTTAGGAGGTGAGGAAATATTCTGTTGGCTGGGTTGGAAAACCTTTATGAGAATAGAGAAAAGGGGGTCCTATACATATCATGGTACATACCATGTAAAACCATCTGATTTCTTCAGTCATTCAAGTTCAACATGTATAAGAAGTCAATCAATGCTTTTTAATTTTTTTATTATTACCACACCGGCTCTCTCCCGCCGAGGCAGGGTGACCCAAAATGAAGAAACACTTTCACCATCATTCACTGAATCACCACCTTGCCAGAGGCATGCCGACACTTCAGCTCAGATGCCCTTCCAACCTATAATAATAACACCCCTCCTTCAGAATGCAGGCACTGGACTTCCTGACTCCAGGACTCAAGTTCGGCTAAGCGGTTTCCCTGAATCCCTTTATAAATGTTACCTTGCTTACACTCCAACAGCACGTCATCATAAAAACCAATTGCCTCCCTTCACACCTATTTAACGTGTTCATATATGCCTGTTAGATGTCCAAGCCCCTTGCATACAAAACCTTCTTCAACTCCTGCCCTCCAACCTTTCCTAGGATGACCCTTACCCCTTCTTCCCTCCACTATAGATTTATATACCCTCCATCTTCTCTAAATGTCTGAGCCATCTCAATATTCCCTCAGCCCTCTAGATAATACTTTTAGTAACCCACACTTCCTTTTAATCTCCAAACTAAAGAATTCTTTGAATAATATTCAAAACACACAATGACCTCAGACACGACATTTCCACTGCCTCCAGCTTTCTCCTCGCTGCAACATTTAGAACACGTTTGGCTGAGGCCTAATTTGTTCTTCCAGGAAAAAACAAGGGACAAACGGCAGTGCCTAGAGTCAGCCCAATTTAGCTCTACAAACACCCTAACACAGAGTGTGGGTAGTCTTCACCTTGTTCAGCCTCTCCCCCTCTTCTGCTCGGCCAGCTGCATAACTTGACATAAAGGGTACTTTACCTCCAATGTTCACCTGTACTGCTGCTCTATATGTTTCATGTCATCTAAGTACTACTGTTTTTAAGATACGATAAACCTTGGTGTCGAAGCAAAACATCTACTAATAAAGTCTTCCATACAGCCTGTGTCTTATACATGTCAAAAAAAGATTGTTACCATACTGCCAAACATCTTTTGTTTAGACTATAAATCAATTATAGTTGATCCAAAAGAATAATGTGTTCTATCACTGATGTTGCAGTATTATATAAAAATACATGAAAATGTCCAATTTTACATATCTTTAATAATACTAACCTTGAGTAAGACTGGAACCTCTTCTGCCCACTTTGGATACTGCTCTCGAAATTTATTAATGATAGCACTAATGCCTTTGTGTGCAGCAACACGACACAGTGCTCTCTCTTCTATTTTTGCCTTTGGCTGAGGAAAAAAATATTTAAAATTTACTTAATGTCACCACATTCATGCCGAAACATTTCTATGTCTGGCATACCTTCTTGCCTTTTAGAACTCTGCATAAATGAGGGAAGGGAGTCTGTGTCATGAATCTTTTAGAAATATTTTAATTAACTTTTAGCACCAAACAACATCTGAAGGAAGGAAGCTATATTTGTCACTACAACCCACATGTTACTTTTGTTCTCTTTTTTGGGCCACCCTGCTTTGGTGAGATACAGCCAGTTTGTTGAAAGAAGCCATACGTCGCTGTCACACTAAGGTTCGTCACCATTTTCCTACACTTGCAAACAAGAAGTTTGGAGAGACTGAAATGCCTCAAAGGATAACTTCCCTCAACTCAATCATAACTTGTATCAATAACCCTTTCACTGTTGCATCCCCTGAAATTAAAAGTGCCTAAGTTTGTAATATGATCAATTTTGGACATAATTACGTAAATAAATTTCAATTTAAAAACAAGAGTATAAAATAAACACTGTTGGCATTCCAGCGACTAAAGAAGCGTATCCTTTGCTCATTAATCACTTCCCCAGACCTTTCCTATACATACATAACACGTGCCTTCCAATTTGAACTCATCATCACACAGAAAATTCAAAGTTTTACCCTATTTCTTGGGAAATAAAATATAACCGAGAATGATTGGTCATAGTTTAAGCAGGCCCAATAGTAGAAGTAGACATATTTACATATTTAAAACCCATAAAACAGACTGGGGAGTGTAGTGGCCCCCACCTTTCATCATGAAAGTTGCCAAAAATCAAACAATTTAATTTAAGCTCTATTTCAAGCCGATCTCATTCCTGAAACCGATCGAAGTCATCTTTATTTCAGTATGTCTTTCATTCCATCAATCAATACCAAGAAAAGGCCAATAAAACCATAAAAACTACCCTAGAAAATACCTCAGAGTTGCTATTGTAAACCAAACACATGGTCAGAGGTTTGCTATTCCCATCATGCACTGCTCGAGGCAAGAGTTGTTTTATACTAAGTGCAGACCCATTCTCTCATCTAAGACAAAATTACTGCCCACAGAATATTTCAGGGCACACTGTACATAAAACGTAGATCTACATGAGTGACAGTGGCGTCAATACCGTAGATCTATATGAGAGACAGTGAAAGGGTTAATAAGCCAAAGACAACACAATATTCAGTGTAGCAAAGTTTGATTTTAGTGTTCCTTTACATGTTTTGACTGGTTAAAACAAAAGATCCAAAATATACTTGAAAATTATTAATAACAAATATAGTGGACCCCCGAGTTACGAGCACATCGGAAATTGTACAATTATGTAAGTATAATATTGTAAGTGCTTTTGTAAGTGTATTTTTGGGGGTCTGAAATGGACTAACCTACTTGACATTATTCCTTAAGGGAGAAAATTTGTTCGGTAATGGCACTTGAGCAGGCTTCTGGAATGAATTATGCTCGTTACTCGGGGGTCCACTGTACGTACATACTTAAGATTAATGCAATCATGAAACAAGTGGTATTGATGCAATTGACAAACTGCGGCATGGCTGGAGATCGAACCCATGCTACCTTGGCCCGCCTTGTGGGAAGCAGGTCAAAATTCACGACGCTATAACCACTGTATAGTCCAGTGGTTAGAGTGTCGTGAATTCTGACCTGCTTCCCATGAGGCGAGCCAAGGTAGCACAGGTTCGATCCCCGGCATGCCACAGTTTGTTAATTACATATTTAAGATGTTGATGATTTTTCTAAATTTGAACAGTGAAACATGCTGGAACCGAATATAAAGTACAGGTCACTTACATTACTCGCAACTGCTGCAAATGATTTCTTATTCAGGATGACGAACTTCATTATATCAAGCGGAGCAATGCGCTGAAATAAGATATGCTTTTAAAAATTTAACAGCAAATTGACAGCAATTAAAAAAGAAACATGTTAGCAGATAAGGCTATGTACATGGAATAATTAAAAAAAATAATAAGATATTTGTATGCTGGTAAACTACTTAGTTTATACTGTGTATACATAATGGAATACCAGTTTTATCATTGTCTCTCTTCTTAAACTTTCCCATTCTTTTAGAAACATGGCCAGTACTTCCATATCCGATTCCTGTGACTGGTTTTAAGTTTCCCTCTCGTAGCCCTGTCTGAGACCATACTTCCTTGTTGACTGCTCAAGACCATACTTTCTGGTTGACTGCTTGACCAACAATGTTGCTGCTAAAACTACTTTTTTTTTTCTTGAGTGTTTGAACTTGACCCTTACCAAAGGTTTCTTGCACACCATGAAGCTGTATTCTTCTGAGATCACCATTATGGGTTATAATTGTAGTAACTGCTTACATTTCCATTATTTTCTCAGATCATTTGCCCTGGGCTTGAGTACTACTTACACATCTGGGAAAGCTCTTTCCCTAAGTACATTTTTCATACAATTCAGAAGAAATCTATTCACATGAATATTTACCCTGTTCTTGCTTCTGATCTCTGAATCGAAACAACAACGCACAGTATCTATTGGTCTTTTCTTCTACTGTAGTACTATGACTGCAATTTGCAAGTTGTGTACCTTCTCTTCATGAGTGACACTGTAATACATGGTAAACAGCATGTCTGCATAGATACAGTGGATCTTTAGTCAATCCTAGACTAGACCAATCTGCTATCTCATTTTCTACTTAACAATATTTTTGAAGAATAAACGATCATTCTATATCTTTAATCCTTCAAGAAGAACCTGTCGAGATATCTGGCCAACTGATAACTTTATAGTTTTACCTACAGTAGTGAGTAGGAAACCTTTTCTTTCATATGGCCTATTTTATAACAAACATGATATATTATATACTGAGAATTATATGTAGGTACTGCTATTGTTACCAATCAAGTGATAATAAAGTGTTAAAAATCAGGAAGAGATAATGTACAGTACATGAACAATAAAAATCATAATGTTTCTTCCTAGTTATTCTATATTTAATGAATAAACTGTTCCCAGCTGTAAAACATATATTACAATTAACGTACCTTAAGGACCATGACTTCTTCCACAAGTTTCTCAGCCCTACGATTAAATTTTGCTTTTATGAGGTCATTATCAGCCTTCTTTTCACGTAACTTCTTGGCCGTTCTTACAAGCTTCTTGATCACGCAGACCTTCCCTTGAGATGCTCGAGGTTTTCCTTGAACTATCTGTCAAATGATAAGACTTTACTACATTAGCAGCTAAACTTATACTTAAGCAATATAGAGAAAATTTTGTTTGGAATTTTAACTTATTTACATTCTCAGTTTTCTGTATGAAGTCATAAACTAATTATCTGAACTTACAAAGTTGTTGAGAATAAGTTTAGTAAGTGTTGAAGAGTCTTGGGAGTCCATGATGAGGCAGACAAGATGATTTTTTAAAGATTTTTGTTGAGAAACTAGCGAGGAGAGTAGTGTCCACGAGGCTCTTGTTGTTCTACCTTCATTAAAGGCAACCAAAGTTTACGCCTTATACAAATACTACAATTTTTTTTTATTTCTCTATGCGGTACAAAAATAATGTATTTTATGTGTAATAAAACAATTGATAAGCACAAAAGAAACTTATACTCTCCCGGAAAAAAATATATGTTGCCCAAATCTAGGAGGGAATTATATGGGAAGCAAATTTCCCTGCAGAAAGGGAAAATAGGAACAAAGAGTCTCAGTTAAGTCAGGTGGACCTTAGTAGTCTAAACCCAGGCAATAATAACAACTTACTTTCCCCAATATATGACGATGAGAAACAACAGACAGTATATAACTATGACAAACGTTCCAGGAATAAAGCAAAGATACTAGGAGAAATTCACGAGTGATGGTGAAAGACATATTAAGATGTGTCTACTGCAGCAAGGTGGTGGTCACAAGAGCCCTAGTAGCCATGAGGACCTCTGTGAAATTTGGGAATACCCTAACCCCCACTGACGGCTAGTAATTACTAAGTGTTTAGTAGTTTACGTAGCATGCCTGGAATAGTATAGTTCCCCTTAACCTCCTTAACGACTCTTTAATTCGGACTCTGTGTTCTTAACGAATCCTTAAATTCAACATAGCATTTCGAAGGATTTAGGCCTTAGTAATAATTCGGCGAGTCTTGAATCATCATTAAATAATGTTAGCATTATTATAATAGTTTAGAAATTGCTTTAGGAGCGAAGTTAGTGAGCAGGGTAAATAATTTTAATATCCGATGTAATGGGGAATCCATCACCTCAGTAAAATATCTGGGAATCCCCTTTGACCCATGCATGTCAGGAGAATTGATAGGGAACAGTGTAGTAAAGAGAACGAATGCCAGACTGAAGTTCCTCTACAGACAAGCACAGTGTCTACCTACTGAGGCTCGCAGGACCCTATGTCTAGCCCTTATACAATGTCATATTGACTACGCTTGCTCTTCATGGTACTCTGCCTTGACAAAAAAACTGAAAGATAAACTGCAAATCACACAGAACAAAAATGATAAGATTCATCCTGGACCTGGGACCAAGAGAACATGTAGGCCATGATGAATTACAACAATTAGATATGCTGAATATTGAAGACAGAGTAAAACAACTTAAGTTGAATCAAGTTTATAAAATTGCTCACAAACAGTGTCCAGAATATCTTGCTGCCAATTTTGTCAAGGCTGGGAACCAAAGCAGACATAGTACTAGGGGGAGAGAGAACAACTTTGTAGTACCCACAGTCAGTGGCCAGGCTTCAAACACCTTTTATTGTACAGCAATAAAGGAATGGAACAGACTGCCTGCACATGTCAAAGCCAGTCATAGCATGAGCCAGTTCAAGAAGAGAACCAAAAGGTACCTAATGAATGTAGCAACAGAAAGGGAGAAGAATGATTTTTATTTTTTTTAGATAATATATATGTACATGTAAATAGCTCTTTTTACCTAATTCCTTTTAATTTTAGTATAATAACTAGTATCTACTAGTGTCTAATATTAAGGTATTAAATGGACCCCAATGGAAATAAGTCACTCTGTCTGACTTTTTGGGTTATCCTGGGTTTTCTACACATATGCTGCTATGTATGATAATCTATGTAACTGTATTTGTGTATACCTGAATAAACTTACTTACTAATTTACCAGTTTGCAGCTCAGCCGTGAGCTGTGGACGGACACACACTAACACACATCGTCTTTTTTCTGGCTCCAGGGAATAATAAAAAAAACAATACTCCGACTGGAACAATACACAAATAATCCGTACATGGAAGACTGAGAGGTGTCATGGCCCAAAGTACTTGGCATCGGCGGTTTTCAATTGTAGAGGGAGAACATGAATGTCATTAAGCCCAAATGATGGGTGACGTGATCGGGCTGCAATATTTGCAGCCCGATCCACGATCACATTTCCTTGGATGTCAGCATGAGAAGAGAGCCATTGTAAACGAACAAGCCAACCCAACATATATAAGAAGAATATCAGGAGGCGATTATATATCTCAGCCAGGACCCAGTGTAATATACTAAGAAGCTCGTTCCTGTCATCTGCAACTCTACTGCCTAACCACTACATGCCTATATATTTTCTAAATCTAAATTTACCCTACCTGAATTAACTGTTACGAGTCTTTTCACGGTTAGATACTTTCTGAATTTTAATTATATCTCCTTAATTTATCCTGGTTATTAATTTGTACACTTCACCCATGTTACTCCCAATTCTACGTCTTTCCATCGTCGTAGGAAAGGTTTCTGATATATGGGATTAACTTCACATATGCACAAAGACAAGTGATTTGCATAATAATAATAATAATAATAATAATTTTTATTTCAATGCATGTTACAAGTGTACAATGTTATTGGTAGTTACAATTATAAAACAATTATAAAACTGTAATGCAAGGAGAGCCACTGGCATGCCATGGCATTAGGGGCAGTTTATTCTAGAGACTTATTCACTAAGTACTTAATGCTAAAGAAATTGATTGAGTTTATTCTAGTTCTGTATTATTTAAATTATTAAATGGTTATACATACTATTAAAAGACAATACAAGAGAAATTGGTTGAGTTTAATCTAGTTGTAGAATTTATTTCAAATTACAGTATGTTGATGCTATACTAGTATAAAAACAATACTAGAAATAGTTTTTAGAGTTTCTTCTAGATATATATTTTATTTCAAATTAAGAAAATGATGATACTATAAGATTTTAAATGACAATATGATGATATGAAATTGCAACAAGTGTTAAGGAGGATGAACATATCAAATTGAGATCATCTTAAGTAAAATAATATTGGGTTTGGAAGTTTGTTACAGTATGAGTATTTAGTATAGGGTGAGTAGGTGATTTTTGAGAAGAGTCTTGAATTGATTTTCCGACAAGGTTAACTTGATATTTACTGGTAATGAATTCCAGATTCTGGGGCCCTTTATGTGCATAGAATTTTTACATTGGTTAGTATGGACTCGGGGTATGTCAAATAGTGATCTGTGTCTTGTGTCATGTTCGTGGGACCTATTAAAGTTGTTGAGGAGAATTCTGAGCGCAGGGTTGATATTAGCATGTAGAGTTTTATGTATGTAGAAGGCACATGAATAGGTATGAATATTTTTTATGGTGAGTAGTTTTAAGGTTCTGAATATAGGTGGAGTCAAAAAGTTTTCCTGCAAGAATATGTTTTGTCTAACCTTCAGGACAAACACAGGGAAAACTCGGGGAGGTATAAAGCAGAGGAAGTAGAATGGGTCTAGTCAATATGTGACTGATTTGAGTAATTATAAGGAAATAGCTGCAGGTTTTTTTTTTACTCGGGAGAAACTGACGTTAAGAATATGATGAAAGCAAGAGTCCCAAGTAAAGAATGATGTGTCCAGCAAGAAGAATATAACACAAGCATCCCAGGGCATGTCAGTGGCTCTCCTTGCACTCAATTTACATTGTAACTACCAATACCTATGTAATCTGCAATCTGCAATGAAATAAAATTGATGCTACCTGGAGAGTGCCGGCCCCCGCGGCCCGGTCCTTGACCAGGCCTCCCGGTGGATCACGGTTACGGACAGGGACGGACGGAGACGCCTACACACTATCAAGGACAACGATGCTAAGGGCAGGGACGGACGGAGACGTCTACACACTACCAAGGACAGCGATGCTAAGGGCAGGGACGGACGGAGACGTCTACACACTATCAAGGACAACGATGCTAAGGGCAGGGACGGACGGAGACGTCTACACACTACCAAGGACAGCGATGTTAAGGGCAGGGACGGACGGAGACGTCTACACACTACCAAGGACAGCGATGCTAAGGGCAGGGACGGACGGAGACGTCTACACACTACCAAGGACAGCGATGCTAAGGGCAGGGACGGACGGAGACGTCTATACACTACCAAGGACAGCGATGCTAAGGGCAGGGATGGACGGAGACGTCTACACACTACCAAGGACAACGCACAAGTCCCAGATTCAGTAATGCTGAACAATGATCTTAAGCGCCGAGTCGGATATATGGATTATGTTGTGAATAAATGGTTTAAAACACCGACAAGTTGATAATCGAGCACTTGTACAGCATTTGGGTATCTTTAGTCTGGAAAAGTTTCGCCAATCAATGGATTCTTCAGTCCAATGATAAAAGTGATAAAAGTGCAGCACATTAGGTTAGGTAAGGTTCGTCAGGAAACAGGACAAGTGTTTCCTGACGCGGGTCTTAGTCATATGATGACCCACCGTTGGAGCTTTTGGTCATCTGACCGAGGCCTTCCGCTGGCTTACCCCTCCACCCCTTTAAAAATTATGGTCACTTATAACCATTTTTAGTGTGTGTAGTTGGAGCACATTCGCGGAGGCGGGGCTTATATAAGCCCCATATGTACGAGTGTGCTGCACTTTTATCAAGACTGATGGACTGAACACATCGACTCCAGGCTGAAGGACTGATTACCTCAAGTTCCCAATCATCTTCCACCTTTCTCTGGACTGGACTGAAGAAACCACTGGTTGGTGAAACCTTTCCAGAATAAAGATACCCAAATGTTGCACTGGATTATCTTTCTTTCATTCTTGAGCGCCGGAACTTATTAGGGTTATCAATAATGATAACCCTAAATTTTAAAGAGGTGGAAGGGTAAGCCAGTGGAAGGCCTTGGTCAAATGACCAAAAGCTCCAGCTGCGAGTCGTCACATGACTAAGACCCGCGTCAGGAAACACTTGTCCTGTTTCCTGACAAACATTACCCAACCTAACCTAACCAGCAGACACTGGCCTTGGCCCGCCTTTCAGAGAGGTTCCTGGGTGCTGCTGTGAGGCTCTTGATCCATGGAACTGTAGCTATCCCTAATTACCAAGAACCCCAATGAAAATAAGTCACATTGACTTAACGTTTTCCCATGAAACTAATATTAATAGGGCAGTGGAGAGAATGGTTTAACGTCGTGGTAAGAACACTACCTATTACCTTGATCTTAAAAAAACAAAGGAAATGAAGAACAATCAGAGGTCAAACAAGACGTTCACATACATCAAGAGGCTAAACAACTTAGATAATGTGAACAAGGAAGATTATCAGAGTGGCTTTGTAACCCCAAGCCACACTGCCTGCGCTGCCGCACTAACTCTTACCCAATAAAACTTAATAGCCTTTCTATTCCATTTTTCCTGGCTTTCTCTGCTCTCTTCAAAGACTTATTAGTATAGATAATAATTTTCCTTCTCCGGCCAAGCCACAGTTACCACCATTACCTGACAACAGTCTCCCCAGTCTAGCCACAGTTACCACCATCACCTGACAACAGTCTCTCCAGTCTAGCCACAGTTACCACCATTACCTGACAACAGTCTCCCCAGTCTAGCCACAGTTACCACCATTACCTGACAACAGTCTCCCCAGTCTAGCCACAGTTACCACCATTACCTGACAACAGTCTCCCCAGTCTAGCCACAGTTACTACCATTACCTGACAACAGTCTCCCCAGTCTAGCCACAGTTACCACCATTACCTGACAACAGTCTCCCCAGTCTAGCCACAGTTACCACCATTACCTGACAACAGTCTCTCCCAGTCTAGCCACAGTTACCACCATCACCTGACAACAGTCTCTCCAGTCTAGCCACAGTTACCACCATCACCTGACAACAGTAAATATACTTAATCATATGTACAAGAGAAGTTGAGACGTGCATTTGCCATCCCTTTCTTCTATGGTGTTTGAGGTAGCAATTAAAGATGCTTCAACACAGTGGCATCTGCCTTATTTCCTGCTGGACAGTCTTTAGACCATTGCTGTTTTGTCCCAGTGCACGAGATGACCTTCTCTAGATGTGTCAGACACGAGCATTGTCGGTGTGGTCCAAGCTACACCAGTCTCTCTCTCTCAACTCGTCTGGAGTGATTCCTTCCCCGTTTCTTCTACGTAAATTCTGTTTCAGTTCCTCACCAGGAAGAACGATCATTGTTGTAGAATGGAAGGAGTCTTGGAAGGGGGTTGGATTTGAGAGGTACTTGCACTTAAGTTAATAGGGTTATCAAAAAATTATTCCTTGGGTAACATTGATAATGGGTTGGGAGAATATTTTTATTAGTAGGTTTGGATTTGACAAGGACCTGCCAAGTATGGACCAATAGGCCTGCTGCAGTGTTCCTACTTTCTTATATTCTTATGTTCTTAAGAGTGACCATGACGTGGAGTAGGCGTGTCAGCAGAGTCATCTGTGGAAAACGAGTGAGTTACATCATCCTGAGTCTACTGGATTGTGATAGGCCCAAGTTTTAGGCACCCCCTTTCCCTACCGGGCCCTTCCATTATTCACTTTACTCTCTGGCTGCACCCGCCCACATGCTCTACGCCTTGCTGGGCACCGTCCAAATGCTTTTCGCCCCGCTGGGCACCGTCCACTTACTCTTCGCCCCGCTGGGCACCGCCCACTTGCTCTTCGTCCTGCTGGGCACCGCCCACATCCCCCTACATTCCATATTAGTTAGTTTAATATCTTTATTATGCAAGTACTAAACTTGCACACGAGACTCACTCCCTACGAAAGCAAAAGACTCGGCAGACGATGTAACATCCCCCCAATGAAGAGCAGGGGTGCCACTAGCACGTTGAGGGACAACACAATAAGTGTCAGGGGCCCAAGATTATTCAACTGCCTCCCAGCATACATCAGGGGGATTACCAATAAACCCCTGGCTGTCTTCAAGCAGGCACTGGACAGGCACCTAAAGTCGGTACCTGACCAGCCAGGCTGTGGTTCGTACGTTGGACTGCGTGCGGCCAGCAGTAACAGCCTGGTTGATCAGGCCCTGATCCAACATGAGGCCTGGTCACAGACCGGGCCGCAGGGGCGTTAACCCCCGGAACTCTCTCCAGGTATACCCCATACCCATCCTCATTCCATATTTGATACCCACTTCATCCACCCCTGTACACATGGTCGAATGCATTAATTACTTTGCTCCACTGTTCGACCACTCCCACATCTCCCTGTTAAACCACGCTCAAGATGTATTCCCTCCCTATTGAACCCCGCCCACACAATAATCCCTCGTTGCTGGACCCCGCCCACATTATCTCTCCTGGGTGTGAGCCCCGCCCACATCATCTCTCCTGGGTATGAGCCTCGCCCACATTATCTCTCCTGGGTGTGAACCCCGCTCACATCATCTCTCATGCGTATGAGCCCCGCCCACATCATCTTTCCTGGGTATGAGCCCCGCCCACATCATCTTTCCTGGGTATGGGCCCCGCCCACATCATCTCCTGGGAACCCCGCCCAATAATCTCCTGGGTATGAGCCCCGCCCACATCATCTTCCTGGGTTGAACCCCGCCCACATCATCTCTCTGTGACCCGCCCAATCTCTCCTGGTGTGAGCCCCGCCCACATCATCTCTCCTGGGTGTGAACCCCGCCCACATCATCTCTCATGTGTGTGAGCCCCGCCCATATCATCTCTTCTATGTATGAGACCCGCCCACATCATCTCTTCTAGGTATGAGCCCCGTCCACATCATCTCTCCTGGGTGTGAGCCCCGCCCACATCATCTCTCCTGGTGTGAGCCCCGCCCACATCATCTCTCCTGGTGTGAGCCCCGCCCACATCATCTCTCCTGGGTGTGAGCCCCGCCCACATCATCTCTCCTTGGTGTGAGCCCCGCCCACATCATCTCTCCTGGTGTGAGCCCCGCCCACAGGCTGGGCTGGCAGCCTCTCACATCCTGAACTTCCTACAGTCTGGCTTCACACGTCGAGGGTGAGGGCGTACGTTCATTAGCTCCTCGACACCTCACTCTACCCCCAGAACTGGAGTGAATAAACTGCCTTGTCCCTAGCAGCCAGTTCAACCCAGCAGTTACCAGTCTTCTCACGGAGATGCACCACACATTGCTGTATTAGGTAATCACGAGTATTGCTATGTTTACTATGACCAGGTGTCAGCTGGGATTGAAGATAAACAAAAAAGGCAGAATACCGTGACTGGAACAAAAGATAAATAACCCGTATTTATGTGTATCTGTGCCTAAATAAACTTAATACAAATAAGCCGCACATACGAGACAAACTTACGACGACGTTTCGGTCCGACTTGGACCATTTACAAAAGAGTGAGGGAGACAGAATATCTCCCTGTTTTGTATCAGTGTGACTTTGTAAATGGTCAAAGTCAGACCGAAACGTCGTTGTAAGCTCCTCTCTCGTATGAGCGGGTTATTTGTATATAAGTTTAAATTATTTAGGCACAGGTATACTTAAGTACATTTATCATACATAGTGTAAATTATCTAGGATAACCCATTTAGACATAGTGACTTGACCACCTCGCTTCACAGGCTAACCATGAATGCTTTCATCTAATAATTATTAGTATATTCAAAATATGCACTAAACTCGCATGGGTCATATTTAATTATAATCGTTTCAACTTTTGTTGTTGCTCTTTATTTTATTGCTAACCTAGTCTAGGGTTTTTTCTTCCTCATATTGGGAGGGAGTCGAAGAGTCTTACATTGACGAGGCTGTTTATGTTATATATCCTGGGGGAGAAGAATCAATTATCTGATAATTGACACCAGCAAGTGGCTCTCTGGTGCCACTACTGAACAAGCGTTGTTAAACTGATGGTTCTATGGCTTCCTCCATTCCTCGCTTCACTCTCATTTGTCACTTGTCAAAAACGGACTGAATTGTTGTAATTTCCTAAGTTCAGGTTATTTGACGAAGTTGATTCCATATATTAGAAACCTTTCTTACGAAAACTAGCTGAAAGCCCTGAACTTTCACTCTATGGGAAGAGAAGTAGGGGAGATTTAACTGAGGTGTACAAATGGAAAACAGGAATAAATAAAGGGATATATATATACAGCGTGTTACAAATAACTAACCCAGACAGGATTCCCGACAATGAATTCAAGTTGGAGAAATTTAGATTTAAAAAGGATAATATTTATTGTTTTCAGTTGAAATTTGGAGAGGCATTCAGCTATTTATTTAAGAGTAGGTGGATGAGGAGGGGTGGGGAGCTGCCCATCTATTGTATAATCCATTTTTGTAGTTTAGTATGTAGATATAGATTTGTATGGGCATAAGATTGACAGAAATATGACAAAGAAAGTCGTTTTTTTAACTTTTCGACTTTTGTTCGATATTACCCAAGATGTGACCATCTGTTAGGTTAGGTTAGGTTACGAAATTATGTTGTTAGGTTAGACCAAACTAGGTTAGGTTAGGTTAAATTAAATGTCAGGATACGTTAAAATAGACTAGATCAGGATAAATTAAGTTAGCTTTTTAAGTTAGATTAAGTTCACCAACTTATTTCGGATGACGTTTCGGTCCTTCCTGACTTTAATGATGCAGGATGGACCGAAACGTCGTCCTAAGGCTCCTATCCTAAGTGAATTTTTTAGTGTATTTGGTCCACGGAATTTTGACTTTTTATTGTGTAGGTTAGGCTGGGTTGACAAGAACAAGAGGAGACGGGATGTTCATGTCAACCTCTGCAACGATATCATTGCTGACATTTTTCCAGGAAAACCTCATGGTATATATTGCTGAGAGTTGTGTCGCTTCTTCTATCTTGGACTTTGTTGATAACTGGGAATGTTGGAGAGTGGACTGCCATACGTATTTTCTACTAATTCTACCAAATTTTGATTTATCCAGGCCCGTCATTCTTAAATGTTTACCAATCTTTTAGAATCTTTAGGCTGGGTTTTGACCGATTTCGAAATTTTGCTTTTATAAAAATGATTTTTTTTTGTTACAGTAACGGCCGTTCTTTGTCCCCTGTTTATCATTAATATGGTCGCTAGTTCAAAGGGTCACATGTTAAAACAGTGGCCTTTTAAAATGACTGTCCGGTAAATGATCACCTCTAAAATGGTCGCATATATAAATATCGCCCACTGAAATGGTCGCCCATCAAATTGGTCACCTGATGAAATGATTGCCCATGAAAACAGTCGCCTGTTAACACAGTATCCCGTTAAAATGACCGCCCGTTTAAATGGATGAAAATTATAATTGTCGCCGTGAAAATATTTATGTTGAAATAGTCGCCCGTGAAAAATAGTCGTACGTTAAAATGGTCACCCGTGAAAATAGTCGTACGTTAAAATGGTCACCCGTGAAAGTAGTCGCAGGTTAAAATAGTCGTCCGTGAAAGTGGTCGCAGGTTAAAATAGTCGCCCGTGAAAGTGATCGCAGGTTAAAATAGTCGCCCGTGAAAGTGATCGCAGGTTAAAATAGTCGCCCGTAAAAATATTCGCCCGTAAAAATAATCGCCCGTGAAAGTGGTCGCAGGTTAAAATAGTCGCCCGAGAAAGTAGTCGCAGGTTAAAATAGTCGCTCGTAAAAGTAGTCGCCCGTAAAAGTAGTCGCCGGTGAAAGTGGTCGCAGGTTAAAATAGTCACCCGTGAAAATAGTTGTAGGTTAAAATAGTCGTCCGGCATAATAGTCGCCGTACAAGTTAAAAGGCGCATCATCTGCCCGCCAATAAGTCTGATAAAATATATTCAAAAAGTAAAATCGTTTCTCCCGCGATGCATAAATTTACACCAGTCAGGTTGTGAACACTTATTCTGAGTTGAAGATCATAAAATAAACATTATTTTTAAAATTTCAATGAAAATTATAGCACACAGCCTCATGTGTAGGCTTCATTTGTTAATTAACCTATAATTATTAATATTAATTATTATTATTAGTAGTAGTAGTAGTACTGTTATTATTATTATTAATACTAGTAGTATTATTATTGTTATTATTATTATATTTTTGGAAACGTTAAATCCATAAGGGCCATACATCACCTGGGCAACGGGAGACTGGGAGGTTGTTATGTTTGATCCGAGGAAGTGGGGTGCTCCGATTTCTTGGATCAAGAACTCTTTACCAGCCTCAGGGCAAGAACCACTGAAGGGACCTGGTTGTCAGGTCCCGTTGGTAGACAGGGTCCGCTGGTAGACAGGTCCCGCTGGTAGACAGGGCCCGCTGGTAGACAAGTCCCGCTGGTAGACAGGGTCCGCTGGTAGACAGGTCCCGCTGGTAGACAGGGCCCGCTGGTACCCAGCGCCCGCTGGTGACGGTCCCGCTGGTAGACGGTCCCGCTGGTAGACGGCCCGCTGGTAGACAAGTCCGCGGTAGACAGGGTCCGCTGGTAGACAGGTCCGCTGGTAGACGGGCCGCTGGTAGACAGGCCGCTGGAGCAGGTCCCGCTGGTAGACGGCCGCTGGTACCCAGCGCCCGCTGGTAGACAGGTCCGCTGGAGACAGGTCCCGCTGGTAGACAGGTCCGCTGGTAGACAGGGCCCGCTGGTACCCAGCGCGCTGGTCCAGCGCCGCTGGTAGACAGGTCCGCTGGTAGCGGCCCGCTGGTAGACAAGTCCCGCTGGTAGACAGGGTCCGCTGGTAGACAGGTCCCGCTGGTAGACAGGGCCCGCTGGTACCCAGCGCCCGCTGGTAGACAGGTCCCGCTGGTAGACAGGTCCCGCTGGTAGACAGGGCCCGCTGGTAGACAAGTCCCGCTGGTAGACAGGGTCCGCTGGTAGACAGGTCCCGCTGGTAGACAGGGCCCGCTGGTAGACAGGGCCCGCTGGTAGACAGGTCCCGCTGGTAGACAGGGCCCGCTGGTACCCAGCGCCCGCTGGTAGACAGGTCCCGCTGGTAGACAGGTCCCGCTGGTAGACAGGTCCCGCTGGTAGACAGGTTCACACGGTATAAACAATGCCGTGAATGGTACAATACACAGATAATCCGCACATGTTAGAGAATCTAACGACGACGCTTCGGGCGTGTTTCCCCCACTCCATATTAACAAAGGCTTACCTCACAGAAGTGTTGCTGCGAGAGTACAAGGCCTGAGTACACGGAAGTCCTGCGTACGTACATACACGCCAGTTATGAGTACATACATGATATGTACAGAGACTCAGGAGATTAATTGATCTGTATATTTCGATCCCCTTCTGGGATTCTCTTCATCTGCTGAAGAGGATCCCAGAAGGGGATCAAAATATGCAGATCAATTAATTTTCTGAGTTTTTGTCTCCATGTAATAATAATAATAATAATAATAATAATAATAATAATAATAATAATAATAATAATATATTTATTTACTACAAGTACATGTACAAGGTATACAGACCATAGCTGACATCAATGACATACTACTGTATAGAAAGTCCCTTGTTATGCTGAGTATTTCCCGTAAATTAGGTCAGTTTTGTCCCAGGATGCGACCCACACCAGTCCACTAACACCCAGGTACCCATTTTACTGATGGGTGAACATAGACAACCGGTGTAAGGAAACTCGTCCAATGTTTCCACCCCTTCGCCAGGAATCGAACCCGCACTCTCACCGTGTAAAACGAGAGCTTTTGCCACCAGGCCACGGGGCACCGTGGCTGTGCATTAACAAGTATTCATTACACTTTAGTTATTCATACATGCTATACTAACCACAGCAGAATGACTCATAACAGTAGTCGAGTACTACAATAATAATAATAATAATAATAATAATAATAATAATAATAATATTTTTATTATTATTATTATTATTAACAATAATAATCTTTATTTCTACAAGTACATGATACAACTTATACAGACCATAGCTGACATCAGTGACATACTATATAGAAAGCCCCTTGTTATACAGAGTGCATCAGTCGACTAACACCCAGGTACCTATTTTACTGCTAGGTGAACATGGACAGCAGGTGTCTTAATGTTTCCATCCGTACCGGAGATCGAACCACGAACCTTAATGTGTGAGCTGAGTGTGCTACCAAAATAACCTAGTAGGGAATGGCACCGACACTTACACCTAGCTAGTGTTATATTTGTAATTTCTATATAATTGCTTAAAACATAGTTACAGCACAGGCTGCGGCAGAGTTCGCAATAATTCGGTGTTCATCACGATGTACTGTATGATGGTCACACATCCTGCAGCACATAATCTTAGGGAGAGGACCAACTTGGAGTGTTGGAATAAAGTTGGTAGCACAAGTAGCTCGTTGCGTAACTCTGAGAATGTTTTGAGTGTGAGTTGAAAGTTTAAGTGATTGCAGCGTAAGATAAGTCTTGGTGGAGTTGCTTTTCTTTTGGTCTGATTTACCATTTGCTTCCTGAGAGGGCACTTTGCTGGATGAGTATGATGATCATTCTTACAGTTGAGACATTTTGGTTGAGAGGTCGAGGTGCAGTTGCAGTTGCAGCAGTATTTATTTTTCTTCAAAGGACAGTCCTTGGCGAGGTGGGGTATATGCACAGCAGTTCAAACAAGGGGTGATGTTGTGGAATCGCTCTGGTTCACTGAGATTAATGTAGTTATGTGAGATACGTAGACCTTCACTGAGTTCCTCAGATGCCATGGGGATTACAGCGAAGGTGACCTTGGTCACAGTGCTGACAGATGGATTTATTTTTGTGATGGAATCGACGGTGGTCCAGTCATTTTGATCTTCAATGAGTCGTTTCAAGTCGGCTGTTGATTACCTGGTGACGTCGCTGCCAAACTTCTTCAAAAACACCGATTTCTTGGCCCTCAACACATGGGAAAAAGCCACTTCGAAGTCACGGTTCTTGGGAGCGTTCATAGCCGAGGCGGTAGAGATCTTGCCAGCTTCGTCATCGTTAAAGCAGACGGCAATGAAGAGTCCTTAGTACTGAGGAGGTGGTTTCAGACTTTGCACACAGAAGAGCGCACAGCCCCCAGTGGCCTAGTGGGTAAAGCTCTTGCTTCACGCACGGAGGGGCCGGGTTCAATTCCCGTTGGGGCAGAAACATTTCGAAGTGTTTCCTTACATACACATACACACACACACACATATATACAACAGGCCTAGTGTCTAATTGACATGTGCCTAGGACAAAATGGTAACTAACACACCCGGTGGCCTAGTGGTAAAGCTCTTGCTTCACGCACGGAGGGCCCGGGTTCTATTCCCGACGGGGCGGAAACATTTCGAAGTGTTTCCTTACACACACACACACACACACTCACACATATACATACAACAGGCCTAGTGTCAAATCGACATGTGCCTAGGACAAAATGGTAACTAACACAGTCACAGCAGAGGTTAAGAGGGGGCCGGATGACGTATAAGTGCTGGAACAGTCTTGGAACTGTTACAAAAGTCCCATCCATAAACCATGTAGTACTGAGTGGTCAATGTTCAAGTCCCTAATTGGATGTAAACACTGTGTCGACTCAGGTCCATTCTCATAAATAAGGAAATACCGATTTTCTGAAGCTGTTGTAGGTTATCCATTCGTCAGTGATATATGAATAAATGGTTTAGAAATCCGATAAGTTGATAAATGATACACTTGTGCAACATTTGGGTATCTTTATTCCAGAATAAAGATACCCAAATGTTGCCCATGTGTCTCACTCGTAGTGATGTTGGGGCCTTTGGTAATGTTTTCTTCTCTGAACGTCGCAGTTTTCTTTTTAAAGTGGTTTATATCAATTTCTGCATTAAAATTAAAGGGTTCTTGTCCGGGTAGGTTTTGTATACGTGGCTCTTGACCTAAGTTGATTTTTCCCAAAGTGGTTTTTGCCTTATGCTCAAAGTACGCTTATGCACAGCTTAAAGTCTGTGCATTATTCCAGTTCTATTCGCTTCCAAACAATGGGCATGTTTTCGTGACCCTTACGAGTGTTGATAATTTTGAGACATGCCGGGACGGGCCTAGGACTATCTCACTCGATTGCTGCACCCTCGATGTGATGCTAGTGTCAGTAACTTATAAATTAATTTCGTGTTTTCTGGATTTTATTAACAGCAATGAATGTTAAAAACAGGTCAGGTAAGTAGAAACGTACCATACGTAAGTATATTGACACTTATAACAGAGTCAGAGAAAGTCTTTAATGCACAATATTTCGCTCAGACACGAGTTTTTTTCATATTAGTAAAAGTTATTTAAATATCTTGCACTTTTATAAATGTCGTTGCGCTACTACGCGTTGAAAACACTTTCTGTTTATATTAAGTTGGGAAAATAATGATTTTCTTATAAAGAGGTAACAGTAGTTTTAGTATTTTTTTCATAAATCTTTCAGAACAAACTTCGGAGGACAACATCAGGAGAAGATACTTCAGACCGTGTGTCCCTTTCCCTGTTGCAGCGCCATCAAGTTACCTGCAGATGTCAGTTGCAACAGACATGATGTAGGAGTAGTGAAGCACGCCTTCAGAGATAGCAGCAGTAAGGTGCTGAGCCCTCTGCAAGATATGGTCCTGCAGCAGTAAAGTCCTCAACCCTGTGATCTGTAGTGGCGAGTACCTTGTATTGAAGAGCACCTCAAATGAACGTCTTCAACTTTTTTTCCTACTGGGACACAAATTAAAGGTCATCGACTGAGGCTGTCTCAAGCAGTTGTGGCAAAGAATGGACCTCTGGAAGACGTCAGAGGATACAGACGACGAGAACCCCCCCGACGAGGACATCGAACCCATGAAAAAGACAAGATTCCGTCACCGATGTTTCTTCAAGCACTGTAGAAGCAACAACAGCTTTCCCTCTGGTCACGCATGGGAACACCTTGCTCACAAGCGTTCCAACCTGGAATTTCAGAAAGACATAGAGAAGGAAATCTACAGTCAATATTACCCTCTCCACTACCATCCTCCAGCTCCTCCCCTTCCTCTTGACGAAACAAAGATCACTCCCGAAAATATCCTGCCAGTGATTTCAACATTGACAACGGAAATAGCAAAGGACGAAAGAGATAGGAAAGTGTCGTCTCGGGTCCTACAGGATTTGTTAAGGCTTCTTAAGGATCTTCAGTGTTCCACGTCTCCAAGTATATCAAGTTCGACTTCAGCGTCTCCAAGAGTACCAGGCTTGACTCTTGCATCCTCGGGAGTTTCGGAGCTGATCTCCACGTCCAAACAAGTACCAGGTTCAACACTCGCTTCCTCGGGAATTTCAAAATTGACCTCCGCATCTCCAAGAGCATCAGGCTCAACCTCCACTTCCCCAGGATTAACAGACTCATTCCCCGCGTCCCTGGGTAAACCATGGTCGTCAATTACGTCTCCACGAGGCACCTACGTACCAGTGGCATCTTCCAAGTCCAAAAGAGAACCAGAGTTAACCTCCACGTTCCTAGGAGTACCAGGATCGCCCTCCACATCCACAAAAGGGGCATGGTGTTCCTCCAGATCACAAGGTATTGACATAAAGGGCATGATTGTGGTACCAGGGTCGCTGCACACGTCAGTGTGTGAGAACCATGACACCGCTACTAGCTATCCTCTTTCTAAGTGTTTCAGTCACTCTTCCACCGTCAGTGCCGCCTACCCAGTCTGCTCTGTCCATCTCTGCCCCACTCACGTAACCACGACTATCACTAACAGCTGTCCGTTGTACTGCGTCCCCTATCCTCTGCCTCGCACTACAGTCCCCCAATCCCTTATTCCTGCTTACCACCATATCCACAGCTCGCCAGACATCCCCATCCCTGACCTCGCCCCCTGCGATTCAGTCAGTTCTCCATCCAGTATTAGTCAGAGACCATATACTTTCAGCAGCAATGCTAGTCCGATATACTCCTTTCCTTTCTTAGGCACCAATACTCCCACATATTCGAATTCTGTCTGCACCACTAATTCCATATACTCCTGTCCTATATCCAGCACCATTAGCCCGACATTCTCCTATCCTGTATCCACAGTCCAGGGTCAAGTCTTTAAGGTATGCTCTTTAAGTTACTCCAAGGTTTCTATGTCACCCTTTCCTCTAACCACTGTGCTTAATCCTATCCCTAGTGTGGCTTGTCCTGGCCCAAGAGTAGCTTGGGATTACCGTCTTCCTAGCGCATCTAGCCCCAGTCCGGCTTTTATCCAAGACTCTGGGTATATGTACCATCCAAACGGAACTTACCAACATATTCTCTGCTACCCAGAAGACGAGGCGCCACCTGTCCCAGCTTCCTATCCTGCCTCCAACCCACTTATGTCACTAGCCCACCCCCACCACTATCCTACCCCAACCCATATACGACCCCACCAACACCAACAACCTAATCCTGCCACCAGCCTACCCTCATCACCTTTCTCTCCAAAAGCCACTCTACCCAACCCACTCAAACAACCTACTACCACTTTTAACCGATCCCACTCCCCCATCACCCTACCATCAACCACTTAAACCAGCAACCTACCACTACCAACACCACAATCCCATCACACCACCACCTTACCCTCCCCATTACCAACGCCCCTTCCCACCACCAATACCCCTCCCCACTGTAATACACAAGCTCTCAATTTTAACCAATAAAACCGGTTTCAAAGCAATTATCACTGGAGGCAGTCTGTTTATCTCTTGTTCTTCGTGTGAGGGAACTTCTGGGTGGCCGTTATCTCTTATTCCCATTCCATCTTTACTCCCTCTGCTTCCCCCTCCCATTTTCTCTTTCCTCCATATACTTTTCCTTTCCATTCGCCCTCTCCTCCTTCTTCCTTCCCTTCCATTCTCTCCTTTTCACCTTCCTTCTCTAATATTCTCCTCTCTCTTACTCCACCTGTAACACACAGGATATACACACCGATGTGCATTTCTCTCAGAGTATATATGCTAAGAGTTTACTTTAATCTCTATTTAAGAGATTTAAGTATACTTGTTTAGTGGTGAAAAAGTTATGAGCAGCCTTAATGAGCCTCGTGTAATTGATAGGCTTTAAACCTTACTAACGAACCAACTAACTCTGTGAGCTGAACATTCATCTGTAATCTCTTGTGTATATACGACCCAAACACTGAGACACTCAGTGGCAGGATAAATAAAGAACAAGTAATATAATAAAGTTATGTATGTACCTACGACTTCATCAGCACCGACTCCTCATATCAGCACTTAGGATTGAGTGTGTCTGCACGTGAAGTAAGCGTCGTCTCTCTCTGGTTTATCTGCAACATTCGTTAGCAACGTCACACGGTGTATTAGTTGATTAAAACAGATTCTGCCCGTGTAGGTCGGTGCCATGATGTCAGTGAAGGGTTAGTGATCAAGGCAACTGGAGCCCTCCACTTTCCTGGATCCATCATATTTATTTGCCTCCATTTCCCAGGCGCTGTATGACCCCTACGGGTTCAGTGCTTCCCCAAATGCATATAAAAGTTAGAATGGATTCTCATGTACCTGTGGTAATATGAAAGTCAAGGAAGCACCTTTAACTCCGCCAGTGACCGAGAAACGTACCTTTGGTAATAATTTTTGGTGTTGAACACTAATATGATGAACGATGTGTGTATGTCAGGGTCACAAGTCAACGTAGCATTGTGCTTTATTAAAATGTTGAGGTATGAACCAAACTATGTTACCAGAAACCTTACGCCATGTCCAGAAGTAAACAAAAAATTAATTCATGGGGAACTCTAAACCCGTCGGGTTTATACAGCGCCTGGGGGGGAGGAGGAGACGGAAGGCATTCAGGCTCAATGTAGGGAATTGGAGCACAGATTCAATTCCCTAGATCAAGAGACCTCCAATATCAAGGAACCTCCCTTAAGGGGGGGGGGCATGGTCAGAAGTAAAGACAGATTCAAATGAGAAAGAGAATCAGTGGTATTAGATCCCATAACCTGCATTAACTCCATCATCAAAGACTAAACGAACATTAACTCGTGCGTGGAAGATATATTTACTTGACATAAATTTTCCTCAAAGTTCTTTCCCAAGAAACTTAACAAAGATTATCTCTTGCATAAATTAAGAGCAAAGGCTGGAGAAGAAGTGTGTGTGGTGAGTGAGTGCGCACATTCCACAGGCTACACACTGATGAGTTTTAAACATAAATCCAGCGGTATCTCTCCAGCTGCTCTTATTGCCACTTCCTCAGATAATAAAAAACATGAAGAATTGATAGCCGGCTTCTACATTCCAAGCTGAAGTGTTTGTAATTGTAATGGTATCAAGGCTAGCGTGTGGATGATGACCTTGACGCCTTGATCATTACTGATTCCCTCATTGAATACCCGTTATTCTGATAACAATTAGCAACTTGCTCATCAGAGAAGCCAGGTAAAGATATAAAAGTAATCGAAGAGGAAGGAATTAAATGTAATCCTGTAAACTGCAGAGTTTGTGATCACAAATTCTCATTTGATACACATCAGCTGGGGACCTGAGGGTCCAGTGGGCAGCCTGCAACCATCACCACACACCACGTAAATCAACCATCCTTACATCTCTCTCTAACAAGTCAACTGCCACAGCAACACCTAACAGTCACCACAACAACACAGTCACCATAGCCACACCTAACAGTCACCACAACAACACAACAGTCACCACAACAACACAACAGTCACCACAACAACACAACAGTCACCACAACAACACAACAGTCACCACAACAACACAACAGTCACCACAACAACACAACAGTCACCACAACAACACAACAGTCACCACAACAACACAACAGTCACCACAACAACAGTCACCACAACAACAAGTCACCACAACAACAAGTCACCACAACACAAGTCACCACAACAACACAACAGTCACCACAACAACACAACAGTCACCACAACAACACAACAGTCACCACAACAACACAACAGTCACCACAACAACACAAGTCACCACAACAACACAACAGTCACCACAACACAAGTCACCACAACAACACAACAGTCACCACAACAACACAACAGTCACCACAACAACACAACAGTCACCACAACAACACAACAGTCACCACAACAACACAACAGTCACCACAACAACACAACAGTCACCACAACAACACAACAGTCACCACAACAACACAACAGTCACCACAACAACACAACAGTCACCACAACAACACAACAGTCACCACAACAACACAACAGTCACCACAACAACACAACAGTCACCACAACAACACAACAGTCACCATAGCAACACCTAACAGTCACCATATCAACACCTAACAGTCACCATAGCAACACCTAACAGTCACCATAGCAACACCTAACAGTCACCAAAACAACAAGTCACCACAACAACACAAATCACCACAACACTAAGTCACCACAACAACACTAAGTCACCAAAACAACACTAAGTCACCACAACACTTTGTCACCACAACAACACTTTGTCACCACAACAACACTTTAAGTCACCACAACACCTAACAGTCACCACAACACCTAACAGTCACCACAACACCATAACAGTCACCATAGCAACACCATAACAGTCACCATAGCAACACCATAACAGTCACCATAGCAACACCATAAGTCACCATAGCAACACCATAACAGTCACCATAGCAACACCATAACAGTCACCATAGCAACACCATAACAGTCACCATAGCAACACCATAACAGTCACCATAGCAACACCATAAGTCACTACAGCAACACCTAACAGTGCTCCTTCCTTCTTCTTATGTGCCTGCCCATTAACATATACACTCAGATCAACAAAAGCATTTATTAATACAAGGGGTTCTCCATATATAAGGGGGTGGGTAGAGAACACGAGATATAGCAAGAAGACGAGGCAAGTACATGATACAACTTATACAGACCATAGCTAACATCAGTGACATACTATATAGAAAGTCCCTGGTTATGCAGACCATTTCGGGAAACTTAGGTTATTTTTTGTCCCCCAGGATGCGACCCACACCAGTAGGCTAACATCCAGATACCTACTTACTGCTAGTTGAACATGGACAGCAGGTGTCTCAAGGAAACGCCCAATGTTTCCACCCGTACCGGGGATCGAACCACGGGTCTCAGTGTGTGAGCTGAGTGCGCTACCAATCGAGCTACGGGACACTTTAGTGAGTGTACAGGCCCATGGCTGAACTTTGGTGAGTGTACAGGCCCATGGCTGAACTTTGTGAGTGTACAGGCCCATGGCTGAACTTTGTGAGTGTACAGGCCAATGGCTGAACTTTGTGAGTTTACAGGCCCATGGCTGAACTTTAGTGTGTACAGGCCCATGGCTGAACTTTGTGAGTGTACAGGCCCATGGCTGAACTTTGGTGAGTGTACAGGCCCATGGCTGAACTTTGTGAGTGTACAGGCCCATGGCTGAACTTTGTGAGTGTACAGGCCCATGGCTGAACTTTGGTGAGTGTACAGGCCCATGGCTGAACTTTAGTGAGTGTACAGGCCCATGGCTGAACTTTAGTGAGTGTACAGGCCCATGGCTGAACTTTAGTGAGTGTACAGGCCCATGGCTGAACTTTAGTGAGTGTACAGGCCCATGGCTGAACTTTAGTGAGTGTACAGGCCCATGGCTGAACTTTGTGAGTGTACAGGCCCATGGCTGAACTTTAGTGTGTACAGGCCCATGGCTGAACTTTAGTGAGTGTACAGGCCCATGGCTGAACTTTGTGAGTGTACAGGCCCATGGCTGAACTTTAGTGAGTGTACAGGCCCATGACTGAACTTTAGTGAGTGTACAGGCTCATGACTGAACTTTAGTGAGTGTACAGGCCCATGACTGAACTTTAGTGAGTGTACAGGCCCATGGCTGAACTTTAGTGAGTGTACAGGCCCATGGCTGAACTTTGTGAGTGTACAGGCCCATGGCTGAACTTTGTGAGTGTACAGGCCCATGGCTGAACTTTGTGAGTGTACAGGCCCATGGCTGAACTTTGTGAGTGTACAGGCCCATGGCTGAACTTTGTGAGTGTACAGGCACATGACTGAACTTTGTGAGTATGGAGCAAGAATGGATGGTGAAGGGTTCACTGTACTTCACTATCTTGCATAATTTTCCTGCTGCGTGCGTGGGAGGTCCCAAGGTGGAATGTTCAATGTGCTTTATGAAACATTACTTACTACTTGATGTGTCACATGTGTCATCCAGAAGATCGTGATGTGTCACATGTATCATCCAGGAGAAGATCATGGTGATGTGTCACATGTGTCATCCAGGAGATCATGGTGATGTGTCACATGTGTCATCCAGAAGATCGTGATGTGTCACATGTGCCATCCAGGAGAAGATTGTGGTGATGTGTCACATGTGTCATCCAGGACAAGATCGTGGTGATGTGTCACATGTGTCATCCAGGAGAAGATCGTGATGTGCCAGATATGAGGCGAAAGTAACACTGGCACGTTAATTCCAACATGCATCTGCAGTGACAACAGAAAACACTGCCAACACAACAGTGACAACAGACATCATTGCATCAACACAACAGTGACAACAGACAACACTGCCAACACAACAGTGACAACAGACATCATTGCATCAACACAACAGTGACAACAGACATCATTGCATCAACACAACAGTGACAACAGACATCATTGCATCAACACAACAGTGACAACAGACATCATTGCATCAACACAACAGTGACAACAGACAACACTGCCAACACAACAGTGACAACAGACCTCATTGCATCAACACAACAGTGACAACAGACAACACTGCACCAATACAACAGTTTAATATATGTAATTTGCTTGTGCATGGTTAAATTAATTATTAGTAGAATATAATTTTTTAGTGGATTTTACTTTTTTGGGGGGAGGGGCGAGGGAGAGGGTAGGGAATCTGGCCTACATTTTACCTTATTTAAAGTAATACCAGGTCATCATTGCTCTTCCTCTTAATGTATGTTGCTCCTGGAAAGGAAAACTTAACTTAAATATTCAAATTAAAATGTATCCATTTGCCAAAAGCTGATTGTTGGTATATTTATTCCAATCATACTCCTTCCTATTTTATATCATTCATATTCTTTATCCTCCATCCTACTGGCCCCACTGATGAAATCACTGCCCTCACAGCTCTTCTAGATTATCAGGGACATTAGGCGCAGCTGAAACTGTGGTGCATACAATAAGCCAGCATCATCCCCATACATGTGCAGGATGCTACTGTGACCTTTTGTGACCTCCCTACTAGAATGTCAAAACACAAATGTGCCTGTAGAGTGTGCAGTCTTAGTATTGCCTTTGTGATCTGCAAAGAAAAATCTGACCATCTCGTGGAATGATACATCATCATTTATGAAAAGTGACAGATATAGGAAGAAGTGTTTAGAGGCAGCTACTAAATAATCTAACTATACCAGTAAACAGGTATGGATGAGGTTTTGCCTCCACTTGCACATTTACTTTACTCTAAAAACTATAGACACACATCATGCGCCATTTTTTTAACACTGGCCATCTCCCACCAAAGTAGGGTGGCCTGAAAATGAAAAAACACTTTCAACGTCACTCAATCAGTGTCTTGTAAGAGACATGCTGATATTACAGCTCAGATGCCCCTTCAAACTGCAGTATCTTCACTAATTTTTCAGAGTGCATGGCACTGACTTCCCACCTCCAAGACTCAAGTCTGGCTAACTGGTTTTCTTTAACCTCTTCATAAATATTATCTTGTCCACACTCCAACAGCACATAAAGTCATAAAAACCACTTGCCTCCACTCACTCCTATCTGGCACGCTCACACTATATGCTCCAACTCACCAAAATTTAGCTTCGGTTCAGTAGGCCTACTAGAGTGCTTCTTGGCCTTCTTAATTACTCAGCCTATCCTTAACTGACCAGGCTCTCTCTCTCATGGTTTATTTTCATTATAATAATATGCTCGTCTGGTATCATTGATCAGTTCGCAGGGATAAGCAAACATTAATAGAGGTTTTTACTTATATTTTATTCAGCATTAATACAACTGTTCATCAGCTGTTTGTAAATTAGGCTCTTAAAATTTACACACATACATTCAATCCTCACTATTTTTGCTCTGCAACAAACGTAATATATTTTGGTTACAAGGAAATCTATACAAGGTTATATACACTGAGAGGTATATATCTTTCAGTGCATGTACACCAAGAGGTGTAAATCTTTCAGTGTATTTACACTAAGTTCACTTTAGTCCCTATTTTAGGGATTAAAACATCCTTAACTGGTGGTGAACAGGTTACCTGCAGCCTTATAAACCAACTAATCTGTACATCACTATGTACAAATGTTGATTCAGATAAAAAATGAACATGGTAGCAACACAAATGTTACAGCGTGCGAAATATTATTTAAAAAACATCTTCTATTCTTGAAGTAACATAATAACTACATCTTGCACACAGGTAACAAATCAACCTGCTATCACAGCCCTACTTATAACTCTTTAGGCTAAATACTCCGGCAAACTCAACAGAAAATAAGGGAGGGAACTTGCATAGTTACATGGAGACTTACACAGTATATGTAAACAGAGAGATACACATATTTCTCAGGTACATATACTAAGGGGTACAATATCTCAGATTATGTATACCAAGAGATGTATATCTCTCTCAGGGTATATACACCACGTGGTATATCTCGGTGAATATACACTAGCATACAAACTGACAGTTTTATGGAAGGGTTTTAGTGTTTACTGATTTGGTTACATTGGTCTTCGAAAACACATTGGACGGCTGAAATAAAGAAAATAATGAGTTACTGGAAAACTACAGCGGAAATATTCAAGTGATTTTTTTTTAGTCCAGTAGACTCTCGCAAAACATGCAATCGAGCAACACGTTTTTTATTAAAAACAACTGAAGTTTTGCAAACCATTTTTAAGTAGCACGAGAGGATGACCATGTAGCACACCATAAATATAGGGGAAAATTACTGGAAGGCAGCTTATGATAGCTAGTAACCCATAACGACAGTTATACATTCCCCTGTGTTTAACGTTCATTTATCTACCCTAGTTGTGTTTATACTTTTATTGAATATATGGTGATTGATGATAGTTCTGGTCTAGTTATGAAAAATGTTTCTGTTTGGAGTTTAGAGGGCCATCACAGTATACAACATAATGGTCATGCATACACTGAGACCAGAGTTCATGCAGCTCTGGAGTAATTGTACTAAACAATACCTCCTACTGTTTTATTACTGAACAATACAACGGCATTTTTCTTGGTCGGTAACTTCTCAAATGCGTTTGTCTTCAGTGTGTTTGTTTACTATAAGTGTGGTGAGTTCCTAAGTGTGTGGTTCATTTTGATAAGGAAATGTGTCTTATTTTTACTGATGTTGGAAAGTGGTGGTGGTAGCTCATACCACCTGCTACATGTTTGTACAGGGCCACATAACTCTCTCCACACATTTCTATATCAAGAAGCAATGACAACTATAATGTAAGGAATGGCAAACTTTATTATTTTTGATGAATTGTGGAACTTACAAAAAAAAGTGACTTTTTTTTTTTAAGAGTGAGGAACATAACCTTATTTTTCTAATATGTTTTTCATTTCACTTAACATGACTTCGTGTAACGAGTAATTTTCTGGAACGTAACAACCAAGTTATTCGAGAGTCTACTGATTATATTGAGTAGGATGTAACTTTGTTCTTTCAGCTGTGATACAGCTGTCAATCATTCAGTGACAGCACAACATATCGAGAGTACATTATGCCCATGTTATCCCACACATATGGTTGTAATGTTTTCATAAAGAATTGAATTGACGCAAAATGCCAAAGGTTATTCATTGTCTTATAAGAAACACAGAAAAGTATATACATAGAACTTGAACTTGGGTGTAGCTATATGTGTGTGTTGAGACCAGGCCATCAAGGACCAAAGTGGAAATATTTAAGCTTTTCAGAATATCAAGAACAACATATCTAGCTATTAGCTTAATTCACAGCTGACCCACAGATCTAAGATAAAGCTTTTGAAAACATTCAGTTTTATGTGGACCATTATCCAGCTTAATATTTGGCTTTGAGAAGGACGTGCATAGCATGGGCCAGTAAGCCTCTTGCAATACTCCTCCATTATTATGTTCTTATGTTGATGTTGTAAGAGGCTACACCTAAACATACCATTCATACACAGCTTCACATGAAGTGTCATACAACCTAAACACACTTTAGATTATGTATATACATCAGAGTTATTCCATAAAGTAAACAACTGTCTGTAAGTGTTCATGTTGATTGTTTAATATTCATCCGATCATTCTAGGGGGGACTCACTTGATCATACTAGGGGGACTCAACTTGACCATTCTAGGGGGGAGTCACTTGATCATTCTAGGGGGACTCACTTGATTACTCTAGGGGGGACTCACTTGATCATTCTAGGGGGGACTCACCTGATAATTCTAGGGGACTTACCTGATCATTCTAGGGGACTCACCTGATAATTCTAGGGGGACTCACCTGATTTTTCTAGGAGGGACTCACCTGATCATTCTAGGGGGGACTCACCTGATCATTCTAGGGGAACTCACCTGATCATTCTAGGGGGACTCACCTGATCATTCTAGGGGAACTCACCTGATCATTCTAGGGGAACTCACCTGATCATTCTAGGGGGACTCACCTGATCATTCTAGGGGGATTCACCTGATCATTCTAGGGGAACTCACCTGATCATTCTAGGGGACTCACCTGATCATTCTAGGGGGGACTCACCTGATCATTCTAGGGGAACTCACCTGATCATTCTAGGGGGACTCACCTGATCATTCTAGGGGAACTCACCTGATCATTCTAGGGGAACTCACCTGATCATTCTAGGGGGACTCACCTGAACATTCTACGGGGACTCACCTGATCATTCTAGGGGGGAGGTTATACTCACCCAACCATTTTACGGGTGGTACTTTTATGCTGGTGAAGGGCTCTTGATGCAAGGCATTGAAGCTGTACTCCACATCTTCAGATCGATCCATTATTACTCCTCCTCTTTCTCAGATGATGTATAACCCATACGGGTTTAGTCTTCCCATGAATAGAATGGTAAAAATAATACTATGGGTTAATTATTATTAGCTCACAATAGGTGCCAAACCCATTGGGGTTCAGACAAAGGTGACCTGTGAGCGTAAAACTGACTTAGGCGTGATCACAGAGAGTACGTGTGACCTAAACTTGGTCAGGAGTACAGTGACCTCTGACTTAAAAATTTCTGACCTCTTTGAAGGACAATAGAATTAGAGATTATATTAATCGTACTGGATTTAATGAAGTGCTGTACCTGTGTGGATCATTCAAGGAGCAGTGCTATACCTGTGTGGATCATTCAAGGAACAGTGCTATACCTGTGTGGATCATTCAAGGAGCAGTGCTATACCTGTGTGGATCATTCAAGGAGCAGTGCTATACCTGTGTGGATCATTCAAGGAGCAGTGCTATACCTGTGTGGATCATTCAAGGAGCAGTGCTATACCTGTGTGGATCATTCAAGGAGCAGTGCTATACCTGTGTGGATCATTCAAGGAGCAGTGCTATACCTGTGTGGATCATTCAAGGAGCAGTGCTATACCTGTGTGGATCATTCAAGGAGCAGTGCTATACCTGTGTGGATCATTCAAGGAGCAGTGCTATACCTGTGTGGATCATTCAAGGAGCAGTGCTATACCTGTGTGGATCATTCAAGGAGCAGTGCTATACCTGTGTGGATCATTCAAGGAGCAGTGCTATACCTGTGTGGATCATTCAAGGAGCAGTGCTATACCTGTGTGGATCATTCAAGGAGCAGTGCTATACCTGTGTGGATCATTCAAGGAGCAGTGGAGACTTGATCCTCCATCTGCTGATTTTGGCCCCCCCGGTCTTTGACCAGTCAGACTGTCGGTGATGAACCCGAGCATACCTGTGTACGCCAAGAATAATAATATAAACAAGTGAAGATGCGCCTAGTGCTCCTACGCCACACTGTACAGTACAGTACTGACGTCAGAGCACACTGTACAGTACAGTACTTACGTCAGAACACACTGTACAGTACAGTACTGACGTCAGAACACAATGTACAGTACAGTACTGATGTCAGAACACACTGTACAGTACAGTACTGACGTCAGAACACACTACAGTACAGTACTGACGTCAGAACACACTGTTCAGTACAGTACTGACGTCAGAACACACTGTACAGTACAGTACTGACGTCAGAACACTGTACAGTACAGTACTGACGTCAGAACACACTGTACAGTACAGTACTGACGTCAGAACACACTGTACAGTACAGTACTGACGTCAGAACACACTGTACAGTACAGTACTGACGTCAGAACACACTGTACAGTACAGTACTGACGTCAGAACACACTGTACAGTACAGTACTGACGTCAGAACACACTGTACAGTACAGTACTGACGTCAGAACACACTGTACAGTACAGTACTGACGTCAGAACACACTGTACAGTACAGTACTGACGTCAGAACACACTGTACAGTACAGTACTGACGTCAGAACACACTGTACAGTACAGTACTGACGTCAGAACACACTGTACAGTACAGTACTGACGTCAGAACACTGTACAGTACAGTACTGACGTCAGAACACACTGTACAGTACAGTACTGACGTCAGAACACACTGTACAGTACAGTACTGACGTCAGAACACTGTACAGTACAGTACTGACGTCAGAACACACTGTACAGTACAGTACTGACGTCAGAACACACTGTACAGTACAGTACTGACGTCAGAACACACTACAGTACAGTACTGACGTCAGAACACACTTCAGTACAGTACTGACATCAGAACACACTGTACAGTACAGTACTGACGTCAGAACACACTGTACAGTACAGTACTGACGTCAGAACACACTTCAGTACAGTACTGACATCAGAACACACTGTACAGTACAGTACTGACGTCAGAACACACTGTACAGTACAGTACTGACGTCAGAACACACTGTACAGTACAGTACTGACGTCAGAACACACTGTACAGTACAGTACTGACGTCAGAACACACTGTACAGTACAGTACTGACGTCAGAACACACTGTACAGTACAGTACTGACGTCAGAACACACTGTACAGTACAGTACTGACGTCAGAACACACTGTACAGTACAGTACTGACGTCAGAACACACTGTACAGTACAGTACTGACGTCAGAACACACTGTACAGACAGTCACCGAACACACTGTAAGTAAGTACTGACGTCAGAACACACTGTACAGTACAGTACTGACGTCAGAACACACTGTACAGTACAGTACTGACGTCAGAACACACTGTACAGTACAGTACTGACGTCAGAACACACTGTACAGTACAGTACTGACGTCAGAACACACTGTACAGTACAGTACTGACGTCAGAACACACTGTACAGTACAGTACTGACGTCAGAACACACTGTACAGTACAGTACTGACGTCAGAACACACTGTACAGTACAGTACTGACGTCAGAACACACTGTACAGTACAGTACTGACGTCAGAACACACTGTACAGTACAGTACTGACGTCAGAACACACTGTACAGTACAGTACTGACGTCAGAGAACACACTGACGTACAGTACTGACGTCAGACCTGATCATATGACGTCAGAAACACTAGTACAGTACCGTCAGCACTGACGTCAGAACACACTGTACAGTACAGTACTGACGTCAGAGAACACACTGAAGAAAATTTAACATATTCTTGACCCTCTGTATCTATCACTGTTAGTTTTATGATACTGACTCGCAGGTTACAGCTCAAACCTGTAGTGTGTGATACAGCACCTGTGGAATGGGAGGTAATCAGACTTTATACAAGGGGAGGGTAGCTCCAGTTTAATGGATCAAGAGTCCTTCACTATCATCATTCCTCTTTTTGATGTGGTTTTTTAATGCAAAACAAAAATAATTTACTGGTTTATTCCCATGGATTTATAGCTTTAAGACTGTCCTCTGCCAGTTTTCTCTCACATGGTTTCATAAATGCAACTCTTCTTCATTTAGTCCAAACACCATGTTTATTGTTACTCTTTGTGTCTCCTCTCGGTCTCTCTCTTGAAACAGTAAATGTAACTTAGGTGTTGTGAATAACTTTACTAACCAGACCAGCATCTCTTATTACTCGACCTGTTCATAATTTACATACCATTCCAGTTCTCTGTTCCATTATGATAATTGAAAGATTCTAAGCTGGGGAAAAAACAATTTGATTATGTATTATCCACAGTGGGGCTTTATCAATTGCTTTAGGTCGCACTGTGGTTGAAACATCGCATCATAAAGCCCCACCGTGGGGGAAATAGTATAGTGAAATAAAGTTCGTCCCGGCGTAAAGTGTCTGGGAATTACCACTTACCAGCTTAAGCCATTGTCTATGAACCTGTTGCATCATACAGTTATCTCCGTACACTAACTCACGTTCTCCTCTATCCATCACTTTCTCTGTCTACCTATCCTTTCTCTCTTTACTTATTCTTCTCTTCCCAAATTTTCTCTTGTCATATTTTTACACCCTTAGTCTCTCCTCTCCTCTTCCCCCTTACCTCACTTTACCTAGTTCCTGTCTCAAAACAAGAGATCACTGAATAATGGTGGTGACTATATACAAATATATATATCAGTGAGGTGAATTATTATTATTATAATCAAAAAGAAGCGCTAAACGACAGGGGTGATAGAGCGCAGAGAGTGAGGTGAAGAGAAGAGATGGCGTCACGAGCCTTGATGCAAGGGTGGGTACCCTGGGAGTTATACGTACTCAGCAATTCCTCGAAACAGAATAGATTAGATTACCTCTCCCATTCCTTTGGTGCTGCAAGACTTACGGGTTACTGGTAATAGTGGTGGTTGGTGTAGCCTTGTTGGTGTCTGTTGATAGTCACTCCAGAGTGCTCTCCACGCCCTCAAGCTGATCGCAGTACTGATGGCTCTTTGGACCCTCATGTAGGAAAGCTTCAGAGATCTCTAGCAGCCTGACTGATCAGAGACCGGGCCGCAGTCAGCGGACGGAGGTTCAAGCCTTCCCTCCACACCTAGTGCTGAATAACCCACATGGGTTCAGCACTCCATTAAAAATATCCACTCAAAGAGCTAAGAGTGGTTGTCAATTATGGGACTTGCTGCATCCTCCCCGAGACTCTGGGAATGATGCAGTCTTGGGACGCTAACAAGGACGTCATGCTGGGGTCGCACTGAGCCTTGAGCATCGTGAAGAACCCCGCCTGTGTGGGGTACAGCCTTGGAGGTAGTGGTTGTTGTGGTGGTGGCAGTGGTAGCTATAACAGCAGTAGTAGTTGTGGTGGTGTGAAGACAAACATACAAGTTGCGGAGAAATTTATATATATATTGAGACAACGTTTCGTTATATTCAGAGCTTTATCAGTAAAATCGTGTTCTGCAACTTGTCTTTGTTTTCATGCTTGTGGGCAACACGCCATATGCAGTCGTAGTGGTAGTTGGTGCTCCTGAAGCAGGTGGCAAAGCAGCTGGTGCAGGAGGCTAGTCTAACAGCAACACTTGGAGGGCTTAAGAGGTTAAGTAAGTGACGGAGGTGCCAGGAAACTGGCCTAGCAGAATTAGTAGTAGTAGGTCACTCGTCTAGTAGTCCCAGTTGTCTTTAGACGAGGCTTGTTCTCCCCTACCATCTAGTAGTCCCGGTAGTCTCTGGAAGGGGTTCGATGCCTGACTCCCCCGTTCTGAGCGACGGGAGTGGTACCTCTGGAGCGGGAGCCGGAGCGTGGTACACCGTGGACACTCCTGAAGCGTCTTGAGAGATGCCGCCGGGTCTTCTTACACCGCTGAGGAAGACAGTCACTGGTTACTTCAGGGAAGAGAACCTGTTCTCCCCTCCCCTCACAAACACAAACTATTACAACAGAAGAGAGACTGAGAGGAAAATACGACCAGTGACAAGAAGGAAAAATGTCCTTATGGGAAAATGTCACCATTGGGGTGCCACAAGGATCTGTTCTTGCCCCGAGGATATTTTTACTTTATATAAATAACTTGGCAAAAGGAACAGAAAACTATATGAATATGTTTGTGAACAATGAATTTTGATATGCACAATAAAAATAAAAATGACTAAATATTTACAAGTTGAATTGACTAAATTGAGGAAATGGAGTTAGACATTGATGATGGAATTTAATGTAGATAAATACCATATAACAAAATTAAAAATTCCGGCCACATGAAGAATTTAGGCTGTGACAAAATAATGAGATTATCAAATGGATAAATGGATCCAGTATTAATTATAATAAGTTAACTTCACTATCATGTAAATGAAACTGAAAGACTCATATGATACATTGAGTAACGATAAAATAACTTAAATATATGGATTGAGAAATACTAAAAAACCTGTTTACAACAAAAAATATATATTAATACTCACCTCATTCTTGAGAGCGAGCTTCGACTGGTAGTTGATCTTCTCAAGAGCCTGACGTACCCAGTAGGGCTGGTTTGGTACCAGCCACATAAGTGCAACCTTGGCACCCAGGATGAGGTGCTCCAGCAACACGAAGAGAAGAACCCACTCGACTGGGGAGGTGGAAGGGGCCAGGGGTCGAACACGAGGGGACATACAGAGGAGAGCACAGTTGGTGACCACTGCTACACACCCGAGCAGCTCGAAGGCTCCCTGGGGCAGAAATGATACGGTGAAAGGTAATGGTAGACGATGGGAGCAGTTGGCGAAGAATGGTGGTTATGGTAACAAGTGATGACCACTAGCTAATGATTTTGGTAACTGTTCGGGTTTGGGGAAAAGTATGCTTTAAAATTAATTCAGTGTTATGACCATGAGATCATTTGGTCATCTTTTCAATAAAAATGTAAATACATATGTACAGGCTTCTTCAAAACCTAATACTAAAATCCATAGATGAAAATCAAGCGTGTCATGCACACGTGTTACAGTGTCTGACTGATTCTGATTGTTTGTCTTCGTGTCTGCCTTCCCACCAAAACCTGGCAGAGATCCCTCGACTCTTGAAGAATATACAGGATAACCCAATAAACCCACCGTGTCTGGCTTATTTCCATTGAAGTCCTATGATTCTCTTTTTTTCCAGGATACGACCCTCAACAGCCTGCTAACACCCAGGTACCTACTTAGTGCTAGGTGAACAGGGTGTAAGGAAAGATGCCCAGCGTCTCCCATTGTGATAAGATCGAAGTCAAGTCATTCAAATGTGAACCACAACTAGTTGTGTACACTGACCTGCCACACACCGATGGAGCCGACCTTCTTGACCCTGGGTCGCTGGTACACGCGACACAACTTGAAGGCGTCAGTCTTCAGTTCGAGGATATTGTTGAGGACCGCCCAGAAGGCCGCCATCGGATACACCGAAGAGAAGAGGAAGACGTAGCCGAACTGCAGGAACATCTCCAGGTAGTCGTCATAGCAGTCCTGAGGGAAGAGGGGGTTGTAGCCATAGGGAAGAGGGGGTTGTAGCCATGGGGAAGAGGGGGTTGTAGCCATGGGGAAGAGGGAGAGTTGGGTAATCATAGAGAAGAAGGAGCGTTAGAGAGAGTTAGTATTAATATTCTTTGGACTAAGGGCACAGAGAACGTAATGTGAAACTGCTTACATTATTGATGGGTGGAGGCTCGATCCTCTGTCCACTAACAAAAGCAGTTGTAACTTGAAATAAACATTTAGATGGAAGAGATCCTACCTCGTAGGGGTCGAGGTCAGCCTCCTCCTTGGCCTGGGTGATCCTCGGGTCCTTGGAGTCGAGCGAGAGGACCGGGACAGGCTCTTCTTCCAGAGGGGCCGAGTGGACCGGACGAACCACCTCCAGGAAAAACCTCTCAGTGAGCGGGTGGTTCCTCAGCTCCTTCACCACCCTCTCAGCCATCTGAGCAAGAAAAGCAAGTTCAGGTTAGGTCTTGGTTTACGTTCATGTGTGCTGAACAATCCACGGACGGGAGACTCACGTTCATGTGTGCTGAACAATCCACGGACGGGAGACTCACGTTCATGTGTGCTGAACAATCCACGGACGGGAGACTCACGTTCATGTGTGCTGAACAATCCACGGACGGGAGACTCACGTTCATGTGTGCTGAACAATCCACGGACGGAGACTCACGTTCATGTGCTGAACAATCCAGGACGGGAGACTCACGTTCATGTGTGCTGAACAATCCACGGACGGGAGACTCACGTTCATGTGTGCTGAACAATCCACGGACGGGAGACTCACGTTCATGTGTGCTGAACAATCCACGGACGGGAGACTCACGTTCATGTGTGCTGAACAATCCACGGACGGGAGACTCACGTTCATGTGTGCTGAACAATCCACGGACGGGAGACTCACGTTCATGTGTGCTGAACAATCCACGGACGGGAGACTCACGTTCATGTGTGCTGAACAATCCACGGACGGGAGACCAAGTCCTTGCATTGATTACCTCCCCCCCCACCACTCACGAAATCGTAATAATACTATTGCAAACAAAACAAACCAGGAAACGGGTGGGATTTGAACCTTTGGCGAGAGAGTGGTAAAACTCCAGGCCAGTGCGTTAACCACTGGGCCAGCTGGCTCAGTGGCTGACCTCCCCATGATGTATAAATATTATGTATCAGGTAATACATATCCCTCACACACATTTATCAAGTAACGCTTGCTTCATGTGTGTAACAGTGACTGACACACGGATGATGGTGATCTGGTCACAGTGTTAAGTGTGTGTAACAGTGACTGACACACGGATGATGGTGATCTGGTCACAGTGTTAAGTGTGTGTAACAGTGACTGACACACGGATGATGGTGATCTGGTCACAGTGTTAAGTATGCACATCAATACTTCACCAAACTTCCTTAACTAAGTTAAGAAGTTTTAATTCATCTTCAATACACAAGAATAATTCTTTATAATTGTTATATAAAGTAACTTACGGGTAAACTAATAATAATAATAATAATAATAATATCTTTATTTACTACAAGTACATGTACAAGGTATACAGGCCTAGCTGACATCAGTGACATAATACTATATAGAAAGCCGCTTGTTATGCTGAGCATTTCGGGCAGATTAGGTCAGCGTCCCAGGATGCGACTCACACCAGTCGACTAACACCCAGGTACCCATTTTACTGATGGGGAACATAGACAACAGGTGTAAAGAAACACGCCCAATGTTTCTGCCCTGGATAACCCATAAATCTAGAACTGTATGACCCCACAATTGTCATATAGTGCTTCAAAATCTAAAAAACTGACCTATTATTCGATTATTATTATTATTATTATTATTATTATTATTATTATTATTATTATTATTATTATTATTATTATTATTATTATTATTATTATTAACTGAAGCATTAAACTTTAAAGGATCATACGGCGGTTATGAGCAGAGTTCAAACACCAGAAATATGTCCATTCATTTTTCGACCATATGCTTTGGCTCAGCAGCAGCAGCAGCAGCAGAGCTTATATGACCCTAATGGGTTTAGCACTTAGTTATGACTATAATAATCAGACAGAGCAGCAGCGCCGCTGGTCAAACCAACCAGACTGAATGAAGGTAATCACACAGAACAAACATTACCAACACTTTTAAACAAGACCACAACAACAGCCAGCACTGGGAAGCACCAAGACCACAACAACAGCCAGCACTGGGAAGCACCAAGACCACAACAGCAGCCAGCACTGGGAAGCACCAAGACCACAACAACAGCCAGCACTGGGAAGCACCAAGACCACAACAACAGCCAGCACTGGGAAGCACCAAGACCACAACAACAGCCAGCACTGGGAAGCACCAAGACCACAACAACAGCCAGCACTGGGAAGCACCAAGACCACAACAACAGCCAGCACTGGGAAGCACCAAGACCACAACAACAGCCAGCACTGGAAGCTACACAGACCACAAGCAAAGCCAGCACTGGGAAGCACCAAGAAACAATAGCAGCCAGCACTGGGAAGCATCAAGACCACAACAACAGCCAGCACTGGGAAGCACCAAGACTACAACAACAGCTATGACTGGAAGCACCAAGACCACAACAACAGCCAGCACTGGAAGCAACCAAGACCACAACATGGCCAGCACTGGGAAGCACCAAGACCACAGTCAACAAGCCAGCACTGGGAAGCACCAAGACCACAACATAGCCAGCACTGGGAAGCACCAAGACCACAACAACAGCCAGCACTGGGAAGCACCAAGACCACAACAACAGCCAGCACTGGGAAGCACCAAGACCACAACAACAGCCAGCACTGGGAAGCACCAAGACCACAACAACAGCCAGCACTGGGAAGCACCAAGACCACAACAACAGCCAGCACTGGGAAGCACCAAGACCACAACAACAGCCAGCACTGGGAAGCACCAAGACCACAACAACAGCCAGCACTGGGAAGCACCAAGACCACAACAACAGCCAGCACTGGGAAGCACCAAGACCACAACAACAGCCAGCACTGGGAAGCACCAAGACCACAACAACAGCCAGCACTGGGAAGCACCAAGACCACAACAACAGCCAGCACTGGGAAGCACCAAGACCACAACAACAGCCAGCACTGGGAAGCACCAAGACCACACCACCCAGCGTCCGGAGAAAACCAATATCCCGGAGCAAGCAAACAGGTCCAGGGACTTAACACGTAATTAGAGACTGGTCGGGCTAGACACTCGGCTAGTGTCTTAAGGAAGCAGCCAGCTGTAAAGCTGGTAATTACGCGGCTTTTAGTGCAGACATGCTGGCGTAAGATAAACCAAGCAATTTAAGGAAGCTACACAAGATGCCAGGAAAGTTCTGACTCTAGGCTGTCCTTCCAGTGACGGCTTAAATGCTTGTTTAATAATAATAATAATAATAATAATAATAATAATATATATTATTATTATTATTATTATTATTACTATTATGTATAGTACTACCACCACCACCACTACTACTAATAATAAAATAGTGCTACTACTACTACCAATAATAATAAGAAAACAATGTGATGTACCAGAGGCTTCAGTGGAACAGGACATTTTTGTAGGTGCTTATATTGTGTCCACATGTTTAAACTGAGCAAAGACGCCCAAGTCATCAAAAGGTCCTCACTGAAGATGGTCTAACTTGATCGAAATATATGCCATTCTTATTGTGTTTTGACGGAATGGTTATAATATCGCTGATCGATGACACTAACGGAGGAGGCACCTCTCTCATAACCCTGGCAGTGTCAGTACTGGCCCTGGCAGTGTCAGTACTGGCCCTGGCAGTGTCAGTACTGGCCCTGGCAGTGTCAGTACTAGCCCTGGCAGTGTCAGTACTGGCCCTGGCAGTGTCAGTACTGGCCCTGGCAGTGTCAGTACTAGCCCTGGCAGTGTCAGTACTGGCCCTGGCAGTGTCAGTATTGGCCCTGGCAGTGTCAGTACTAGCCCTGGCAGTGTCAGTACTGGCCCTGGCAGTGTCAGTACTGGCCCTGGCAGTGTCAGTACTGGCCCTGGCAGTGTTAGTACTAGCCCTGGCAGTGTCAGTACTGGCCCTGGCAGTGTCAGTACTGGCCCTGGCAGTGTCAGTACTGGCCCTGGCAGTGTCAGTACTGGCCCTGGCAGTGTCAGTACTGGCCCTGGCAGTGTCACTACTGGCCCGTGACTGGTGTTTTCACCATTAACATCCACCGCTGTGCACTCACTGCTATATCACACCCATACGGATTTGGCGCTTATTTGTTATATAATAATTATAACGCACACTAACAGCTACAACGTCTCTTTATGTTTACCCGTGTCTCACCCAGCTGTCTCTCACCCATCTCTCACCCAGCTGTCTGTCACCTAGTCTCCCGTGTCCCTGCTAGCAGAGTCTGTCAGGTCAACTTGTCTGGTTTTTAGCCATTTACATCCCGAAAAGAACCAAAATTCACAATACAGTGACTGGCACAATACACAAATAACCCGCACAGGTAGGAGAGAGAGGAGCTTATGACTTGTGTGCCTAGTTAATGTTCCAAGTAATACCATTAACTAGTTACACATGAGTGAAGGTACTCTTGACAATGGTATAAAATACTGACATGTACAGCAGTTGGGTATATTTAATGACGAAACATTTCGCCCACACAGTAGGCTTCTTCACTCAAATATAAAGGCAGCAGTAGTAATGAAATAAAGATGATGTAATCAGTCCTTCAACCCTGGAGAAAAAGTATTTGAAGTGGTCAGTCCCTCAGCCTGGAGAAGAGTTAAGCTCCATGGAGCTCAACGACATTGGTGATATAGGTCAGCGAGCGTACATGACCTGACTAATACATGTACTATGGCTCCTCTTGTGCAGGTCAGTGTTCCGAATCCATGATAATTACAGAGAACGATCTCGAGAGGT